>CM065130.1:38515027-38967604 GCA_033026305.1 Cirrhinus molitorella
ACAAGTTTATATCTCAATAAAAAAAGCCAGAATAGTGAGTTTATATCCCAGAAATCTAACTTTATATCTATCAAATCTGACTTTATAACGAACAATTGTGCACTTAAATCTCAGTTCTGAGAAAAAAAGTCAGAATTGTGATATAAACATGTAATTACAAGTTTATATCTCAATAAAAAAAGCCAGAATAGTGAGTTTATATCCCACAAATCTAACTTTATATCTAGCAAATCTGACTTTATAACGAACAATTTTGCACTTAAATCTCAGTTCTGAATAAAAAAGTCAGAATTGTGATATAAACATGTAATTACAAGTTTATATCTCAATAAAAAAAGCCAGAATAGTGAGTTTATATCCCACAAATCTAACTTTATATCTAGCAAATCTAACTTTATAACTAACAATTGTGCACTTAAATCTCAGTTCTGAGAAAAAAAAGTCAGAATTGTGATATAAACATGTAATTACAAGTTTATATCTCAATAAAAAAAGCCAGAATAGTGAGTTTATATCCCAGAAATCTAACTTTATATCTAGCAAATCTGACTTTATAACTAACAATTGTGCACTTAAATCTCAGTTCTGAGAAAAAAAAGTCAGAATTGTGATATAAACATGTAATTACAAGTTTATATTTCAATAAAAAAAGCCAGAATAGTGAGTTTATATCCCACATATCTGACTTTATATCTATCAAATCTGACTTTATAACTAACAATTGTGCACGTAAATCTCAGTTCTGAGAAAAAAGTCAGAATTGTGATATAAACATGTAATTACAAGTTTATATCTCAATAAAAAAAGCCAGAATAGTGAGTTTATATCCCACAAATCTAACTTTATATCTAGCAAATCTGACTTTATAACGAACAATTTTGCAATTAAATCTCAGTTCTGAGAAAAAAAGTCAGAATTGTGATATAAACATGTAATTACAAGTTTATATCTCAATAAAAAAAGCCAGAATAGTGAGTTTATATCCCACAAATCTAACTTTATATCTAGCAAATCTGACTTTATAACTAACAATTGTGCACTTAAATCTCAGTTCTGAGAAAAAAAGTCAGAATTGTGATATAAACATGTAATTACAAGTTTATATCTCAATAAAAAAAGCCAGAATAGTGAGTTTATATCCCAGAAATCTAACTAGCAAATCTGACTTTATAACTAACAATTGTGCACTTAAATCTCAGTTCTGAGAAAAAAAGTCAGAATTGTGATATAAACCTGCAATTACAAGTTTATATCTCAATAAAAAAAGCCAGAATAGTGAGTTTATATCCCACAAATCTAACTTTATATCTAGCAAATCTGACTTTATAACTAACAATTGTGCACTTAAATCTCAGTTCTGAGAAAAAAAAAGTCAGAATTGTGATATAAACCTGTAATTACAAGTTTATATCTCAATAAAAAAAGCCAGAATAGTGAGTTTATATCCCACAAATCTAACTTTATATCTAGCAAATCTGACTTTATAACTAACAATTGTGCACTTAAATCTCAGTTCTGAGAAAAAAAAGTCAGAATTGTGATATAAACATGTAATTACAAGTTTATATCTCAATAAAAAAAGCCAGAATAGTGAGTTTATATCCCACATATCTGACTTTATATCTATCAAATCTGACTTTATAACTAACAATTGTGCACGTAAATCTCAGTTCTGAGAAAAAAGTCAGAATTGTGATATAAACATGTAATTACAAGTTTATATCTCAATAAAAAAAGCCAGAATAGTGAGTTTATATCCCACAAATCTAACTTTATATCTAGCAAATCTGACTTTATAACGAACAATTTTGCACTTAAATCTCAGTTCTGAGAAAAAGTCAGAATTGTGATATAAACATGTAATTACAAGTTTATATCTCAATAAAAAAAGCCAGAATAGTGAGTTTATATCCCACAAATCTAACTTTATATCTAGCAAATCTGACTTTATAACGAACAATTTTGCACTTAAATCTCAGTTCTGAGAAAAAAAGTCAGAATTGTGATATAAACATGTAATTACTAGTTTATATCTCAATAAAAAAAGCCAGAATAGTGAGTTTATATCCCACAAATCTAACTTTATATCTATCAAATCTGACTTTATAACTAACAATTTTGCACTTAAATCTCAGTTCTGAGAAAAAAAGTCAGAATTGTGATATAAACATGTAATTACAAGTTTATATCTCAATAAAAAAAGCCAGAATAGTGAGTTTATATCCCACAAATCTAACTTTATATCTAGCAAATCTGACTTTATAACTAACAATTGTGCACTTAAATCTCAGTTCTGAGAAAAAAAGTCAGAATTGTGATATAAACATGTAATTACAAGTTTATATCGCAATAAAAAAGCCAGAATAGTGAGTTTATATCCCACAAATCTAACTTTATATCTAGCAAATCTGACTTTATAACGAACAATTTTGCACTTAAATCTCAGTTCTGAGAAAAAAAGTCAGAATTGTGATATAAACATGTAATTACAAGTTTATATCTCAATAAAAAAAGCCAGAATAGTGAGTTTATATCCCACAAATCTAACTTTATATCTAGCAAATCTGACTTTATAACGAACAATTTTGCACTTAAATCTCAGTTCTGAGAAAAAGTCAGAATTGTGATATAAACATGTAATTACAAGTTTATATCTCAATAAAAAAAGCCAGAATAGTGAGTTTATATCCCACAAATCTAACTTTATATCTAGCAAATCTGACTTTATAACGAACAATTTTGCACTTAAATCTCAGTTCTGAGAAAAAAAGTCAGAATTGTGATATAAACATGTAATTACTAGTTTATATCTCAATAAAAAAAGCCAGAATAGTGAGTTTATATCCCACAAATCTAACTTTATATCTATCAAATCTGACTTTATAACTAACAATTTTGCACTTAAATCTCAGTTCTGAGAAAAAAAGTCAGAATTGTGATATAAACATGTAATTACAAGTTTATATCTCAATAAAAAAAGCCAGAATAGTGAGTTTATATCCCACAAATCTAACTTTATATCTAGCAAATCTGACTTTATAACTAACAATTGTGCACTTAAATCTCAGTTCTGAGAAAAAAAGTCAGAATTGTGATATAAACATGTAATTACAAGTTTATATCGCAATAAAAAAGCCAGAATAGTGAGTTTATATCCCACAAATCTAACTTTATATCTAGCAAATCTGACTTTATAACGAACAATTTTGCACTTAAATCTCAGTTCTGAGAAAAAAAGTCAGAATTGTGATATAAACATGTAATTACAAGTTTATATCTCAATAAAAAAAGCCAGAATAGTGAGTTTATATCCCACAAATCTAACTTTATATCTAGCAAATCTGACTTTATAACGAACAATTTTCGTTAAAATGTAATGGCAATTACCTTTAAAATTAACTTTCCCCAGATTGGACGCTAAAGCTGATCTTTGGTGTCTGTCTGGTCAACCTCAAAAAACAATTTCTTTACGACTGAAGAAAGAAAGACATGAACAGTTTGGATGTGAGTAAATTATCTGTACGTTTTTTTTTCACTCCAACAAGCTGAGCTGAGCAGTCCAGATGAAAGACACTGACATTGATCTGCTTTGACTGATTATACATGAATATGTTTGTTCAGATGTGAGACTCTCGAGTTTGTTAATATATGGTAAAATGAATCATTCTGCGTACACTTCATACACTACATTAAGTTTGTTAGAACACTTGCCAATGCAGTAAATCACACTGTATTTCAAAGTATTAAAAGCACTAGTTGGTTTAATTTCATTTATGTGTGTTAATCTGGTAACTGGTTGAACAGTATTAGTTTAGTTTCTGTGCATCTCTGAATTCTCATTTTCTTCCAGGAGGTTTTTCTCTGTCGGTCTGCAGTATTGAATCATCAGTCTGACAGCTGTTTTGTCCTTCGGTCCACTGCAGATCCTCAAGCTGCTCTTGGATGGTTTCACACAGATGCTCTTTCAAAGCCGAATTAGTACCTCATTTGAATCTGACGAACACAAACACGTCTGTTCCAGCGTTTGCTGCGTTCAGATGCAGTCAAACACACAGTGAACACTGCAGGACTGAACCAGTGCTGCTTTAACCTGCAGCCCAAACCACAAACATGTTAACAGGAAACTAATAACATTTTAAATCACAGGTTGAACACTGAACTCATTCTCCTAGACAACAGAGATCATCACAACCATGAGGTGCTCTGATCTTCATGCAGCTGACTCCTGAGCTCCTCCAGCTGCGTCTGCAGGTGTGTGACGTCTCTGCGCAGCTGCCGCTGACCGGACTGAGCCTTCTTCAGCTGACAGCGCAGACGCTTCAGGATGTCCTCATATCTGCGCTCCTGCGCCTGATGGACAAACATGAACATCTCAGCAGGTTTGATGGAGAATTTAAGACCAAAATTACAATTCTGTCATGCATTTTGAAGTTTCTCCAAACCTGTATGAGTTTGTTTCTTCTGTTGAACACAGAAGATATCCTGAAAAATGCTGTTAACTAAAGAGTTGCTGGTAGCCAATGAATACTATAGTATTTTTCCATCAGCAACTGTTTTCTTAATTGCATTCTTCAAAATATATACACTAGCAGTCTCTTCTGCTCATCAAGGCTGCATTTATGTGATCAAAAATGCAGAAAAAAACAGTGATATTGCAAAATGTTTTTATTTGAATATACTTTACAATATAATTTATTCCTGTGATGCAAAGCTGAATTTTCATCAGCTGTTACTCCAGTCTTATGTGTCACATGATCTTTCAGAAATCATTCTAATATACTGATTTATTATTAGAGTTATCAATGTTGGAAACAAATATTTTTTGCAACCTGTGATTGTTTTTTCAGGATTCTTTGATGAATAACAAGTTAAAAAGAGCTGCATTTATTCAAAATATAAATCTTTTCTAACAATGTAAACCTATGCTATCACTTTTTATTCATTTAAAACCATCCTTGGTGAATAAAAGCATTAATTTCTTTTAAAAAAAGAAAGAATAAAAATGTACCGACCCCAAACTTTTGAACAGTAGTGTATATTGTTAGAAAACCTTTCTATTTTAAATAAACGCTGTTCTTTTTTAAACTTTTATTGATTAAAAAATCCTGAAAAAAGTATCACAGGTTACAAAAAACACTGTTGATAATAAATCAGCATATAGAAAAACATTGATTTACATTGTAATAATATTTCACAATATTACATTTTTTTCCTGTATTTTTGATCAAGTGAAAACAGCCTTGATAAGCATAAGAAACGTCTTTAAAAAACATTAAATGAGAGGCTGTCCAATTTTTTGACTGGTAGTATGTTTTTTAATATATATCATTATTAAACATTATTATATTAAACTATTTGTTAGCAAGTCTGAAAATAAAACAGATCTCCATTATTATTATTTTTGTTAATTCAGCAAAAAAACGCATGAATGTCTCTGCTATCAAACATTACAAAATGGAAATAACTTTTACTGTGCCTTCAATCACACTGCAAAAATAGTGCTTCCTCAGTGCTTTTGTCTTGTTTTTCAGTGCAAATGTCTGAGGATCTTAAATCAAGATACATTTACTTCAGAAACTGATTAAAATGAATTGAGTTTATGATTAAAACAAGAACCAATATGCAAATGGGGTCAGAAAAATCAACTTAATTCAAAGTCAATCAATTCATTCCACAGACAGATATTTGCTCTTGTTTTAATCATAAACTCGTTTCATTTTGATAACTTTCCCATAAACAAGACTTCTTATCTTCATTTTGCATCTCCAGTAAATGTGTCTTGATTCAAAGACGTTTGAATATTTCAATTGAGAAACAAGACAAAGTGCAGTGCATTTCATAATCAGTGTTGGGGGTAATGCATTACAAGTAACGCAAGTTATGTAATAATATTACTTTTTTCAAGTAACTAGTAAAGTAATGCACTACTTTTTTCATTTACAAGAAAATATCTGAGTTACTTTTTCAAAAAACTAACGCCAGTTACTTTTTTGTTTTCTTTATGCATTTAATCCCATTTTATTAACCATATCATATTATCATATTATCATATTATTGCTGCTGACCTTTATTTTCTTACTTAGATTTTTCGTCTTGTTTCCAGCCAAAAAAAAAAAGAAAATTCTTAAATCAAGAAGGATTTTCTAAACAAGTAAATAACTATTTTCGTTTTCAGAAAAAAAAACAAGTCAAAATTAAGTGAGTTTTTGCTTAGAACAAGCAATAATCTGCCAATGGGGTAAGAAAAAACATCTTATTTCAAACAGAAAACAAGATTATTTTTTTTACCACATTGGGAGATTATTTTTCTTGTTTCAAGCAAAAACACACTTAATTTTGACTTGTTTTCAGAAAAAAAACGAGAATATTTTTTACTTGTCTAGAAAATCCTTCTTGATTTAAGCATTTTTAGATATTTTGGCTGGAAACAAGACACAAATCTAAGTAAGAAAAGCATTTTTTGCAGTGTACTAATAAGCAAAACTCACTTTAGATTAACATTTGTGTTTTTTTCTCATTGCTGAAGAGTGTTGAACTTTCTTTTCCTACAGTTCTACTGTACAGACGTCAATTTAATTTTCCTTCAGCCTTAGGCTTATTCACTTCATTTCATTTTGGTGTGAAAGGGCTTTTACATTTACTAACAATCAAATGTTTTTATATTAAAAACAAACAAGCCCTGCCCAGATTTAAAAAGTAACGCAAGAGTAACATAACGCATTATTTTCTATAAAAAGTAAGTAAAGTAATTAGTTTTTTTAGCTTTTTTTTAGGGAGTAACGCAATATTGTAACGCATTACTTTCCCCAACACTGGTCTTATTTAATGTCATGACTTCAATCAAAATTTCTGCTCTGATTTAAAACCTGTGGAAGGATAAATCTAGACCTTTTTAGGACCCTCAGAAACACTACACTGCAAAAAATGCTTTTCTTACTTAGATTTTTTGTCTTGTTTCCAGCTAAAATATCTAAAAATTCTTAAATCAAGAAGGATTTTCTAGACAAGTAAAACTTATTGTCTTGTTTTCAGACAAAATATGTCAAAATTAAGTGAGTTTTTGCTTAAAACAAGCAAAATAATCTGCCAATGGGGTGAGAAAAATAATGTATCTTTCAGCTTGAAATAAGAGTATTTTTCTCACCCCATTGGCAGATTATTTTGCTCGTTTTAAGCAAAAACTCACTTAATTGTGACTTTTCTTTCTGAAAACAAGACAATAATTTTTACTTGTCTAGAAAATCCTCCTTGATTTAAGATTTTTTAGATATTTTGGCTGGAAACAAGACAAAAAATCTTTGCAAGAAAAGCTTTTTTGCAGTGTACCTCGATGTCTCTCCTCAGCTGTATCTGCGTTTGCCGTTCATTCTCCAGATCAGCTTTTCTCTCCATCACAGTGCGTCTGGCTGCATGAAGGTTCGCCTTGAGAGCGTCGATTTCCTTCTGTAAGGATGAAAGCACACGTGAGGCGTCTCGTAGGGTCACACGACGAGTGTTTTAGCAATGAGAGCGAGACCTGCGTCCGCCGGACGGCACTGGCGTCTGGTTTCTGGAGGTCCGTCTTCAGCTCCTCCAGCGCTCGTCTCAGTCCTTGAGCCTCCTGCTGCTTCTGCCGGAGCTCCTGATGGAGATGCGCTCGACTCTCCTGCAGACCCACGGCCGTCCTGTAGGCGCTCGCTCCGCTGCGGTACGAGCCGAACTCCGTCATCTGACAGCGGGAGCGCTCCTGCTGCTCCTCCGCAGAGCTCCTGAGCTCCAGGTTCTCCAGCAGGACGCTGTGAATCTGTGCTTCCAGACGGCCGACGCTGCGGTGAACATGCTCCATATCATAATGAAGAGCAGTGAGGACCTTCTCCTTCAGCTTCACTTGAGAACACACAGATTCACAGCTCTGATCCAGCTGCACAAGAGACGCCTGATGGGGGAAAAACACCTGAACATCCAGAACAGCTGATTCTCATGGAAGCCTAACTATGAGATTAATTTAGTGTCAGAATTTTTGAAAATCTGATCTAAATTATATTTAGTTTTATCTCATAAATATGACTTTTTATGCCGTAATCACATAGTATGTCACACATTTGACATTTTATGCCATAATTTTGACCTTTTATGTAATCATTATTGCTTTTTATGTCTTAATTAGGACACTTTATGTAAAAATCATGCTGTAATATGCCATAAGAGTATGCCATACTCTTTTTTTTATGTACATTTTGGCTTTGTATGTCAACTTCTAATTTTAACAGTCATAATTTATATTTATTTATAACACCTGAACATCCAGAACACACTGATTCTCATGGAAGCCCAACTATGAGATGAATTTTATCTTGTGAATATATCTTATATTCACTTATATAAGATGAATATATCTTATATTTATGAGATTTATGCCACTTTTATGCCATCATTTAACTTTATATCTAATATTTATGAGTTTTTATGCTACTTTTATGTTGTAATTTACTTATTTTTTATGTACATTTTGGCTTTGTATGTCAACTTCTAATTTTTAATGTCATAATTTTGACTTTTTATGTCATCATTATTGCTTTTTATGTCTTAATTATGACACTTTATGT
This sequence comes from Cirrhinus molitorella, assembly GCA_033026305.1. Taxonomy (NCBI): domain Eukaryota; kingdom Metazoa; phylum Chordata; class Actinopteri; order Cypriniformes; family Cyprinidae; genus Cirrhinus; species Cirrhinus molitorella. The sequence continues at coordinate 38,523,613 of CM065130.1, forward strand.
AAAATTCATGCCATAATATGCCGTAATTTAACTTTATATCTTATATTTATGAGATTTATGCCACTTTTATGCCATAATTTAACTTTATATCTAATATTTATGAGTTTTTATGCCACTTTTATGTTGTAATTTACTTATTTTTTATGTACATTTTGGCTTTGTATGTCAACTTCTAATTTTAAAAGTCATAAGTTTGACGTTTTATGTCATCATTATTGCTTTTTATGTCTTAGTTAGGACACTTTATGTAAAAATCATGCCGTAATGTGCCATAATTTAACTTTCTATCTTATATTTATGAGATTTATGCCACTTTTATGCCATAATTTAACTTTATATCTTATATTTATGAGTTTTTATGTCACTTTTATGTCATAATTTACTCTTTTTATGTACATTTTGGCTTTGTATGTCAACTTCTAATTTTAAAAGTCATAATTTTGACTTTTTATGTCATCATTATTGCTTTTTATGTCTTAGTTAGGAAACTTTATGTAAAAATCATGCCGTAATGTGCCATAATTTAACTTTATATCTTATATTTATGAGTTTTTCTGTCACTTTTATGTCATAATTTACTCTATGTACATTTTGGCTTTGTATGTCAGATTCTAATTTTATTTTATGATTTTTAGTGTCATGATTTTTTGTAAATCATAATATATCAAAATCATAACGTTTTATCTCATAAATACGACTTTTTATGCCATAATCCTTACACATTATGTCACAATTTTGACATTTTATTTGATTATTTTTACATAAGATTCAGCTTGGTATGTCAATTTACTTTTTAAAATCATAATTTTGACTTTTTATGTCATCTTTATTGCTTTTTATGTCACAATCTCAAAATTTTATATCAGAATTTGGACACTTTATGTAAAATTATGCCTTAATATGCCATAATTTAACTTTATATCTTATAATTATGAGTTTTTATGTCACTTTTATGTCATAATTTACTCCTTTTATGTACACATTGGCTTTGTATGTCAACTTATAATCTTATTTTATGATTTTTAGTGTCATGATTTTTGTAAATCATAATATATCAACATCATAACACTTTATCTCATAAATATGAACATCCAGAACAGCTGATTCTGATGGAAGCCTAACTATGAGATTAATTTTTATTTTAGTGTCAGAATTTTTGAAAATCTGATCTAAATTATAGTTAGTTTTAAATTAGTTTTATCTCATAAATATGACTTTTTATGCCATAATCACATAGTATGTCACAAATTTGACATTTTATGCCATAATTTTGACTTATGTCATCATTATTGCTTTTTTATGTCTTAATTAGGACACTTTATGTAAAAAATCATGCCATAATATGCCATAATTTAACTTTCTATCTTAATATTTATGAGATTTATGCCACTTTTATGGCATAATTTAACTCTCTATCTTATATTTATGAGTTTTTCTGTCACTTTTATGTCATAATTTACTCTTTTTATGTACATTTTGGCTTTGTATGTCAGATTCTAATTTTATTTTATGATTTTAGTGTCATGATTTTTTGTAAATCATAATATATCAAAATCATAACGTTTTATCTCATAAATACGACTTTTTATGCCATAATCATCACACATTATGTCACAATTTTGACATTTTATTGCATTATTTTTTACATAAGATTCAGCTTGGTATGTCAATTACGCTTTTAAAGTCATAATTTAGATTTTTATGTCATCATTATTGCTTTTTATGTCATAATCTCAACATTTTATATCATAATTAGGACACTTTGTGTAAAAAATATGGCTTAATATGCCATAATTTAACTTTATATCTTATAATTATGAGTTTTTATGTCACTTTTATGTCATAATTTACCCTCATAACCGGTTTTATGGTCCAGGGTCACATATTTCAGCAGTATATTCAGGACAATGAGTGATGAATGTGAAGGTATCAGTGCGCGCGCACCTGCAGTGTGTCCAGATCGCGCTGCGCGTCCCTCAGCTGTCGCGCGCATGTCGCCCCCTGCTGCACAACCTCCTGAAGCGCGTCATTCAGAGGAAAATCCTGCTGTCTGAACAACAAACAGGTCTGTGAGCTCATTATTAGCTGATATTTCGTTGTTTTAATGTGATGTGGCCTGAGGAGTCGCATTTAGACACTCGGTCTGTCGTTTAACGGCTGATTTCTGTCCTGTCAGAACGATGGTCAGTCAAACTAGCGTTAATAAAAGCCCCTGGGAAGCTAAAAACGAGCTAAACAATTAGTTATTTAACATTAAAGACAATTTGGTGATCTCTGATTAGAGTATTTACTCATTGTTTTTTAAAGTACCGCTGAAAACTTTACCTGAGATCAGCCATTTTTCGGCGGGAAACGAGAAGGGCGCGTGCACGAGCGCGTCAGTATCAATGTGTGTGTTTTAGTATGATTGATATATTGTTATAGTTTTTACCAATATTATTTTATTATAGTATAGTTATTTTACTTTTTTAATATAATTTTAGTTTACAATTTAGTGTTTTGTTGTCTTTTTGTTATTCGTTTTTTGTCTATATAATTTTAATCTTTTTATTAATGTTTTATTTCAGTTAAAGTTGTTTATTTTGTCTCTAATCAGACTGATGAATGATATTATCTTGATTGATTGATTCCTGTACTTGATTGACAGGCTGAGGCACTGGGGCTAGTTGTCACACGGGTAAGTTGTACAGCTTTTGATTAATAAATTCTTGCTTTTTAATTCAGAATAATAATCATCAGAAACATGTTCATATTTTTATTAAATCGTTTTTTTTTTTTTTCTGCAATAAAGTTAAAAATAAAATAAATACACAAATGAAATAATAATAAACAACAATGATTTAGAATGTTTTTATTAACAATAATAGCTGGTAGTTTTACAACTATAATGCTAATTTATGTGTTCAAGATGTAGTTAGATAACATTACCATAAGATCAATGAATGAAAGAACTGAGCTGAACTCTTTATCAGGTCGTCCTCACTGTCATTTGTATAATAAAACACTGACAGACATTAGGAGTCATTGTGTAATGAAAGTAGATGTGAACTGAGATGGCCTGTGAACTCAGGACAGTGGTTTGATATTTTATTATGTTACTGTTCATATGTTTGCTGTTTCCTGTTTATAAGCCTTCTATTGTTTAAATGTTCACTGGAGTTTAAAGTAAAAACTAACCTGAGTCTCAGTCAGACGTCATGCGCTGTAAAAGAGGAAACATGTGTTTGTACAGAATCTGACACTGTTGGGAGTAATGTGAGTTACATAATCAGAATACTTTTTCAAGTAACTAAAGTAATGCATTACTTTTAAATGTACAACAAAATGTTTCAGTTAAGTACAAAGGCACTTCATTCAGCTTGAGGCTTGTGAAAGGGCCTTTACAGTTGCCTAAAATATAACTTATATATATATATATATATTATTGCAACTTATCTCACAAAAAGTCAGAATTATTGGAAGCCCGTTTCTGCCACTAAATAATAATAAAATATATATATAAAAAATAAATATTATTGCGACTTATCTCACAAAAAGTCAGAATTGCATAATATAAACTTGAAATTCTGAGAAATTAAGTCAGAATTGATATAATCCCGCAATTACGAGTTTATATCTCATAATAAAAAAGTCAGAATTGTGAGTTTATATCCCAGAAATGAGTTTATATCCCACAAATCTGACTTTATAACTCACAATTGTGCACTTAAATCTCAGTTCTGAGAAAAAATTGCAATTGCAAGTTTATATCCCATAATAAAAAAAGTCAGAATTGTGAGTTTATATTCCACAAATCTGACTTTATATCTTTATAACTCACAATTGTGCGTTTAAATCTCAGTTCTGAGAAAAAAAAGTCAGAAATGTGATATAAACTCGCAATTGCAAGTTTATATGTCATAATAAAAAAGTCAGAATTGTGAGTTTATATTCTAGAAATGAGTTTATATTCCACAAATCTGACTTTATATCTAGCAATTCTGACTTTATAACTCACAATTGTGCGTTTATATCTCAGTTCTGAGAAAAAAAGTCAGAATTGGGATGTAAACTCACAATTGCAAGTTTATATCTCATAGTAAAAAAGTCAGAATTGTGAGTTTATATCCTACAAATGAGTTTATATTCCACAAATCTGACTTTATATCTTTATAACTCTCAATTGTGCGTTTATATCTCAGTTCTGAGAAAAAAAGTCAGAATTTTGATATAAACTCGCAATTGCAAGTTTATATCTCACAGTAAAAAAGTCAGAATTGTGAGTTTATATTCTAGAAATGAGTTTATATTCCACAAATCTGACTTTATATCTTTATAACTCACAATTATGCGCTTAAATCTCAGTTCTGAGAAAAAAAGTCAGAATTGGGATGTAAACTCACAATTGCAAGTTTATATCTCATCATAAAAAAGTCAGAATTGTGAGTTTATATTCTAGAAATGTGTTTATATCCCACAAATCTGACTTTATATCTAGCAATTTATCTAGCAATAGCAATAACTTTTTACCTCACAATTATGCGCTTAAATCTCAGTTTTGAGAAACAAAGTCAGAATTGTGAGTTTATATTCTAGAAATTAGTTTATATCCCACAAATTTACAACTCACAATTGTGCGTTTAAATCTCAGTTCTGAGAAAAAAAGTTGCAATTGCAAGTTTATATGTCATAATAAAAAGTCAGAATTGTGAGTTTATTCTTCTTTATTCTAGAAATGAGTTTATATTTCACAAATCTGACGTTATATCTAGCAATTCTGACTTTATAACTCACAATTGTGCGTTTAAATCTCAGTTCTGAGAAAAAAGACAGAATTTTGATATAAACTCACAATTGCAAGTTTCCCACAAATCTGAGTTTATATCTAGCAATTCTGACTTTATAACACAATTGTGCATTTAAATCTCAGTTCTGAGAAAAAAAAAAGTCAGAATTGCGACTTCTTGATTTTTATTTTTGGGCTTCCATACTTTCCCTTTTTCATGGAGTAATGCAACATTGTAATGCCTTACTTTTAAAAGTAACTTTCCCCACACTGGACGCTGAAGCTGGTCTTGTCTGGTCAGTCTGAGCTCAGAAGGGTCTGATATCACACTTACTCTAATCGCAGCTGAATACAGTGAGGATCTCCTGCGGCGTCAGTGTGTTCTCAGGCTGTGTGTATGGCGTCTGGATCTCACTGTTTCAGTGCAGCGCCGTCAGACCGCTTGCGGTCAGTCTTTATGTCTGTGTTTGATGTCCTTGTTCAGATGTTGTTTCAGTGTAAATCTCGCTGCAGATCAGAGGCCGGACTGTTTGACTCGGCTGTGTGTTTTGTTATTGTGTCATGATGGATGTCAGCTCTCGCTCAGACGCTGTTTTCCCCGTTCTGCTATTTCTGACACACATGTGGCCTGCGCTCGATTGTTTAGCGTCTATTTCTAGTCCTGCTCATGTCAGAGGAAGTCTCACACATTGTGTCTGCTGGGCATAAACAGGATGAGACGCTCGTGTGGGTATTTCCCAAACGATCCGCCGTCGTCTCTGCTGTTCAACGCTCTGTTCCTGCTGAAATAATCTCAGAGGAACGTCATGAGGGTTAAACGCGCGCCGCTGGAGCTGCTGTCTGTGGTGCTGAATCATCACACCGTCATGACAGTGACATACAATCAGTGTTGGGGGTAACGCATTACAAGTAACGCAAGTTACGTAATAAAATTACTTTTTTAACGTAACTAAGTAATGCATTACTTTTTCATTTACAAGAAAATGTTTCAGTTAAGTACAGAGGCACTTCATTCAGCTTGAGGCTTTACAGTTGCCTAAAATATAGGGCTGTCAAACGATTAATCGTGATTAATCGCATCCAAAATAAAAGTTTATGTTTACATACTATATGTGTGTGTACTGTGTATATTTATTATGTATATATTAATACACACACATACATGTATATATTAAGGAAAAATATTTTAGATTTATATATAAAATATTTATATTTATTTATAATCTAAATTGTATACATGTGTAAATATATATACATATAAATTTGTTTTTAAATATATACATGTATGTGTGTGTATTTATATGTACATAATAAATATACATTGTAAACACACATATAGTATGTAAACATAAACTTCTACTTTGGATGCAATTAATCGTGATTAATCGTTTGACAGCCCTACTAAAATATAACTTTTGTTTAACTGTTTTTGTTATTTAAATAAATAAATAAACAACCTCAGCCCAGGTGATAAAAAATAACACAAAAGTAATGTAATGTATTTCTTAATGTAATGCCCATTTTTGCCACTAAATTAAAAAAAAAACAATATATTTATATATTGTTGCAACTTGTTATCTCACAAAAAGTCAGAATTGCATAATATAAACTTGAAATTCTGAGAAATTAAGTCAGAATTGTGATATAAACCTGTAATTATGAGTTTATATTTCATAATAAAAAAGTCAGAATTTCAAGTTTATATCCCAGAAATGTTTATATCCCACAAATCTGACTTTATAACTCAAAATTGTGCATTTAAATCTCAGTTCTGAGAAAAAAACATCAGAATTGTGATATAAACTCACAATTGCAAGTTTTTTTAATCTCATAAAAAAAAACCTCAGAATAGTGAGTTTATATCCCACAAATCTGATTTTATATCTAGCAAATCTGACTTTATAACTCACAATTGTGAGTCGCTGGGGTATATTTGTAGCAATAGCCAAAAATACATTTTATGGGTCAAAATGATAGATTTTTCTTTTATGCCAAAAATCATTAGGATATTAAGTAAAGATCATGTTCCATAAAGATATTTTGTAAATGTACTGTAAATGTATCAAAACATATTTTAAGTAATATGCATTGCTAAGAACTTCATTTGGACAACTTTAAAGACAATTTTCTCAATATTTCTCAGTATTTTGCTTACCCCATTGGGAGATTTGGCTTGTTTCAAGCAAAAACACACTTAGTTTTGATTTGTTTTCAGAAAAAGCAAGACAATAGTTTTTACTTGTCTAGAAAATCCTTCTTGATTTAAGAATTGTTAGATATTTTGGCTGAAAACAAGACAAAAAATCTAAGTAAAAGCATTTATAAACAAAACTTACTTTAGATGAACTAACATTTGTGTTTTTTTCTCATTGCTGAAGAGTGTTGAACTTTCTTTTCCTACAGTTCTACTGTACAGACGTCAATTTAATTTTCCTTTAGCCTTAGGTTTATTCACTTCATTTCATTTTGGTGTGAAAGGGCTTTTACATTTGCTAAGAATCAAACTTTTTAAATTAAAAACAAACAAGCCCTGCCCAGATTTAAAAAGTAACGCAAAAGTAATGTAACGCATTACTTCCCATAAAACGTAACTAAGTAACGTAATTAGTTACTTTTTTAGGGAGTAGCGCAATATTGTAACGCATTACTTTTAAAGGTAACTTTCCCCAACACTGCATATGCAAACATCAGCGACCGGAGCATGCGCTCATGAAGACATTATCTAGAGTAGTATGGAAGTGGTTTGTTAGCCTTTTCTCCAGGGTTTAGTGGACACCTGAGTCAACACGGCTGAAGGACGACTGCTGGTGTTTTTTAGTGTGGTTTTGGTCAGATGTGTCTCAATCTCTGCAGTGATTAACGTCTCTCCGCTGGAACATCTGTGGCTGATGATGCAGTTTATTGCAAGTCACACACTGACATGATGCATTCTGTTCTTGGTTTAACCAGGATGATGAAAGATCTGAGACCTAAGAAAATAAAGGTGAACTTTCTCAAATCACCACTGAGTCCTACATCAAAACACATACCTGTCTTTTAAAACAGCTACTGTATATTGCTTTAAAAGTAAAACCTTCACCTAATCTGGTTTCTGGGCAAAAATGACCAATCCTTTAAAAATTTGGTTGCAAATCTCTCAGTATGCTATATGTGACCCTGGACAACAAAATCATACTTAAGTGTCAATTTTTCAAAATTGAGATTTATATATCTTCTGAAACTGAATAAATAAGTTGAATAAATAAGCTTTCCATTGATGTATGGTTTGTTGAGATTGGACAATATTTGGCTGAGATACAACTATTTGAAAATCTGTAATCTGATGGTGCAAAAAAAAAATATTGAGAAAATCGCCTTTAAAGTTTTCCAGATTAAGTTCTTAGCCATGCATATTACTAATCAAAAGTTAAGTTTTGATACATTTACGGTATGAAATTTACTAAATATCTTAATGGAACAAGATCTTTACTTAATATCCTAATGATTTTTGGCATAAATGTTTTTTGATAATTTTGACCCATACAATGTATTTTTGGCTATTGCTACAAATATACTTGTAGCGACTTTAGACTGGTTTTGTTTTCCAGGGTCACAAATGTGATCCTGGACCACAAAACTGGTCATAAGGGTCAATTTTTCAAAATTGATATTTATACATCTGAAAGCTGAATAAATAAGCTTTCAATTGATGTATGGTTGGCCGAGATACAACTATTTGAAAATCTAGAATCTGAAGGTGCAAATATTGTGAAAATCACCTTTAAAGTTGTCCAGATGAAGTTCTTAGCAATGCATATTACTAATCAAAAATTAAGTTTTGATATATTTACGGTGGGAAATTTACAAAATATCTTCATGGAACATGATCTTTACTTATTATCCTAATGATTTTTGGTATAAAAGAAAAATCAATATTCCTACAAAAATACCTCAGCGACTTATGACTGATTTTGTGGACCAGGGTCACTAAATTTTGACAACATTTTCAGTCTGAAAAAACAGATTTTGTTTCTTTTTGGATTCAACATAAATTCAGCGAGTTTATGCAGCTCAGCTTTTGAGCATAAAAAGCACTACTTGTGGAAAACTTTGACAGTATTCAGTCAAAAACAAGGTGCATAAGCTCAGATCAAAAAGGAAGACAAAACCTGTGCTAGTTAAAAGAAACATTGAATTAAATTTTATTATATTTGATGTTCCGGTCATTTTTGAACAAAAACACCAAAAGTGTAAGAAGATAAGCAATAGTCCCCCCCAAATCACATTTTTGTTAAGTTTTAATACTCTGTGTGAGTCAAGTCAGTATGTTTTAGTCCATTTGATAACATTATTAAAGAGACCAAGTCAGAATGACTTGGAACACAACATTTCTGTTTTCACCTTTAAATGAAGACAGAAAATGAAAGTCATTTTGACATGTTGGACTTGATAGTATAAATATCAAATGATTCATTCATAGTTCATGTAGTCTTGAAGCGTGTAACCACTAATCCTGCTGAAGACAGACGTACGACCCAAAGTCACGATCGCTTTAGAACTGTGTTTCTGTTTCTCAACGCAGCTGTTTTTCTTCTGTCTGCAGTTGCGCAATAATGAGCATACTGCTGAGAACAGTTAAGACCGACTCGTAAATAATCATACAGAAAAACACAAAGATGAAGATGCACCAGTGTATGGCAAGCCGTTTTGACTTTTATTCATTCGCAGGATATGAATTCTTGATATCAACAATTCAGTTTTCACTAGTTAAAATTATAATTCTTGATATCAGAAATTGGATTTTCACTAGTAACAATGGCAATTGTTGATATCAGGAATTACATTTCCACTAGTAAAAAGGTTAACTATTGATATCAACAATTGAATTTCAACTAGTCAAAACTATAATTGTTGATATCAAGAATTGTATTTTCACTAGTTAAATGTCACCATAGACTCACATTCAAATTTAATTGTTGATATCAAGAATTTCTTACTAGTTAAAATGTCAATTTCACATATCAGAAATACAATTCTTACTAGTAAAACCCTTTATTTTTATATCAATAATTACATTGTTACTAGTGCAGATGTCTATTCTTGATATCAACAATTAAATTGCTACTAGTGCCAATGTTCATTTCTGATATCATGAATGGGATTGTTACTGGTAAGAATGCATTTTAGATATCTGAAATTACTCTCCTAATTATTGATAACACAAATACATTTTCAGATATCAGAAATGCGAAATGTAACATGCTGAAATACATTTACAGATATCAACAATTGACATTTCAACTAGTGACAATTGAAATCTTGATATCAGGAATTGGCGTTTTTACTAGTAACAATGTAATTATTGATATCAAAAATAAAGGTTTTACTAGTGATAATTATTTCTGATATGTGAAATTGACATTTTAACTAGTAAGAAATCAATTGATATCAATTTAATTTGAATAGGAGTCTATGGTGACATTTAACTAGTAAAAATACAATTCTTGATATCAGCAATTATTGTTTTTACTAGTTGAAATTCAATTCTTGATATCAAAAATTGCCATTGTTACTAGTAAAAATCCAATTTCTGATATCAAGAATTATAATTTTAACTAGTAAAAATATTGTTGATATCAAGAATTCATATCCTGCATATGAATAAAAGTCAAAACGGCTTGCCATACCGGTGTTCATCACATTACGCACATCCACCAGAGAAAAGACTTTATGGTTTATTAGTGTGCATGCAATTTAAATCCAGTTAAATATTACATTAAATATGCGCATTATTTAAAAGCAATGCATGTCTTTTCAGTTCTGAAATCTGAAATGTAAAAGTCCACATCAAGCCGTCATTTGCTGATCCTGAAAGCGCCAAAGTAGCTTCCTTCAGCCTCGGGGTCGAGCATCCACGAGTTGGAGACGCTGACGAACAGAGCGTCTCTGGTCCGCAGCGAGAAGACGCCGCCCTGCTGCTGACAGCACATGTGATATCCTCCTCTCCTCCACACGCGTGTGCTGCCCGTCTTCATCAGCACCGGCGAGCTGGACGCGAATCTCTCCTGATGGATGTACTGAATGAGCTGAACGCCGCTGTCAGTCGAACCCGGACCAGAACCGGCTTCCTTCTCCAGACTCTCATGGTGACGGAAACAGGTTTTGGCGTATATGTAGTACAGGCCCGGCTTCTGGACGAGGATTCGTCCGTCGCGGTAGCCGAAGTGTGACAGATGACCCTGCTCAGGGTTCCAGTGGAGGAGTGTGTCACGAACGACTCCTGAAAAACAACATTATCATAACCAGTGTTGGGGGTAACACATTACAAGTAACGCAAGTTACGTAATAATATTACTTTTTTCAAGTAACTAGTAAAGTAATGCATTACTTTTGCATTTACAAGGAAATACCTGAGTTACTTTTTCAAAAAAGTAACACCAGTTACTTTTTTTTCTTTATGTATTTAATCCCATTTTACTGACCTTTGTTGATCCAATTCAACCGTACGCTGCAAAAATACTTTTCTTACTTACATTTTTTTGTCTTGTTTCCAGCCAAAATATCAAAACAAAATCTTAAATCAAGAAGGATTTTCTAGACAAGTAAATAATTATTTTAATTATTTAAAAAAAGTCAAAATTAAGTGAGTTTTTGTGTAGAAGTTCTATTGTACAGACGTCAATTTAAATTAATTTAAAAATAAGCCTTATTCACTTAATTTCATTTTAGTGTGAAAGGGCTTTTACATTTGCTAAGAATCAAACTTTTTTATATTAAAAACAAACAAGCAAGCCCTGCCCAGATTTAAAAAATAATGCAAAAGTAATGTAATGCATTACTTTCCATAAAAAGTAACTAAGTAACGGAATTAGTAACTTTTTTAGGGAGTAACGCAATATTGTAACGCATTACTTTGCGTAAAAGTTACTAAGTAACGCAATTAGTTACTTTTTTAGTGAGTAACACAATATTGTAACGCATTACTTTCCATAAAAAGTAACTAAGTAACATAATTAGTAACTTTTTTAGGGAGTAACGCAATATTGTAACGCATTACTTTGCGTAAAAGTTACTAAGTAACGCAATTAGTTACTTTTTTAGGGAGTAACGCAATATTGTAACGCATTACTTTGCGTAAAAGTTACTAAGTAACGCAGTTAGTTACTTTTTTAGGGAGTAACGCAATATTGTAACGCATTACTTTCCATAAAAAGTAACTAAGTAGCAATATTGTAACGCATTACTTTCCCTAAAAGTTACTAAGTAACGCAATTAGTTACTTTTTTAGGGAGTGACGCAATATTGTAACGCATTACTTTGCGTAAAAGTTACTAAGTAACGCAATTAGTTACTTTTTTAGGGAGTAACGCAATATTGTAACGCATTACTTTGCATAAAAAATGACTAAGTAACGCAATTAGTTACTTTTTTAGGGAGTAACGCAATATTGTAACGCATTACTTTGCGTAAAAGTTACTAAGTAACGCAATTACTTTTTTAGGGAGTAACGCAATATTGTAACGCATTACTTTGCATAAAAGTTACTAAGTAATGCGATAAGTTACTTTTTTAGGGTAAAAAAAAAAAAATTTATTTAGTCATAAAAAATGACTAAATAATGCAATTAGTTACTTTTTTAGGGAGTATCGCAACTTTCCCCAACACTGATCATAACAAACATTCACATATACTGCAGAAACAGACTTATAGAGATTTGTGCTGTTTACTTTGCGTCTGTCTGGACGGTTTGATGGGCAGGTGAGCCGCTGGCGTCGACTGTCTGCGTTTCTTCTCTTTGTCGTGTGTCAGTCTCTCGCTCAGGACGGTCTCTTTAATAACCTGTTTTAAAACAATCAAATCTCACATTCGGACAGATGTCTTCTGATATCTTTGGACTGGTGTTTCTGAAAAGGACGGACACTTGAACACGTGAAATATTTTCACAACAGAACAACTGAAAAGCAAGCAAACAAAGCCTCATACCTCAGTGTTGTTTTTCAGTGCTGTGACTGAGTCTATCTGGAAGAGATTAAAAACAGCCAGTAAACAAGCCGCCTTCAGTCGCATCTTAATGGAAAGCAGGAGAATCGTGGAGTTCTGATGGGAATCATTGATTCCATGTTCATGAGTCACACAAACCCCCTGCAGATCCACCAACACACCAGCGATCGCCTCACACTCATGAAGAAGCCGTTAAAACATGAACCCACTCACCGCTGCTGAAAAACACTGCATTCATCTGTGCTTACAAGTTTAGACCATACAGATTTAAAGGCTAGTTCCCATAAAAATTAAAGTTCTGTCATGAATTAAAATTATCATAAGCTTGAAATTGGTCTTTGAGCAGTAGAGCTGCTTTGTTGCATTAGTTTCGTAATTTATACACTGCAAAAATGCTTTTCTAGCTTAGATTTTTTGTCTTGCTTCTAGACAAAATATCTAAAAATTCTTAAATCAAGAAGGATTTTCTAGACAAGTAAAAATTATTGCCTTGTTTTCAGAAAAAAGAAGTCAAAATTAAGTGAGGTTTTGCTTGAAACAAGCAAAATAATCTTATTTCAAGCAGAAGACTAGATTATTTTGCTTGTTTCAAGCAAAACCTCACTTAATTCTGACTTCTTTTTTTCTGAAAACAAGACATTAATGTGTAATTTTTAGATATTTCGGCTGGAAACAAGACAAGAAAGAAAAAAGCTAGAAAAGCATTTTTTGCAGTGTAGACCATGCATCATTGACACTGTTATTATAAAACTGAAATGATCTGAATAAAAACAAAATTGTCTTCTGTAGAGCTGCTTTATAGCTGAAATGCATTAGTTTAATAATTGATGGACATAGGCAGTGTTATTATTAAACTGATTAAATCAAAACCTGAACTGAATTGAACTGAATAAAGACACTTTATCTTGTGTAAAGCTGCTTTACAACTGAAACTGATGAATTTGACAACATTAACAGTGTTAACTAGACGAACAAAGGTCTTATAAGTTTGGAAAAACATGAGGGTGAGTAATTAATGACAGAATTTTCATATTTGGCTGAAATAAATCTTTAAATATGAATATTTACATGACCGAATTCTTCATGATTTCTAGATGACACTTTAAAACCATGTTTAAAATCAAGTTTCTAGAGCGCTTTATACAGTACAGATTGTTGTGAAGCAGCTTCTCAGACATATAAAGATAATTAACAGTGTTCATGTTGTCAAATTCATCAGTTTCAGTTGTAAAGCAGCTTTACACAAGATAAAGTGTCTTTATTCAGATCAATTCAGTTCAGGTTTTGATTTAATCCGTTCAATAAGAACACTGCCTATGTCCATCAATTATTAAACTAAAAATAACTTTGCATTACTTTGCATAAAAGTTACTAAGTAACGCAATTAGTTACCTTTTTAGGGAGTAACACAATACTGTAACGCATTATTTTGCATAAAAAATGACTAAGTAATGCAATTAGTTACTCTATAAGGGAGTAACGCAATATTGTAACGCATTACTTTGCATAAAAGTTACTAAGTAATGCGATAAGTTACTTTTTTAGGGAGTAACGCAATATTGTAACGCATTACTTTGCATAAAAGTTACTAAGTAACGCAATTAGTTACTTTTTTAGGGAGTAACGCAATATTGTAACGCATTACTTTGCATAAAAAATGACTAAGTAATGCAATTAGTTACTCTATAAGGGAGTAACGCAATATTGTAACGCATTACTTTGCATAAAAGTTACTAAGTAATGCGATAAGTTACTTTTTTAGGGAGTAACGCAATATTGTAACGCATTACTTTGCATAAAAGTTACTAAGTAACGCAATTAGTTACTTTTTTAGGGAGTAACGCAATATTGTAACGCATTACTTTGCATAAAAGTTACTAAGTAATGCGATAAGTTACTTTTTTAGGGAGTAACGCAATATTGTAACGCATTACTTTGCATAAAAGTTACTAAGTAACGCAATTAGTTACTTTTTTAGGGAGTAACGCAATATTGTAACGCATTACTTTGCATAAAAGTTACTAAGTAATGCGATAAGTTACTTTTTTAGGGAGTAACGCAATATTGTAACGCATTACTTTGCATAAAAGTTACTAAGTAACGCAATTAGTTACTTTTTTAGGGAGTAACGCAATATTGTAACGCATTACTTTGCATAAAAAATGACTAAGTAATGCAATTAGTTACTCTATAAGGGAGTAACGCAATATTGTAACGCATTACTTTGCATAAAAGTTACTAAGTAATGCAATTAGTTACTTTTTTACGGAGTGCATTTCATGCATTTCAGCTATAAAGCAGCTCTACAGAAGACAATTTTGTTTTTATTCAGATCGTTTCAGTTTTATAATAACAGTGTCAGTGATGCATGGTCTATAAATTATTAAACTAATGCAATAAAGCAGCTCTACTGCTCAAAGACCAATTTCAGGCTTATGATTATTTTTAGAGCTGGACATAAGTATACAAATATATATTCAAACTAGACGTTTTTGATGACCCACCACATAATTAACTCCATAAAGTAACACAGAATAAAGTCCATTCAAGAAAGTCTATGCATGTGTAGTAGCTGTGTTCTTGTGTAGGGGAAGTGTGTAGTGTGTAGTATGCAGTACCTGTGTGATGTATCCAGTGCAGTGCAGCAGGAGGGTCACAGTGGACACGAACTGAATGAATCCGATCACAGTCACTGCCGCGAGCACGCGCGCGTTCCATGAGTCCATCCTGAAAAAAACCTTCCTCTGTCGGAAGGTTGTCCTCACTGTGGAGCCAGAATAAGTGTTTATGCGCTGACGGTCATTTATAGTGAGTTGTGTATGTGATCGCAAAGCTCGCTGTGCTGAACTCATACGAGCGGAATAAGTGCAGGAACAGTGACTGAGTGAATGATGAAGTGAGCAGATGCTTTGGACTGATTCCATGCAACGCCTCATAAACGCGCAAATAGACTCATGTGGACTACACATCCCAGAACACCGCGCGGCGGGTGTTTTTCTGAATTCTTCCTCTAGGGGTCGCTACAACAAATACTCCATTAAACCGCATTCATTTGTCATATAAATGTAAATCCTCTCATGCAAGTCTGTGTAAATGATTAAATAAACGTTGTGAACAGGTAAACACAAACGACTGTCATTTTTTTTTATGAAGTCTTTTATTCATGACATTTTATTTTGCACTATGTTTGCTTGTGCTCTGGTTGCTTGCTTACTTTTTTTATACTTTATTAAATCAGTGCCACAACAAGAGGTACATATTCTTCAAATTTCAAATTAACATTAAAAAAAAGGCAAAAAAAAAGAGAGAAAAAGAAATAAAATGACATACATTTTATGAAGCACTGAAAACTGATGTTTTCAGTGCTTTTTTGTTTTTTTGTTTGTTCCAAGAGATTTACATACAATTTGAAGCCATTAATAAAATGGAAAAAAAATTGGTCTACACTTTTTCTTATGTATATGGAAGTTTCCTAACAAAATTGAAGTTATTAATAAAATGGAAAAAACACAAACGACTGATTTTTTTTTTTTATTTGTGTTATGAAGTCTTTTATTCGTGACATTTTATTTAGCACTAGTATGTTGCTTGTGCTCCAGTTGCTTGATTTTTTTTTTGTACTTTATTAAATCAGTGCCACAACAAGAGGTACATATTCTTCAAATGTCAAATTAACATTAAAAAACAAGCAAGAAAAAAAAGAAAAAGAAATAAAGTTACATAAATTTCAATGCTTTCAGAGCATGAAATGTTTTCAGTGCTTTTTTTGTTTGTTCCAAGAGATTTACATACAATTTGAAGTCATTAGTAAAATGGTCTACACTGAGCCCACTTTTTCTTATGTATATGGAATTTTCCTAACAAAATAAACAAATATTAAATGTTTATTTTCTGTGTAAAAAAGCACATCAAATACACAAATTTCTATCATACATTCCTTTTTTTTTGTTAATATAGAAATCCATGTCCTTCCAAAATAATCTTGAGTAAATACAATTTAAAAAAAAAGATGCAAAATGGTTTCTTTTTCTTGACCACAAAATATTAAGCTTAAATCTTTACAAAACATGCTTAGCAGGATTCTATGAAGTATTTTGTAAGACACTTCCTTCATTTTGTTATTGATACAAAACCTATTTGGCAATTTCCATGCTTTAACCCAAGAGATATTACCAAATTCTTGCATTCCTTATAATCTCATTACTACACTGTTGTTTTACAATATAAACATTTTCAATGAAAATGTTTCCAGAAGGATTAACCAATGCTGATTCCTTCTGAAATATAGCTTTTTAAAAGTACTGTCACACTCCTTGGAATTGCATCAAGAACAATAGCAAATTCTCTTGGTTTAATTGGTAATTTTTGAAGAAATTCAGTATATGACAATAAAAACCCATGAGTCTTATTAAAGATTACCTTCATTGAACCAAGTATGATAGAACAAAAAATTGTTTTTAAATAATATATCTTTGTTATTCCATATGAAATAGCTGTCGGGTGAAAAATTGTGCTTATACACTAATTTCCATACTGTGAAAACAAGCCAATTTAACAGGAGCTTTGTCAACAGAAAAATTTAACTTCAACAAAAAGTCTCAGAGTATTAAATATATAATTAGGAAATACATTCCAAGGACTTTGTCTATTCTTTACAAACTCGATTAACCATTTAACTTTAAAAGAGTTATTAAGAGTATTATAAGACCTCCAGCCCCCCTTGCTCTTTAGGGTTACAAAAGACCTCTTTTCAAACGACTGTGATTAGTCGATCCTGAGCAGCGCTGAGAAAAGTAACACGCATTATCACATTTGACCAATCAGAGACCACGCCGGTCGCTAAGCCCCGCCCACAACGCGTTGTAGTTCCTGTTTTCTATGGCCATGTGTTTTCTCCTGCAGAGCTTGACTGACCTTTGCTTTCATACTAATAAAAACGATCTTCATTAGTCCGCGGGGAGTGATTTATTAAACGATCACAGTCTAGATCGCTGTAATGGTTCGCTAGCTGCTACTAGAGCAGCCTAACTAGTCCGGCTGATGGCGGCTCTGGTGCGGCTCGTGAGGCGCCTGTCGCCTCGCGTTCAGACGGTGAGATTCTGCAGATCAAACGGACACAAAACCGATGATCTCCTGCATAACGAGGCGGTTCAAAGACACATTAAACGCGTGATCGACGAGCAGACGGGCATTTCTAGTCGTTTAGAGAGCGGACAGGTGACTGAGTCTGACAGGAGAGCATTAAACCTGCGGCTGGTTGAAATGTCGAAGGTGGTTCATGCGTTTGAGAAAACTCAACTAGCTCTCAAAGAACTGACAGAGATAAACACTCTCATTCACAGTGAGTCCTGAGTTTCAACAGCGCGTTCATGTTGTTTGATAAACAGGAAAATAACTGTGTTAATGCTGAAAAATTCATCAGTTATGAAAAGTGTTGGGGAAAGTGAATTTTAAAAGTAATGCGTTACAATATTGCGTTACTCCCTGAAAAAGTAACTAATTGCCTTAGTCATTTTTTATGCAAAGTAATGCGTTACAATATTGCGTTACTCCCTAAAAAGTAACTAATTGCCTTACTTAGTCATTTTTTATGCAAAATAATGCGTTACAATATCGCGTTACTCCCTAAAAAAGTAACTAATTGCCTTACTTAGTCATTTTTTATGCAAAATAATGCGTTACTATATCGCGTTACTCCCTAAAAAAGTAACTAATTGCCTTACTTAGTCATTTTTTATGCAAAATAATGCGTTACAATATCGCGTTACTCCCTAAAAAGTAACTAATTGCCTTACTTAGTCATTTTTTATGCAAAATAATGTGTTACTATATCGCGTTACTCCCTAAAAAAGTAACTAATTGCCTTACTTAGTCATTTTTTATGCAAAATAATGCGTTACTATATCGCGTTACTCCCTAAAAAAGTAACTAATTGCCTTACTTAGTCATTTTTTATGCAAAATAATGCGTTACAATATCGCGTTACTCCCTAAAAAGTAACTAATTGCCTTACTTAGTCATTTTTTATGCAAAATAATGTGTTACTATATCGCGTTACTCCCTAAAAAAGTAACTAATTGCCTTACTTAGTCATTTTTTATGCAAAATAATGCGTTACAATATCGCGTTACTCCCTAAAAAAGTAACTAATTGCCTTACTTAGTCATTTTTTATGCAAAATAATGCGTTACAATATCGCGTTACTCCCTAAAAAAGTAACTAATTGCCTTACTTAGTCATTTTTTATGCAAAATAATGCGTTACAATATCGCGTTACTCCCTAAAAAGTAACTAATTGCCTTACTTAGTCATTTTTTATGCAAAATAATGCGTTACTATATCGCGTTACTCCCTAAAAAAGTAACTAATTGCCTTACTTAGTCATTTTTTTATGCAAAATAACGCGTTACAATATCGCGTTACTCCCTAAAAAAGTAACTAATTGCCTTACTTAGTCATTTTTTTATGCAAAATAATGCGTTACTATATCGCGTTACTTATCGTTACTTAGCACTATAATGCGTTACTTATCGCGTTACTCCTTAAAAAAGTAACTAATTGCCTTACTTAGTCATTTTTTTATGCAAAATAATGCGTTACAATATCGCGTTACTCCCTAAAAAGTAACTAATTGCCTTACTTAGTCATTTTTTTATGCGAAATAATGCGTTACAATATCGCGTTACTCCCTAAAAAAGTAACTAATTGCCTTACTTAGTCATTTTTTATGCGAAATAATGCGTTACTATATCGCGTTACTCCCTAAAAAAGTAACTAATTGCCTTACTTAGTCATTTTTTTTATGCGAAATAATGCGTTACTATATCGCGTTACTCCCTAAAAAAGTAACTAATTGCCTTACTTAGTCATTTTTTTTATGCGAAATAATGCGTTACTATATCGCGTTACTCCCTAAAAAGTAACTAATTGCCTTACTTAGTCTTTTTTTATGCGAAATAATGCGTTACAATATCGCGTTACTCCCTAAAAAGTAACTAATTGCCTTACTTAGTCTTTTTTTATGCAAAATAATGCGTTACAATATCGCGTTACTCCCTAAAAAGTAACTAATTGTGTTACTTAGTTACTTTCTATGGAAAGTAATGCGTTACATTACTTTTGCGTTACTTTCAAATCTGGGCAGGGCTTGCTTGTTTGTTGTAATATAAAAAAGTTTCTTTCACACCAAAATGAAATGAAGTGAATAAGGCTAAGGCTGAAGGAATATTAAATTGACGTCTGTGCAGTAGAACTGTAGGAAAAGAAAGTTCAACACTCTTCAGCAATGAGAAAAAAACACAAATGTTAGTTAATCTAAAGTAAGTTTTGCTTATTAGTACACTGCAAAAATGCTTTTCTTACTTAGATTTTTAGTCTTCTTTCCAGCCAAAATATCTAAAAAATTTTAAATCAAGAAGGATTTTCTAGACAAGTAAAAATTATTGTCTTGTTTTTTTTCTGAAAGCAAATCACAATTAAGTGTTTTTTGCTTGAAACCAGCAAAATAATCTCCCAATGGGGTAAGCAAAATAATCTTGTTTTCTGTTTGAAATAAGATTTTTTTTCTTACCCCATTGGCAGATTATTTTGCTTGTTCTAAGCAAAAACTCACTTAATTTTGACTTGTTTTTTTCTGAAAGCAAGAAAATTATGATTTACTTGTCTAGAAAATCCTCCTTGATTTAAGAATTTTTATATATTTTGTCTGGAAACAAGACAAAAACGTAAGTAAGAAAAGTATTTTGGCAGTGTACGGTTGAATTGGATCAAAGGTCAGCAGCAAAGTCTTTGATTAATGAAATGGGATTAAATGCATGAAGGAAACAAAAAGTAACTGGGATATTTTATTGGAAATGAAAAAGTAATG
The DNA here is from genome assembly GCA_033026305.1 of Cirrhinus molitorella. Lineage (NCBI taxonomy): Eukaryota > Metazoa > Chordata > Actinopteri > Cypriniformes > Cyprinidae > Cirrhinus > Cirrhinus molitorella. The sequence continues at coordinate 38,544,225 of CM065130.1, forward strand.
CGTTACTTTACTAGTTACTTGAAAAAAGTAATATTATTATGTACTTGTAATGCATTACCCCCAACACTGCTCATGAAACATTAAGTTTCAGCTGTAAAGTAGCTCTGCAGAAAACAGTAGTACACTAATTGTTTCTGTAATTATGTGCAAATGTTCTTCATGTGTTATAGAGACCTCAGCTGAAGACGAAAAGATGCTTTTGCTCCTTCGAGAGGAACATGAAGAGCTGAGTAGAAAAGTAGAGAAGCTGAACAAGGAGGTTTGGATTGTTCCTCAGAGAGTTCGCCCAAAAATTAAAGTGTCCAAGATTAGAATGAGGTTGTTTCTTCATCAGATTTGTAGAAATGTGTGAATGGGTGCCGTCAGAATGAGAGTCCAAACAGCTGATAAAAACATTGCAATAATCCACAGCACTCCAGTCCATCAGTTAACATCTTGAGAAGACAAAAGATGAAATAAATCCATCATTAAAACATTTTTAGCTAAAATACAAGTCCATAATCCATAATAACGCTTTCTCCAGTAAACAAAAAAAAGTGTTCTGGTCTGAATCTGCACAGATCAAGCGGCGTTTACAAGACAAAACAGCTCTAATAAATATGTGGCTGGATTTTGATGCGAGAGACAGCAGGAGATGGACTTTTTCACTGGAGGAAGTGTTATTGTGGATTAATGACTCATATTTTAGTTAATAATAAAAACATCACAATAATCCACACCATTCCAGTCCATCAGTTAACATCTTGAGAAGACAAAAACTGAAACAAATCCATCATTAAGACGTTTTAAACTAAAATCCATAGTCCATAATCCACAATAACGCTTCCTCCAGTGAAAAAGTGCTCTGGTCTGAATCAGGAGAGAAATCTGCACAGATCAAACACCATTTACAAGACAAAACGGCTCTAAACGAATATGTGGCTGGATTTTGAAATGAGAGATAACAGGAGATGGACTGTGTTTTTATGGATTATGGACTTGTATTTTAGTTAAAAATGCCTTTTTAACTTTTGTCTTTTGAAGCTTTTGTCCTCTCAAGATGTTAGCTGATGGACTGGAGCGGTGTGGATTATTGTGATGTTTTTATCAACTGTTTGGACTCTCATTCTGACGGCACCCATTCACTGCTAAAGATCCATTTGTGAGACTTTTCTATAAATCTGATGAAGAATCAAACTCATTCTAATCTTGACTGAACAGATTTTAATTTTTAGATGAACTGTTTCTTTGAGGAATTGACTGTAGAAATGAAAGATTGCCAATGAAGATTTTCCTTTAATGTTCTCAGCTGATTGAGACGCTGGTTCCCGCTGATGATCTGGACAGCAGAAGCGTCATCCTGGAGGTGGCAGCAGGACGCACCACCGGAGGTTTGATGATCTTCAGATCAGACGCGAGTCGTTCTCTGACGGTGGTTTGATGAGTGTATCTGTGTGTTTATGTAGGAGACATCTGTCAGCAGTTCACCAGAGAGATGTTTGACATGTACCAGGGCTTCTCCTCCTATAAGCACTGGGACTTTGAGCTCTTCAATTACACTCCGGCAGATTACGGTAGGCTGCGTTACCCATCATCCTAGGAAAAAAATCATAATCACGATTATTTAACACAATTATAAGTGGGTCCAGAAAATATATTTGATTAGAGCCCTGCATTTCAGCCCTTTTTTAATGCCCCTATAGGGCCGGGTATCAATTTACACAGAATAGTTCAGACGCGGACCGAGCATAAGGCATGTTTTAGGCTTCGCCTATTTTTAATTTTGTAAAAATTCCTGTGCTAGTAAGACTTCACTTTCCCTTTCACTTTCGAGACCGGCTCAGACGGCGTTTATTGCCTTCAGTGCAGCTTCGAGTTCAAGCAATAGACTGAAACTTGCCACAAAGCACCGGCAAAAATAAATAATGAATGTGTCGGGGGGAAATAGTAAAGAGATATTTGAATTATTTATGAATAAACTAGTGTATTCTAAATCAGTTTTGCAAAAATCCTGACTCGCAATCTCCTCTTTGACGCGTCTTTAGAGAGAAATGCATGAGTTTTTGTTTTCGATTTGTTTTATTTCATTAAGTAATAATTTAAAATATTCTATATATGCATTTATCATGTCTGTAAGGCAAGTATTTATGAGTTTTTTGTTTTAAATTGTTTCCACTGGGAAAAAAAATGCAAGTGATCGCGCTGGCGCCTCCATGTCCTGCAAAGCGGCTTTAGCTTCCACTCTTCACACAAACGATTGGATATGCACCTAATAGCACACATTTAGTTAGGTTTAACATTGAAACCAACATTGTTTTATACTTGAACTGTTTTATATCTATAGCTTTTATTTTAGTCAAGTCGTGATGATTTGAGAAGGCAAATTGATCAAACAGACTATGAACAGTCTTCTGCTGGGCGCTGTTCGCTACTTAAAAAAACAAAAACTTATATTTAACAAACAAAAAAATAAAAAATTAATTTAATAAAAAAACTAAACAAAATATAAGCCTAATCACTTTTCCATTACATACAAAACAGTAGATAAATCTTAATCTCGAGACAAGATTTTTAAACTTTTTTAAAGAAATCCTTAATAATGAAATATATAGGGAAAAATAGTATTTTATTCAACTGACAAACTAAAATATAGGTGCATTTTGATATGAACTTGTACTTTATGAAATTAAACTTCTATTTCAATGAATTATAAGCAGTAATAAACATGCAAACTTATGCTGCATTATTCTGGAAAAATTAAAAAAACATTTTTTTTAAAATTGGAGATCACGATTCTCATGATTCTGAAGAAAAGAAAGATTAGATTAGAAATCTAAACAAAATAACAATTTACTAGTGATTCTGACACAACATTCATTACTTAAGTCTTTTTTAAAAAAAAAAATATTTGATCAAATTAATTAATAAAGACTTAATTTACTATTGAAATCTCCTGAATTAATGATTGATTGATAAATGTGTTTTTAAACGTGCAGTTGTCGCCACCTCCTGGCGGAAGAGGATACACATTACAATACACACACGTGTTAAGATACTTTCGTTTTAATTGCTATTATAGACATTAAGTTTTTATACCCAAATTATAAACTTATTCTAGTGCTTCTGTTATTTAAATGTCTGTAACACAGAAATAATGATCATTATGTGATTGAAAGACAGGAATAAGATTGCATGGCATTCGAACAGAGATTGCAATCTTTTAGGATTAGTCCTGCAGCTCTATGTAAACACTGCACATACTGTCATGTTGACACTATCATGAGATCTTGCAAGATCTCGTCACATCCCTAATGATTTTACTTATTTTCATGTGCAGTTGGGCTTTTATGGAGGAGCAAAATCACAACAAAGGGGGTGAAATCGGAAGCAATAATTTCTTATTGCATTTTCATAATCATTTGAAGCCGAAATCAATTCATTAATAAATGTTGATTAATTGCACAGCCCTGCATCATCCTCTCTGAGTCTGTGTTGAGCGTTTCTGACGGTGTGCTGATGGTCATCAGGTGGTCTCCATCACGCGGCCGTGAGGATCTCCGGTGAGTCTGTGTACGGCTGGCTGAAGTTCGAGGGCGGGACGCACCGGGTCCAGAGGATTCCCGAAGTGGGTCTGTCGTCACGCATGCAGCGCATTCACACGGGAACCATGACGGTCATAGTGCTGCCGCAGCCACACGATGTCAGAGCGCACTTCAGCGTTTTAATAGTGTTCTGTGTGTGTTTAGTGCTGTTGTGAGTCTTATGATGTTTCTTAACTCCTCAGGTGGACATTCACATCGCGGCTAAAGACCTGCGTATAGACACGTTCAGATCGCGCGGCGCAGGCGGTCAGAGCGTCAACACCACCGACAGCGCCGTACGCGTGGTTCACCTGCCCACAGGTGCCTCTGAGCCACTGTTATAATCAGTGTTCACAGTTTTTCACAGATGAAAACTAAACGATAACAAACTAAAATTATTTTTGAATGACAAAAACTGTGACAAAAATCTACTGCCATTTACGTCAGCTAATAAAAACGAGACTGAAATGTTAGGAAGGGACGATATGGAAAGAGGTTTGTTCAGAAAAATCTGTTGCGTAGTAGGATGATAGATGCGTACAAACCGGCGGGACACAAGCTAAAATACACTTGCTGCACGTCTAATAAAACGTTCATAAATGTCAATATGTGGGAGAAGTGCAGACATATGGATAAATTTGACGACGCAAGAGAGAACTCAATTGGGTCTTGTTTTCTGAGCGCAGACACTGAAGCAAACACAGAAAACACGCCTCACACTCTTTCACGTTCATGAACTGAGAAATACACACAAAATGATCTGGAATTGTCCGTTTTAATGAGTATTCACGTAAACACAGCAGATTACATCTGAAATGAATGTAAACAGTAGAGAGAAAGTGTATCAGTGCATTGCATTGGGTTTTAAAGGGACAGCAGCCGCATTTAGTGTCTATTGTCCGAGTCACTGATGTAATATCTATCATTGTTTATTTATTTACTCCAATTGAAAGCCATTTTCTGTTTTTTACCGGCGGTTTTACTTTCAAAAAGTATCATATCATTTTTTCGTAGTATTTCTTCAAAATGTTATATTCATATTTTATGTTTAAAACATGTCAGAACATTGTTTATGCAGTACTGTAAATGACTTTTTCATTTTTATCAAGACATTTCTCTGACAGTAAGTGTGTGTCTATCAGATGAATTTAAAGTGCTGACTGGTTTTGTTCTCGTCTTGGTCTTGACTATAGCACAGGTCTGGACGATCATGTGGTCTTGAGATAATCTGGATTCTCTCTTGTTTTCAGGCACAGTAGCTGAATGCCAACAGTTTCGCTCTCAGCTGAAGAATCGCGATACGGCGCTGCGTTTGCTGAGAGCCCGACTGTACCAGAGCAGCGTGGGACGACAGAAAGAGCAGACGCACGCCGCTCGCAGACAACAGGTGAGCTCACCTTTCAGACCACATCAAGACGATCAAACTAAATAAAACAACCCTTCACTCCAGTTATAATCAAGAGTGTAGCACATTTAATATCATGAACCAGCTTTATTGCATTGTAAATGTGTTTGCGCCTGTCAGGTCGGCACTCGATCTCAGTCGGAGAGGATTCGCACGTATAACTTCAGTCAAGATCGTGTGACGGACCACAGGATCGGTTATGGGACACGTGACATCAAGGTAACTCTCTGAAACCAGTGCTTGCGTCTGTCACTTACTGCTAGAAAACTACTGTATCATAAGACATATGGGTTTCAGGGCTCTTAATTTCGTTGACGAATAATTTTCGTCATTAACTTCGTCAACGACATTTTTTCACAGATGAAAACGAAACGATAACGAATTAAATTCTTCTTGAATGACAAAAACTATGACAACTATTTTCGTCAACAAATAAAAACAAGATGAAAAAGTTAGGGAGAATTTGGCAAGAGATTCATTCAGAAAAATCTGTTGCGTAGATTAGGTTACAAACCGGCGGGACATCTTGCTGCACGTCTAATAAAACACTCAGAAATGTCAGTATGTGGGAGAAGTGCAGACATATGGATAAATTTGACGACACAAGAGAGAACTCAATTGGGTCTTGTTTTCTGAGCGCAGACACTGAAGCAAACACAGAAAACACGTCTCACACTCTTTCACGTTCATGAACTGAGAAATACACACAAAATGATCTTGAATTGTCCATTTTGACGAGCATTCATGTAAACACAGCCGATTACGTCTTAAATGAATGTAAACAGTAGAGAGAAAGTGTATCAGTGCATTGCATTGGGTTTTAAAGGGACAGCAGCCACATTTAGTGTCTATTGTCCGAGTCACTGATGTTCATCAAGCAACAAAAGAAAGACAGAAAACCACTCACTGCTCTTGACTGAATCACTTACGCAGCCCTAAAGATGAATCTAAACTCATTTACAGAAATAAACATGTCTGTTTGAAAGAATGAAGAATATGGTAAACAAGTGACTATAAAGAATGCATCATTAGCCGATATTACCATTGAGATTACATTCAAAAGAAGACCATGTTCTTTATGAGAAATGGTTTAATTTCATTTTAATATTAAGGCATGTTGTGTATTACTGCAGTTAAATTGTGTGTTTATCATGATTAAACCTTAATATCAAACCTGTATAATGAGTTTGGACATTTTAGAGAAATGCTTAATAAATGCATTGCACTGTAATTAAACCCATTGAGTTTTAGCCGACTAAATTTATTGTAGATTTAGTCGACTAAAATCTTATGATATTTCGTCGACTAAAACTAGACTAAAACTAAAAATAATTCAGATGACTAAAATACGACTAAAACTAAATGGCATTTTAGTCAAAAGACTATGAATAAAACTAAATCAAAATTTGTTGTCAAAATTAACACTGCTCTACAGTGCGACCATTTCACTCACATTTGCGACTAAAAACTAATGCAACTATGAAAATATATTTAGGCACACCATGTGCAAGTGACCCGATCAGCATATTTGTGTTTGCGCTGAGGGGAGCTTCAAAGGTTTCTACGTGTTTTTGCAAAGTTGATTAGCTACTGAATCACGGACGTACTTCAATCCTTTCAGAAACAAAGTCTAGAGAGAGTCTAAATAAGAGATTTGTTGATTATAATGGAACTTGCGATGAACTAAGATGAGTCACAGCTTTGAATGATTTTTAAGGGAGTTTGTAAATAAAATATTGATTTAATGCAACAGAAAATAAACACTCAGTTAATATTAAGTGACTAATATTGTTTGACGGATTTTGCTCAGGATCTCACTTAGTTTGAGGAATGTTTATTTGTTCATCTCTCAATCATCATTGGATTGCATTGCATTATATGTTTGGATCACTTCAATCTCATTATACTAAGACATATTATTGATTATATTGACTGAACACTTTTTCTAAAGGTTACATTTAAGATTCAAATGAGATCTTACTATTATTTCAAATGTCAAGCTCCAGCAGCAAAAGGCAGGGGGCGCATTTGAGTCTTGTTTGGAAACACATTTGTTCAGTTCCATTTGGATCCATAAATACTGTGTGTGTGTGTGTGTGTGTGTGTGTGTGTGTGTGTGTGTGTGATTGACAGGAGTTCATGAGGGGAGGGGAGGCTCTGGAGGAGGTGCTCAGACTCCTGCAGGAGAACCAGGAGAGAGAAGCTCTGCTGAAACTGGTGCAGAACAACAGCTGACCATCAAAGATCATGTGAAACATCATCAATGAGAAATTACTGACGTGCGGATATCGAGTAAATATTGTGTCTTCATGACTGAAATGTTATGTACATATTTCCTGCCATTAAATTATATTTTATATATTTATGATTAGCGTTTGTCTGAATCAATACAGATGTTACAGTAAATACTGAAGGTATTAAGAACATTTAAGTTTACAGAAAAGTGTAATGTTAAAAATAAAAGTATTTATTTCTTTTTGTTTGGAAAAGCCACTTCACAGAACATATGGCTTTCTGCAGGTGAAAAAAGCAAAGCCTGAGATGCAGTTTACAAATGTTGAATCTTTGAAAAATTGATCAAGATAAAGTTTATGATTGAAACAGTAACCCATCTGCTAATGGAGAATGAAAGCTTGTTTCCCTTTAATTTAAGTAGATTTTTCTGACTCTATTGGCATATTTGTTCTTGTTTTAATCATAAACGCAATTCATTTTGATGTATTTCTCATAAAACAAGACTTTCTCTGTCGTTTTGAATCTACAGTAAATGTACCTTGATTTAAGAATCTTTAGACATTTGGAAAACAAGACTAAAACAGCAGTTTTGCAGTATGATTAGGAGGTACAGTAAAAGTTGTTTTCATATTCTAGTGTGTGATAGCAGAGATATTCAAGCCTATATCAATTTGGTAACACTTTACAATAAGGTTCATTAGTTAAACATGAGTTAATGTATGAACTAACCATGAGCAACACATTTGTTACTGTATTTGCCAATCTTCATTAACGTTAGTTACTGAAAATACAGTTGTTCATTGTTTATTCATGTTCACAGTGCATTAACTAATGTTAACAAGATTTGAATAATGTATTAGGAAATGTTAAAATTAACATTAAGAAAGATTAATAAATGTTGTATAAGTGCAGTTCATTATTAGTTCATGTTAACTAATGGAGTTAACTAATGAACCTTGTTGTGAAGTGTTACCAAAAAATTTTTTTGTAACATAAATTTGAAAGTTATTGAGATTTGTTGGATGTTGTATTTGCATTTTTAAAAAAGCTTAAAATATACATATATATATTTTAAAAATTGACATAAAAGATGACTTGTAATATTGCCAAAAATGTCGTTTCAAAGGTAAAAACAAAATTCCCCTGTAAATCACTTTAAGGAGTCAAATACCACCTCGTCATGAGAAGGCAAATTTTCAGATTATTTGATTATTGATTAGAAGGAGATTTGTTGGATGTTGTATTTGCAAACCTTAAAACGTGGCTAATAAAGCTCATTTTATTCTTCCTAGATGTATCCCCTTCAATTTAGTCCTACATTTTTATTTGTCTTAAAGTCTTTTAGCTTCGTCAAACTTGCAGAAATCCTGGAGAGAAAGACAGTAATCAGTGGCTGATCTTTAAGGGTTTTCAAAGTTCTTAAATTGTTAGATTTTATCACTCCATCCTGTGTTTGAGTCTGTTTATTGTGCTCTTTTTATTGTCACATAAAGCAGAACTGTGACCGCAGATGAGGATCTGTGGATTCCAGAGCTGGTGATTCTGATCTTCAGTCTCATCCAAACGATGAGAAAGAGAGAGTGAAGTCTCGCCTGATTGACTGAGTGACAAAGAATGTGCGACACGTTCCACTGATCTACACACCCGTCAATAAAAACACGCCTGGACTTGAACCTCGAGGAAAACAGGTGAATCAAATCTGAGAGTTCAGTGTGAATGTGAGGACGTGATGATGACTTTACAGCGCTGGGATTTCTGAATAAAATTTCATAGCTTCTGATCAGACTAACAGTAGAATGAGGGAGTTTGCGTCGCCTCTGTGTGTTTCTGGTCTGATCCGAGTGTGATTTTTCACAGTGAGCTCATTAATAGTGTTGGGGAAAGTTACTTTTCAAAGAAATGCGTTACAATATTGTGTTACCCCCATTAAAAAGTAACTAATTACGTTACTTAGTTACTTTTTATGCAAAGTAATGCGTTACAATACTGCGTTACTCCCTAAAATGTAACTAATTACGTTACTTAGTTACTTTTTATGCAAAGTAATGCGTTACAATATTGCGTTACTCCCTAAAAATGTAACTAATTACGTTACTTAGTTACTTTTTATGCAAAGTAATGCGTTACAATATTGCGTTACTCCCTAAAAATGTAATTACGTTACTTAGTTACTTTTTATGCAAAGTAATGCGTTACAATATTGCGTTACTCCCTAAAAATGTAACTAATTACGTTACTTAGTTACTTTTTATGCAAAGTAATGCGTTACAATATTGCGTTACTCCCTAAAAATTTAATTCCGTTACTTAGTTACTTTTTTATGCAAAGTAATGCGTTACAATATTGCGTTACCCCCATTAAAAAGTAGCTAATTACGTTACTTAGTTACTTTTTATGCAAAGTAATGCGTTACAATATTGCGTTACTCCCTAAAAATTTAATTCCGTTACTTAGTTACTTTTTATGCAAAGTATTGCGTTACAATATTGCGTTACTCCCTAAAAATTTAATTCCGTTACTTAGTTACTTTTTTATGCAAAGTAATGCGTTACAATATTGCGTTACCCCCATTAAAAAGTAGCTAATTACGTTACTTAGTTACTTTTTATGCAAAGTAATGCGTTACAATATTGTGTTACTCCCTAAAAATGTAACTAATTACGTTACTTAGTTACTTTTTATGCAAAGTAATGCGTTACAATATTGCGTTACTCCCTAAAAATGTAACTAATTACGTTACTTAGTTACTTTTTATGCAAAGTAATGCGTTACAATATTGCGTTACTCCCTAAAAACTTAATTACGTTACTTAGTTACTTTTTATGCAAAGTAATGCGTTACAATACTGCGTTACTCCCTAAAAATTTAATTACGTTACTTAGTTACTTTTTATGCAAAGTAATGCGTTACAATATTGCGTTACTCCCTAAAAATGTAACTAATTACGTTACTTAGTTACTTTTTATGCAAAGTAATGCGTTACAATACTGCGTTACTCCCTAAAAACTTAATTACGTTACTTAGTTACTTTTTATGCAAAGTAATGCGTTACAATACTGCGTTACTCCCTAAAAATTTAATTACGTTACTTAGTTACTTTTTATGCAAAGTAATGCGTTACAATATTGCGTTACTCCCTAAAAATGTAACTAATTACGTTACTTAGTTACTTTTTATGCAAAGTAATGCGTTACAATATTGCGTTACTCCCTAAAAATTTAATTCCGTTACTTAGTTACTTTTTTATGCAAAGTAATGCGTTACAATATTGCGTTACCCCCATTAAAAAGTAGCTAATTACGTTACTTAGTTACTTTTTATGCAAAGTAATGCGTTACAATATTGCGTTACTCCCTAAAAATTTAATTCCGTTACTTAGTTACTTTTTATGCAAAGTATTGCGTTACAATATTGCGTTACTCCCTAAAAATTTAATTCCGTTACTTAGTTACTTTTTTATGCAAAGTAATGCGTTACAATATTGCGTTACCCCCATTAAAAAGTAGCTAATTACGTTACTTAGTTACTTTTTATGCAAAGTAATGCGTTACAATATTGTGTTACTCCCTAAAAATGTAACTAATTACGTTACTTAGTTACTTTTTATGCAAAGTAATGCGTTACAATATTGCGTTACTCCCTAAAAATGTAACTAATTACGTTACTTAGTTACTTTTTATGCAAAGTAATGCGTTACAATATTGCGTTACTCCCTAAAAACTTAATTACGTTACTTAGTTACTTTTTATGCAAAGTAATGCGTTACAATACTGCGTTACTCCCTAAAAATTTAATTACGTTACTTAGTTACTTTTTATGCAAAGTAATGCGTTACAATATTGCGTTACTCCCTAAAAATGTAACTAATTACGTTACTTAGTTACTTTTTATGCAAAGTAATGCGTTACAATACTGCGTTACTCCCTAAAAACTTAATTACGTTACTTAGTTACTTTTTATGCAAAGTAATGCGTTACAATACTGCGTTACTCCCTAAAAATTTAATTACGTTACTTAGTTACTTTTTATGCAAAGTAATGCGTTACAATATTGCGTTACTCCCTAAAAATGTAACTAATTACGTTACTTAGTTACTTTTTATGCAAAGTAATGCGTTACAATATTGCGTTACTCCCTAAAAACTTAATTACGTTACTTAGTTACTTTTTATGCAAAGTAATGCGTTACAATACTGCGTTACTCCCTAAAAATTTAATTACGTTACTTAGTTACTTTTTATGCAAAGTAATGCGTTACAATATTGCGTTACTCCCTAAAAATGTAACTAATTACGTTACTTAGTTACTTTTTATGCAAAGTAATGCGTTACAATACTGCGTTACTCCCTAAAAACTTAATTACGTTACTTAGTTACTTTTTATGCAAAGTAATGCGTTACAATATTGTGTTACTCCCTAAAAATGTAACTAATTACGTTACTTAGTTACTTTTTATGCAAAGTAATGCGTTACAATACTGCGTTACTCCCTAAAAACTTAATTACGTTACTTAGTTACTTTTTATGCAAAGTAATGCGTTACAATACTGCGTTACTCCCTAAAAATTTAATTACGTTACTTAGTTACTTTTTATGCAAAGTAATGCGTTACAATATTGCGTTACTCCCTAAAAATGTAACTAATTACGTTACTTAGTTACTTTTTATGCAAAGTAATGCGTTACAATATTGCGTTACCCCCATTAAAAAGTAGCTAATTACGTTACTTAGTTACTTTTTATGCAAAGTAATGCGTTACAATATTAGATTTTTCTGAAAACAAGTCAAAATTAAGTGTGTTTTGCTTGAAACAATCAAAATAATCTCCCAATAAAAATAATAGTAATAAAAAAATGCTTACCCCATTGGCAGATTATTTTGCTTGTTCTTAGAAAAAACTCAAGAAAAATAATTATTTACTTGACTAGAAAATCCTTCTTGATTTAGACTATCTTCAGAATCAATTTTATAGTGTCATTTTTGCTGGGTTCCAGGACATGTTGGTCTTTCAGGGAATGAGCGAGCGGATGTAGCTGCAAAGGAAGCGTTAAATCACAAAGTAAATGAATGTCCGATTCCTCCGTCGGATATTAAACCTTTTATTAATTGTTGCATTTTAAATAGATGGCAAAAGGAATGGAATATGTGGCCAAATAAGAAATTATATGAAATTCAGCCTAATATTTCATCCAGTTTTTCAAGGACTTTTAAAACAAGAATTGATCAAGTGGTTTTTACTCGATGCCGAATAGGACGTACTAGACTTTTTGTGAATCAACTCTTTCTGTCAAACGTATTTTATTGGACTGCCCTGCTTTTAATGTTTGCAGAAAGGATTTTTATGAAGTGAGCTCTTTTAAAGAATTATTATTATTATTTATTAAAGTTGAACCAGAGAAAGTTTTAGACTTTTTATCCCATATTAAGGTCAGGAGTCTATTTTAATGATGGTTATTTGTTTAAATGTTTTTATGGTGTGTACCTTATTTGTATTTTATTGAACTGTTTTTGCCATGAAAATAGCCATTGTAGCTGACATGGCATTAAATAAGAGATACTACTACTAATCCTTCTAGATTTAAGAATTTTTTTAGATATTTTGGCTGGAAACGAGACAAAAATGTAAGTAAGAAAATATTTTTGCAGTGTACGGTTGAATTGGATCAAGCAGCAAAGTCATTGGTTAATAAAATGGGATTAAATACATAAAGGAAACAAAAAGTAACTTTTCTTGGAAAATGAAAAAGTAATGCGTTACTTGAAAAAAGTAATATTATTATGTAACTTGCATTACCCCTAACTCTGGTCGTCTGTGTGTGTTTCTGGTCTGATCCGAGTGTGATTTTTCACAGTGAGCTCATTAATAGGATAACGAGTGTGTGTTTGTGCTGAAGCAGCTGAGAAACTCACTGTTCAGGTTTGCGCTGTGGGTTGGAGGTGATGAGATCAAAGTCCTCATTGGCTCTGACTCAGAACAGGGTGTGACACACAGCAACGCTTTCTCAAACTCACACTCGCGCACAAACTCACTCCAGCGGAGACACACACACAGGTGAGTCTAAACACCTCGCTCTATGTCACTTTATTTCAGGTCAACCGTACAACATTAATGAGTTTGCATGTAAAACTGTAATACCTGCAAGTATTAAATGGTACATTTGCTTCTTGCTTGGTCTAAATGTAATATCCAGAAGCTCTATATGACGTTTTCCATCTCATGACTCATCATGAACTCGTCTCACGTTCAGATTCAGCATTTATGAGGTGAAGAGCAAACATATGCACAGTATTTAACGTCTTAGAGCAGAGGGATCGCTGGTAACGAGAAGCTGCTAATCAGCAGGGTGTGTAGTAATAGTTTCTAAAGGGGGCGTTTGCTGGTTGATCAGGACGGGTTACTTCATGTCACACCCTGAGAAGAGGGAAAAAGGCTGGAGATACAAAAACAAAACACGCTGTTGGCATCCACCACAAATATGCATGGCCACACACCTGCAGCGCAATTTACATCGGCACGCATTATATGTGACGCATAATGACGTCTGTCAATCAAATAAAGGAATTATTGCTTTCATATGCAGTTTCACAATAACACAGGGTGTTGATTTCAGAACACTGCTGTCTGGATTCACATCTGTAACACATCATGAGCACACAGAACAAATCCGGTAAGATCTGTTCTTTCTTTATGCATATACAGATGAAGCCTGTCAAATACATGTCATGCTCACATTTGTAACCCTTAAATAGCATGGGTATATTTGTAGCAATAGCTACAAATACATTGTATGGGTCAAAATTATCAGTTTATCTTTTATGCCAAAAATCATTAGGATATTATATAAAGATGTTCCATGAAGATATTTAGTACATTTCCTACTGTAAATATATCGAAACGTAATTTTTGATCGTGATATGCATTGCTAAGAACTTCATTTGGACAACATAAAGGTGATTTTCTTAATATTTAGATATTTTTATTATTTTATTATTTTTTGCACACTCAGATTCCAGATTTTCAAATAGTTAAATCTCAGTTTCAAATATTGTCTCTTATGACTGTTTTTTGTTGGTCACATTTTACACCAAAATTAAAAAAGGAAAAATTATGAAATTATATATATATATATTTTTTTTTTTTTAATTTTTTTTTTTTTGCACAAAAATGAAGATTTTAATATTTAAAATAGAAATGTTTTGAACATTATGACATTATTTTCATGGCATTTTCTCTCAAAATCTTACTGGTGTAAAAAACAAAGTTATGCTACTTAGTAGAATTAGTTTTATTGCCTTTAATTAATGGTGATTTTGATTAAAAATAGTAATCAATATTACAATTGAGAATAATGGAAATTACAACAAAATGTGAAAAAATAAATAAATAATCTTTTGGGGAAAAATTTAAATTCACTGTCTATTTTCTTTATCATATTTTATATTAGTATTATTATTTTAAAGATTTATACACTAGCAGTCAAAAGTTTGGACACACCCTCTCATTTATTGTTTTTTAATGAAGTCGTATGCTCATCAAGGCTGCCATTATTTTATCAAAAATAAGTAAAAAAAAAAAAAAAAAAAATATTGCAAAATGTTATCACAATATAAAATAATGTGTTTTATAATATCATTTATTCCTGTGATGCAAAGCTGAATTTTCATCAGTCTTAATCATTCTAATATGCTGATTTATTATTAGAATTATCAATGTTGGAAACAGTTGTGCTGCCAAATATTTTTTTGCAACCTGTGATTGTTTTTTCAGGATTCTTTGATGAATAACACGTTAAAAAGAACAGCATTTATTCAAAATATAAATCTTTTCTAACAATGTAAATCTATGCGATCACTTTTTATTAATTGAACACATCCTTGGTGAATAAAAGCATTAATTTCTTACAAAAAAAGAAAGAATAAAAATGTACTGTATATTGTTAGAAAACCTTTCTATTTTAAATAAATGCTGTTCTTTTTTAACATTTTATTGATCAAAAAACCTGAAAAAAGTATCACAGGTTACAAATAAAACGGTTTCCAGCTCTGATAATAAATCAGTATATTAGAATGATTTCTGAAGGATCATGTGACACTGAAAACTGGAGTAATGATTCTGGAAATTCAACATTAATTACAGATATAAATAATTTTTTTTTAATGTATATTAATATAGAAAAACATTGATTTACATCATAATAATATTTCAGTATTTTTTCAGTATTTTTGATCAAGTGAAAACAGCCTTGATAAGCATAAGAGACTTCTTTAAAAAGCATTAAATGAGGGTGTGTCAAAACTTTTGACTGCTAGTGTATATGTGTATATATGTAGCTTAAGTTAAGTTGCCTAAAGTTCCTCTTTTGGGGGATCAATAAAGGAATAAATCTAATCCTCAAATAGGCATCTGTTTATTTTATTAAAAATATATAAAAAGTAATTTTTATTGTGCATATGTTTTAATGAGATTCACCCCCCTGCACACATATAGAGACACATATAGGTGTGTGTACATGTACACGTGTGTGATGATGATGTTGTCAACATTTGTCAACGTTGTCAACATTTGTTAAGGTGTGAATGTAGATGGCAGGAAAAGAACCGTCCTGAAAGACAACAGCTGGATCAGAAGAAATCAAGAGGAGGATGAGCCTGTCGAGTATGACACACACACACTGATATTTCTATCATTATGGGCTCATTCCATGAGCGTAATGTTTTTTCTTTTGTACAAACTACATAAAATGTCCCTGCAAGGTCCAAATTTACTGGTATTACTATAATTGTGAGAACAGTTGGTCCCTATAATGTTGGGAATAGCATGAATGTGAATGCTCCTAATGTTCATTCCTAATGCTCCTGTTGTTTAGTTATGATCCCAACCCTGGTAAAGTGGTTCTGAGTCAGAGGAAATCACTGGATAATGTTGACAGGTGAGAATCATTGCAGTCAGAATCATTTCAGTTGCTTTTTTCATATTAAATCACACTCGTGTTCAACAGCAAACCGGTGGAGGCCGATCAAAGCCCAGCGAACTCTGGGACGTCTGTCAGCTCCTTAACCAAGAGGTGCCTAAAAACACCTTCAAAATAACATCATCTACATGTATCTCTACCGTCTGTGTGATGATTTCTGTGTCTTATTGCTCATGCAGATATGGTAGCAGTCAGGAGCAGCTCAACAAAAGCAGGTTGGTTTGGTCTCATGACTAGAGTTAAGGAAAGTTACTTTTAAAAGTAATGCGTTACAATATTGCGTTACTCCCTAAAAAAGGGACTAATTACGTTACTTATTTACTTTTTATGGAAAGTAATGCGTTACATTACTTTTGCGTTACTTTTTAAATCTGGGCAGGACTTGCTTGTTTGTTTTTAATTTAAAAAGTTCGATTTTTATCAAATGTAAAAGCCCTTTCACACCAAAATGAAGTGAATAAGGCTAAGGCTAAAGGAAAATTAAATTGACGTCTGTACAGTAGAACTGTAGGAAAAGAAAGTTCAACACTCTTCAGCATCTAAATCTAATCTAAAGTAAGTTTTGCTTATTAGTTCACTGCAAAAAATGCTTTTCTTACTTTTTGTTTCCAGCCAAAATATCTAACAAATATTAAATCAAGAAGGATTTTCTAGATAAGTAAATAATTATTTTCTTGTGTTAAGAAAAAAACAACTCAAAATTAAGTGTGTTTTTGCTTGAAACAAGCCAAATCTTCCAATGGGGTAAGCAAAATAATCTTGTTTTCTGTTTGAAATAAGATTTTTTTCTTACCCCATTTTGCAGATTATTTAGCTTGTTCTAAGCAAAAACTCACTTCATTTTGAGTTGTTTTTTTTCTTAACACAAGAAAATAATTATTTACTTGTCTAGAAAATCCTTCTTGATTTAATATTTGTTAGATATTTTGGCTGGAAACAAGACAAAAAATCTAAGTAAGAAAAGCATTTTTTGCAGTGTACTAATAAACAAAACTTACTTTAGATGAACTAACATTTGTGCTTTTTTTCTCATTGCTGAAGAGTGTTGAACTTTCTTTTCCTACAGTTCTACTGTACAGACGTCAATTTAATTTTCCTTTAGCCTTAGGCTTATTCACTTCATTTTGGTGTGAAAGGGCTTTATGTGAAAAAGGTAAATAAATA
The DNA here is from genome assembly GCA_033026305.1 of Cirrhinus molitorella. Lineage (NCBI taxonomy): Eukaryota > Metazoa > Chordata > Actinopteri > Cypriniformes > Cyprinidae > Cirrhinus > Cirrhinus molitorella. Next base: position 38,561,559 of record CM065130.1, read on the forward strand.
TTTACTTGTCTAGAAAATCCTTCTTGATTTAAGAATTTTTAGATATTTTGGCTGGAAACAAGACAAAAAATGTAAGTAAGAACAGTATTTTTGCAGTGTACGGTTGAATTGGATCAAAGGTCAGCAGCAAAGTCATTGGTTAATAAAATGTGATTAAATAAATTAAGTAAAAAAAAAAGTAACTGGTGTTACTTTTCTGAAAAAGTAACTCTGATATTTTCTTGTAAATGAAAACGTAATGCTTTACTAGTTACTTGATAAAAAGTAATATTATTACTAGGGCTGTCAAACGATTAATCACGATTAATCACATCCAAAATAAAAGTTTATGTTTACACACTATGTGTACTGTGTATATTTATTATGTATATATAAATACAAGCACATTCATGTATATATTCAGGAAAAATATTTTAGATTTATATATAAAATATTTATATTTATTTATAATCTAAATTGTATACAGGTGTAAATATATATACATATAAATGTGTTTTTAATTATATACATGTATGTGTGTGTTTTTATATATACACAATGAATATACAGAGTAAACACGCATATAGTATGTAAACAAACTTTTATTTTGGAGGCGATTAATCGCGATTAATCATTTGACAGCCCTAATTATTACGTAACTTGCATTACTTGTAATGCGTTACATGATGGTTCAGATTGTCAGTTGTCTGACTCTTCTGTCGTCCCGCAGCAGCAGCAGCGCAAACACTAAGAGCGGAGCCGTCGCTCCTTCATCGTCCAGCAAACCTCCGGTCCCTGCCAAGTGAGAGCCGCTGCTTCTCTGCACATGCTGCGATTGGGCCGTGTGTGAGTCTGCTAATCTGTGACTCGCTCTGTTGCAGGAATCCGACGCTCAAGACTCCCAACAGCTCCAGCTTCACGGCGCGGGTGTTCTCGGGCGCAAACACCAGCAGCAAACCGTAAGCGCAACAGAGTCTAACCCTAACAGAACCAGAGCATTCTCACAGATTAAAGTGTGTTATTTGGGTTGTTGTGTGTGCAGGGTAAGTCCTGTTAAACGAACATTTGGTGAGAAACTTCCTGAGGTCACAGCGTCTCAAAATACTAACGGGTGAGTCGAGTGTGTTCTGTGATCGGTGTAATGCAATTCAGTTTCTCTGCAGTTGTTTAGTTGATCTGTACTTGCTCATGTTTTTAACAGACTCAATAAGACCAGCAGCAATGGAGCGCCTCCATCGACTCCTCCACCTCCTGCGCCGTGAGTCTAAAGCGTGAACCTTGATCTAGAGCAGTGGCTTTCAAACTTTTTTTAAGAGCGACCCTATTTTTTTCTTTTTAAATTGACGCGACCCATATATAAGTATAAATATTCAGTATAAATTTTATTTATACTGAACATATAAATAAAAACAGTATAAAAATAAATAATAAACAACACAGTTCTTTCTTAGTCGTATAAATGCAGCCATAATCAAAGTAGGATACTCTCTCAATATTCAAAGTGCAAAAAGAGACCACATTTTTCAAGAATGATACAGAGAGACCTAGAGACCTGTTAGCATAGATATGTTTTATAGCCTAATTTGCACGCATTGGGGAGTCGCTTTCTAATCGCGGGGTATTAAAATTGGTTTTGAATGCGCAAGTGTGTTTTTCTTTGGTTTCGTTTTGTTTTACTTTACGTTACTGAACGTGCATTCAGGCGCGTCTGCAGGTTTAGTTATAATGAGAGGATTAAATAGCTGCAAGAACTCAGGACTGAACAAAAAGTCCGGCGTTTTGAGCGTTGAGTGGATTCTGACTGATCAACGCAAACACAAATATGTCTGGAGTCTGGCCTGAGGCGGCTGCCGCTTACTTTCATTTTGTTGTTAATGTTTATTTTGTTATTAAAGTTGCGTTTGCAGCTTCCCGCATCCTTCTCCCTGAGTCTTGAACTTTGTTACATACATATATACATGTATACTTCCTTAAATCATCCTGGCGACCCATTTTTTAAGTCCCAGGGTTTGAAAACCTCTCCAGTCCCACTCCCACAAAAAAAATCCCGTCCTATCCCAATCCAATGAAAAAAATAGTGAGAAAATCCCATCTCATCCCAATCCCAGAAGAATGACTCCCATTCCCTCCCACTCCCATGTTGTGTTTTTTGGACAGAATCTGTCAGTTACAGTAAAAAATAGAGTACAGATCACAGCATGCCCACCTTAGTTGAATAGAAATAAAAAAATACATTTTTATTGAACTAAAACCCATCTTAAATGAATGCACAGTGTATATTGCACACACATTAAATTTAATGTAAATCATTCATGCAAACACACACACATTTCCTATTTTTAATTCATTTGAAAGTAGACATTTACCTTTCTATATATATATTTTTCATGTCTCTAAGAGTTAAAATTAAAGTAACGCACTTAAGTTCGCTGAGACGGAAGAAAGTGCATCCTGTTTGCTTTAATTATTTTACAAAATATTGATGATGATTCCCGATCCTGCCCACTCCCGCTGACATTTTTTCCTGTCCCGTCCCAATCCCGTAATTATTAGTGATTTTGTTTCCCATTCCGCGGATTCCCGAAAAAATGTCAGCCTTAGCTCTGATCTTCAGTCTGAGGAAAGCTAGAGAAGTGCTGCTCGATTATGGCAAAAATAACAATCGTGATTATTTTGGTCAATATTGTAATCACAATCATTGATCACGATTATGAGTGGGTCTGGAACTTTATATGATTGATTAGAGCCCTGAATTTCTGTTTTTTATGCCCCTATAGGGCCGGACTTTGGCCAATTTTCTCTAATAGCATCAGGCCTGTTTTAGGCTTCTCCTTATTTTTATATTTTGGACATACATCAATTATGGTGATTAAAAAAACTGCCGCACTAGTGAGACTTCACTTTCGCTCAGACGGCGTTTAGTGTCTCAACTTTCAGTGCAGTTTTGTGTTCAAGCAATAGACTGAAACTTGCCACAAAGCACCGGCAAAAATAAATAACATTGAATGTGTCGGGGGGAAATAGTAAGGAGATATTTGAATTATTTATGAATAAACTAGTGTATCCTGAGTCAGTGTCGCAAAGATCCCGACTCGCAATCTCCTCTTTGACGCGCCTTTAGAGAGAAATGCATCTTTACAGATTACATGAAATAAGTTTTAATGAAATGTGACCGTGGAGCACAAAACCAGTCTTAAGTCGCTGGGGTATATTTGTAGCAATAGCCAAAAATACATTGTATGGGTCAAAATTATCCAAATAAATTTGATACCAAAAATCATTAGGATATTAAGTAAAGATTATGTTCCATTAAGATATTTTGTAAATTTCCTACCGGAAATGTATCAAAACTTAATTTTTGATAAGTAATATGCATTGCTAAGAACTTAATTTGGACAACTTTAAAGGCGATTTTCTCAATATTTTTATTTTTTTGCACCCTCAGATTCTAGATATTCAAATAGTTGTATCTCAGCCAAATATTGTCCGATCTCAACAAACCATACATCAATGGAAAGCTTATTTATTCAACTTTTAGAGGATATATAAATCTCAATTTTGAAAAATTGACACTTAAGACTGGTTTCATGGTCCAGGGTCACATATATGCATTTATCATGTCTGTAAGGCAAGTATTTGCGTCCTGCAAAGCGGCTTTAGCTTTCCGGACAAATGACTGAATATGCGCCTAATAGCACACATTTATCTAGGTTTAACCTTTAAACCAACATTGTTTTATATAGATTTTATTTTAGTCAAGTCATGATGATTTGAGAAGCAAATTTATGAAACAAATTAGCTGCTGGCTAGTTCGTTCCTTTAAAAAACAAAAACTTATATTTAACAAACAAAAATTTTCAGATAAAAAAATGAAATGAAAAATAAGCCTAATCACTTTGCCATTACATATAAAACTATTTGAACTATTTTAATAGCTGAAACAATAGCTAAACGTTCACTTTACTTGTCCGTGTTCTGTTCCGTCTCTGAACGCATAGAACGGCGCAAATGATCTTTTGTGGTTTTAAAAAGACAACATCAAATAAACATTAATAAATCAAGCACGTCACATTTTATGCAAGTCACGTTACATGATTTTACTGATTTGCAAGTGAAACTGGGCTTTTATGGAGGAGCAAAAGCACATCAAAAGGGGCAGAATCGGGAGCAATAAGCATTTTATCTCTATTATTGTATTTGTATTTTGAAGCCGAAATCGAAATAGAATTTCGATAAATTGCACAGCCCTAAGCTGGAGTGTGTCTAATATTATCTCTGTGTGTTTATTAAACAGCATCCCGTCGTCACCAGCTCCTTCAGCCACATCCACGTAAGTCCTGTTCAGTCGAATCCAGATCTGAATGACGAGCTCCAGACGTTCTGCTTTAGATAAAGATGTGTTTTTATTGATCCCACAGCAGTGTGAAGAGTCCAGCCGTCACGACTCCTGTGATCCAGCCGGCCGTCAAGAGCCCGACCAGGTGACATTCATCGAAGTATAGGTCTCTATAGAGCAACAAGAAGGCGTTTACCAATTATTGGGCGTTTTCAAACCAGTCTAGGCATTTTCCAACCATCCAATCAAGACCGTACAGAAGCGGAAATGCGTTATTATTATTATTTCTCGTTTTTTTCTCGTTTATGTCAAAAAAATAAAATGTGTGCATAAAAAAGTGTTACATTAAACTACTGAGAGATCTTTAATACACTGCAAAAAGATTTTTTGTCTTGTTTCCAGCCGAAATATCTAAAATTCTTAAATCAAGAATTATTTTCTAGACAACTACACATTAATGTCTTGTTTTCAGAAAAAAGAAGTTCAAATTAAGTGAGTTTTTGGTTGAAACAAGCAAAATAATCTGCCAATAGGGTGCGCAAAATAATCTAGTCTTCTGCTTGAAATAAGATTATTTTGCTTGTTTCAACCAAAAACACACTTAATTTGAACTTCTTTTTTCTGAAAACAAGACAATAATTTTTACTTGTCTAGAAAATCCTTCTTGATTTAAGAATTTTTAGATATTTTGTCTAGAAACAAGACAAAAAATCTTAGCTAGAAAAGCATTTTTTGCAGTGTATGAGATTCTTTCATAAACCAAATTTCCCGTTCTTATATTATAAGATACAGCTCTTGTAATATAATAATAATAATAATAATAATCAGAATCAGAATCAGAAAGAGCTTTATTGCCAAGTGTGCTTGCGCATACAAGGAATTTGTTTTTGTGACAGTAGCTTCCAGTATACAACAACAACACGGACAATAAGAAAAATACAAATAAGATGAGAATTTTTTGTGTGCATTCAGGGCATGGTGCCGAACATTTTGTTAATTATTGTCAAAACGATCTGGTAATGCGTTCTTAAGATACAGCAATTTACAACTAAATTCAAAATGGCCGACGCCCAAAATGGCCAAATTGGGAAAATTGGATATCATTTGACTCGGCATGATGCGCCGAATCTAAAGACAGAGTTTTGTGATTTTTGAACAAACCATTCAGAAGTTATTAGCTAAACAAGCCATTTTTCATATCTTCTGACCACTAGGTGGCACTGGGCCGAAACACTGCAGGTAGTCTCAGGTCATGCTTGTTATAACACACACCAAGTTTGGTGTCAATACGCCAAACTGTTGCGGAGATATAGCCTCACATGCATTTTTGCGCGCTTTTCGTAGAATTCGTTCGTGCGTTATTCGAAAACGGTTGGACAAATCAACTTGAATTCCATAACTTTTTGCCAGCATGGTCTGAAGATGATCTGAGCCAATTTTGGTGAAAATCAGACAAACCGTCTAGGACGAGTTCGAAAAAGTAGGTTTTACGAACTATTAAAAATAGAAAAAAAACAAAGTCTTATTGTTACTAAATTTTTGTGTCCATTCAACTTGCCATGAGCCAGGGATTCAGAGAAAAATAGAATTTTGTTTCTGTGGCTTATGGTTCAAAAGTTATTAGCATACAAAAAGTGGTGGCACTAGAGAGTTTGAGTCAGAGACTTGAATTTACAAAAATCCATTTACATCCATACGTAGGCGATCTCTCTCCTCATTTCTCCTCGCTTTATCACTCATATCTGATGGGAAAACCGTATTCAAGTATTAGGAATCGCAAACTCAGGATTTAGCAAACCAGGCACGGAGGTTGAAAAATGCCTACCCCGTTGGAAAACGCCCCAAAATTGAGGAAGGCCTTTTGTTGCTCTGCAGAGACCTCAGTCTCCATTCATCCTCCATCAGCACACCTCATTAACATCTCCATCATCTGACTCTCTGCTCTTTGTTCTCAGGAGTGAAAGCGTGTCTGTGTCTACGCTGGTGTCCACCTCCTCAACATCATCGACTCAGTAAGTGACTTTACGCTGACGCTCGTCTGAATGTCGCATCATGATCATGATTCTTCTGTTTATGAATCAGCACCGTCATCACGAACACTAAAACATCCTTCTCAACGCTGGAGGAGACTCCAAAACCTGTGGAGAAACCCTCAGTGGACCTGAAGCTCAGGTATGAGTCCATGTGACACACAACAATAGTTCAGCCGAACATAAACGTTCTCAGTTCACCCACACTGCAAAAAATGCTTTTTTTAGTTAGATTTTGTCTTGTTTCCAGCCAAAGTATCTAAAAATTCTTAAATCAAAAAGGATTTTCTAGACAAGCAAAAATGTCTTGTTTTCAGAAAAAAGAAGTCAGAATTAAGTGAGCTTTTGCTTAGAACAACCAAAATAATCTGCCAATGGGGTAAGAAAAATTATCTTATAAATAATCTTATTTCAAGCCGAAAGCAAGATTATTTAGTTTACCGCATTGGCAGATTATTTTGCTTGTTCTCACTTAATTTTGACTTCTCTTTTCTGAAAACAAGACAATCATTTTTGTCTAGAAAATCCTTCTTGATTTAAGAATTTTTTTTATTTTTTTGGCTGGAAACAAGACAAAAAATCTAAGTAAGAAGAGCATTTTTTGCAGTGCAACATTAGGATGAGTTTGTTTCTTCATCAGGTTTGGAGAAATGTCTCACCAATGGATCATCTGCGGTGAATGGGTGCCGTCAGAATGAGAGCTGATAAAAACATCACAATAATCCACACCACTCCAGTCCATCCGTTAACATCCATCTTTAAGACATTTTTTGCTTTTTGAGTCCATAATTCATAATAACTAGAGCTGTCAAGCGATTAATCGCATCCAAAATAAACGTTTATGTTTACATACTATATGTGTGTTTACTTTGTATATTTATTATGTACTTATAAATACACACACATACATGTATATATTAAAACAAAATATTTATATGTATAAATATTTATACCTGTATACAATTTAGATTATAAATAAATATAAATACTTTAGATATAAATCTAAAATATTTTTCCTTAATCTATATATATATATATACATGCATGTGTGTGTTTATATGTACATAATAATTATACACAGTACACAAATATATAGTATGTAAACATAAACTTTTATTTTGGATGCGATTAATCGCAATTAATCATTTGACAGCACTAATAATAACGCTTCCTCCAGTAAAAAAAAAGTGAGAAATCTGCACAGATCAAGCTCCGTTTACAAGCCAAAACAGCTCTAAACAAATATGTAGCTGGATTTTAATGTGAGTTTTTCACTGGAGGAAGCGTTATTTTGGATTATGGACTTAAGGTATTTTAGTTAAAAACGTCTTGATGGATTGGTTTCAGCTTTTGTCTTCTCAAGATGAGGATTATTGTGATGTTTTTATCAGCTGTTTGGACTCTCATTCTGACGGCACCCATTCACTGCAGAGGATCCACTGGTGAGACAGTGATGGAATTACACATTTATACAAATCTGATGAAGAAACAAACACATTTTTCTTCTCAATTGCTTAAAAATGGAAAAAACAATCGGACTGTCTGCCGTTTCACTAGAAGATGCAGTTCAGTTCATGATGACTTGTGTGATGATGATATGTTTGTGTTCATTCACATGCAGTGATGCCAGTTATTCTTCAAGTCGTTCTCCATCAGCTGTGACTGTAAACACACGCTACAGTTATCACACTCCCAGGTAAGTCTGTCATATACTTCACTGCAAAAAAATACTTTTCTAGCTAAGATTTTTTGTCTTGTTTCCAGCCGAAATATCTAAAAATTCTTAAACCAAGAATTATTTTCTAGACAAGTGCACGTTAATGTCTTGTTTTCAGAAAAAAGAAGTTCAAATGAAGTGAGTTTTTGCCTGAAACAAGCAAAATAATCTGCCAATGGGGTAAGCAAAATAATCTAGTCTTCTGCTTGAAATAAGATTATTTTTCTTATCCCATTGGCAGATTATTTTGCGTGTTTCAAGCAAAACTCATTTAATTTTGGCTTCTTTTTTCTGAAAACAAGAAAAGAATTTTTACTCGTCTAGAAAATCCTTCTTGATTTAAGAATTTTTGTCTAGAAGAGAGATATTTTGTCTAGAAACAAGACAAAAAATCTTAGCTAGAAAAGCATTTTTTGCAGCATTGACTCTCATTCACTGGAGATCTTACACTGCAAAAAATGCTTGTTTCCAGCCAAAATATCTAAAAATTCTTAAATCAAGAATGATTTTCTAGACAAGTAAAAATTATTGTATTGTTTTCAGAAAAAATAAGTCAAAATGAAGTGAGTTTTTGCTTGAAACAAGCAAAATAATCTGCCAATGGGGTAAGCAAAATAATCTTATTTCAAGAAGAAGACTAGATTATTTTTTTTACCCCATTGGCAGATTATTTTGCTTGTTTCAAGCAAAAACTCACTTAATTTTAACAACTTTTTTCTGAAAACAAGACATTAACGTGTACTTGTCTAGAAAATAATTCTTGATTTAAGAATTTTTAGATATTTTGGCTGGAAACAAGACAAAAAATCTAAGCTAGAAAAGCATTTTTTGCAGTGTTGACTCTCACTCATGATGTATTTTCCATCAGCGCTCCACTGGATGATCTTGCTGACGATTTATTGCCGACTCGGATTGGAAGCATTCAGTCACAGCCTGTCAGATCAGAGTAAGATCGTGTCATCGTCACACACTTTCTGCATCAGATCAAACACACTGTTCTTGTTGTGATTGTTGAATGTCTGTTTTCTTGATAATAGAACACAAGTCAAGACGGTTTATTCAGAGTTTCGCCCCTCATCACCGACTCTGCAATCACTGGAGTCCAGCAGGTCAGAGATTCACACTTTAATAAAGTTCAGGGAATATGGTTTTAAAAGTAATGCATTACAATATTTAGGGTTCCCACAGGTCATGGAATTTTAAAAGGTCTATTCCAGACATTGAAAGTCTGGGAATTTTATATTTATTTTGTCCAAGTCATGGATATCAGGGATTTGTTTTTTATTTGCTTTAAATTTTTGGTTTCCATTTATCAAAACACTGCAAAAAATGCTTTTCTAGCTAAGATTTTTCTCTTGTTTCTAGACAAAATATCTATACATTCTTAAATCGAGAAGGATTTTCTAGACAAGTAAAAATGATTGTCTTGTTTTCAGAAAAAAGAAGTCAAAATTAAGTGAGGTTTTGCTTGAAACAAGCAAAATAATCTGCCAATGGGGTAAGAAAAATAATCTTATTTCAAGCAGAAGACTAGATTATTTTGCTCACCCCATTGGCGGATTATTTTGCTTGTTTCAAGCAAAAACACACTTCATTTGAACTTCTTTTTTTTGAAAACGAGACATTAACGTGTACTTGTCTAGAAAATAATTCTTGATTTAAGAATTTTTAGATATTTCGGCTGAAAACAAAACAAAAAATCTAAGCTAGAAAAGCATTTTTTGCAGTGTGTACGTTTTCTATACCGTATTTTTTTAGTGCATTGTTTTACACGCTTTGTCTGTTATGGTTCTGAAAGCATAAGAAAACAGAAATTAATTTCTGTAGAAATAGTACAGAAAAATATCAAAGTGCATTTAGCGGGCAAAAGCAAAAAAAAGAGTAGTGTGTATGTGTGTTTTGTACTAAAAACATCTGTGAACAAGTAAATGAAGCTTGCAAGTTGCAATTATAGGTCATGGAAATTCAGCTTTTTAGTCAGTGAAAGCCAGGGAAAAGTCAGGGAATTTGATGTTTGGCTTTGAGTGGGAACCCTGAATATTGCATTACTCTATAAACAAGTAACTAAATGCAATACTTAGTTACTTTTTATGGAAAGTAATGCATTGATACTTTTGTATTAAGCTGCTCTTGCTTATTTATTACTAATAACTAAAAAACAACAACAAAACTTATATTTTTGGTCACTTTCACACCAAAATTTACATTATTAAGCCTCATGCTGAAGGAAGAGCCTCTGCGCCTCACATGGGACAGAAGAGCTGTCAGTCAATTCACGGGAAAACAAATCAACTTGTGTTACTTGTCTGAAAAAGTTACTCAGATATTGCATTGTAATTTTAAAAGTAATGCATTACTAGTTACTTTTAAAAAAGTAATCTGATTATGTGATTTGCTATTACATTATTTGCAATGCTTTACCTAACACTGTGTTGATGCACATGTGAATTTCTCTTTTCTTGATGTCAGAACGCAAGTCAAGACGGTTTATTCAGAGTTTCCCCCCTCATCACCGACTCAGTCCAGCAGGTCAGAGATTCACGCTTTAATGAAGTTCAGAGAATATAGTTTTAAAAGTAATGCATTACAATTTTTTTTTTTTTAGCAGAGCAACGTACATAGAAAACATTTAGTGTTAGACACACTTACAAAGGCAACCATTTTTAACTTTTTATAGAATACATCAAAACAAAAATTAAAATTAATAAAAATAAATAAATAAATAAAAATAAAAAAAAGGAAAAAAAGAGAAAAAAAATAGATGCATAATAATAATAACTGGAGGTGAGTAATAAAAAAAAAAATAAAATAAAAGTTAATGCATTACAATATTCAGGGTTCCCACGGCTCGTGCAATTTCTGGAATATCATGGAATTTTAAAAGGTCTATTCCAGACATTAAAGTCTGGGAATTTTACATTTATTTAGTCAAAGTCATGGAATATCAGGGATTTTTTTTTATTTTTTTATTTGTTTAAAATTTTTGATTTCCATTTATCAAAATGTAAATTTTCTATACCGTATTTTTTTTTATTGCATTGTTTTACACGCTTTTGTCTATTATGGTTATGAAAGCATAAGAAAACAAAAAATAATTTCTGTAGAAATAGTACAGAAAAATATCAAAGTGCATTTAACGGGCAAAAGCAAAAAAAAGAGTAGTGTGTATGTGTGTTTTGTACTAAAAACATCTGTGAACAAGTAAATAAAGCTTGCAAATGAATGGATGTGTTCATTATAGGTCATGCAAAGTAATGCATTACAAGTTACTTTTAAAAAGTAATCTGATTATGTGATTTGCTATTACATTATTGGCAATGCTTTACCTAACACTGTGTTGATGCACATGTCAATTTCTCTTTTCTTGATGTCAGAACGCAAGTCAAGACGGTTTATTCAGAGTTTCCCCCCTCATCACCGACTCAGTCCAGCAGGTCAGAGATTCACGCTTTAATGAAGTTCAGAGAATATGGTTTTAAGTAATGCATTACAATAGTGCATTACTCTATAAATAATAACTAAATGCAATGCTTTGTTACTTTTTATGGAAATTAATGCATTGATACTTTTGCGTAATTTTTTGTCTCCTAAGCTGTTCTTGCTTATTTATTATTAATGGACCCTTTTTACAAGACTCTGATGACGTGTTGTTTTTAATATTTCTATTGTTTTTAAATGTATGTACATTTATAACACTATAATTTGTATGATATTACCTTTGAATCAGAAAACAAAAACTAGTTAGCGCTAAAGCGAGTGTGTTTCTAATGCCGCATCTATGGGAGGGATGGTAAATTTGACGACATTCTCTCTCAATTATTTTCCTTTTATTAAAAGTCATGAAAACACTTTCGTGGCGTTTCTCTTTTGCGATTTGAGCATATGGGAATGCAAACAAATATATTTGTGATACTCTCCCATTCACTGCTCTTCAAGTGAAAAAGGTCCACAACAAAAGCAACAACAAAACTTATATTTTTGGTGAATATAAGGGCTCTTTCACACCAAAATTTCAATGAACAAGCCTCATTCTGAAGGAAGAGCCTTTGCACCTCACTCACTCACTCTCTCAACATGAGGACAGAGAGAAAACAGTAACTTGCATCACTTATTTGTCATTTTAAAAGTAATGCATTACTAGTTACTTAAAGTAATGTGATTATGTAACTCACCTTACAAACAAAAGTTATATTTGTGGTGACTATAAGGGCTCTTTCACACCAAAATTTGAATGAATAAGCCTCATGCTGAAGGAAGTAACTAATTGCACTACTTTTCATCACATAAGCTGCTCTTGCTTATTTATTATTATTAGCAAAAAAACAACAAAACTTATATTTTTGGTGACCTATAATGGCCCTTTCACACCAAAATGTACATTAATAAGCCTCATTCTGAAGGAAGAGCCTTTGCACCTCACTCATAATTTCTCTCAACATGAGGACTGGAGAGAAAACAGAAACTTGCATCACTTATTTGTCATTTTAAAAGTAATGCATTACTAGTTACTTAAAGTAATGTGATTATGTAACTCACCTTACAAACAAAAGTTATATTTGTGGTGACTATAAGGACTCTTTCACACAAAATTTTAATTGCACTAGTTTTCATCACCTAAGCTGGTTTTGCTTGTTTATTTTTAATAACAAAAAGCCCTAAAGTTATATTTGTGCTGACTATACTGGCCCTTTTATGCCACAATTTAAATGAATAAGAATCAGACTGAAGGAAGAGCCTTTGCATCTCACTCATAATTTCTCTCAACATGAGGACTAAACTTGCATTACTTATTTAGAAACCTAACTCTGTCATTTTAAAAGTAATGCATTACTAGTTACTTAAAGTAATGTGATTATATAACTAACGTTACAAACAAAAGTTATATTTGTGGTGGCTATATTGGCCCTTTCATACCTAAATTTATAAGAATATGCATTACTCATGCAGATGGAAGAGACTCTGCACACAGGAGGCTGTCAGTGAATTGCGTTACTTGTTTGAAAGCATAACTCAGATATTTAATTGTAATTTTAAAAGTAATGCATTACTAGTTACTAGGGGTGTGCGATATTGACAAAAAAAAATATTTCGATATTTTCTGGGATTTTGTCGATGGCGATAATTAGACGATATTTTTGCTGTGTGTTATTGTACTTAAAGGACTACAGAGCTAAAGTTTTTGACGTTATTCATATTCTGTGGTCAGTTCACAGCAGTGATAATTATTCTTTTCCTAAAAGTTTAAATGGATCTTTTATGGGCATTTTTTACCTTTTATAAAGCCTTTTTTTCTAAAAGTGTGCATCAACTTTGGAGTCTAATTCTTACATTTAATCAGTCAATTATAATAAAAATACATCTAGTCTGTTACTAAACAAATCCAATCACTATCAACAAAATTCATATTTGCAGAAGCTGCATATAAAGTGGCATTTAGACGCATTTAAAAGCGTCAGCAGGTGTCAGTAAGTCGCTGTAATAAGCGAGTCATTGCGAATGAACCGAATCATTTAAACGGTTGATTCATTCAGAAACTAAACACCTTCATGTTGCTCAGAGACGCAAAACAGTGCTGTGGCTGTGTTTGCAATGATTTTTGTTTGTCGAAAATTAAGCAAAAACAGGAAATATGCTTCTAAAACATAAGTTAATATTTTCTTGTGTCTTGAACTGTTGTATAAAATCAACGTCACATTTGTAGTCATGCTGATTTTTGAAGGAAAATCTTCACTCTTCGTGTGATATTGTTTAACTAGATGAAATTATATAAATGTATACATTTTCTGTCCCCATATCTTGAATTCTGTGATCATTTCTAAATGCATTTTAATAGACTGAATCATGCAGTGAAAGAATGCACTCTAAATGCGCACTTACAGACTTTGTAACGTCATGTGTGCACTCTGTAGGTGTTTTGTTCATTTTTTGCATTATACTCGATAATGTCAAATTGCACAATTTCGATATGATCACAGATGATATATATCGCACACCCCTACTAGTTACCTAAAAAAGTTATCAGTTTATGTAACTCACATTATTCACTTGTCATTCTGTTTTCTTGATGTCAGAACGGTTTATTCAGAGATTCCCACCTCATCGCAGACTCTGCGCTCTCCTCTGCAGACACTGGAGTCCAGCAGGTCAGACATTGACTCGTTCATGAGGTTCAGGGCTGTATTATTTTATCCAGTGTGCTGTAAGCAGATCTCTTGTGCAGGACGATGAACGGTCGGGATGTTTGTACGATCTGCGGGAAACCTATCGCCGGATCAGAGAGGATGATTCTAGATGATCTGAAGATCGTCAGCCACACGTCCTGCTTCAAGGTAAAACATCAGAGGAGTCTGAACGGCAATCTGATGCTCAGAGCTGTGATGAGATGATGTGACGTGTGTGTGTGTGTGTGTGTGTGCGTGCGTGTGTGTGTGTGTGTGTTATTGTGTGTGTGTGTGTGTGTGTGTGTGTGTGTGTGTGTGTGTGTGTGTGTTATTTTGTGTGTGCATGTGCGTGTGTGTGTGTGTGTGTGTGTGTGTGTGTTATAGTGTGCGTGTGCATGTGCGTGTGTGTTATAGTGTGTGTGTGTGCGTGTGTGTGCGTGTGCGTGTGCGTGCGTGCGTGTGTGCATGTGCGTGCGTGCGTGCGTGCGTGCGTGTGCATGTGCGTGCGTGTGTGTGTGTGTGTGTGTGTGTGTGTGTGTGTGTGTGTGTGTGTGTGTGTGTTATAGTGTGCGTGTGCGTGTGCGTGCGTGCGTGTGTGCATGTGCGTGCGTGCGTGCGTGCGTGTGCATGTGCGTGCGTGCGTGCGTGTGTGTGTGTGTGTGTGTGTGTGCACCTGTTATTTGTTATCGTTGTGAGGACCAAATGTCCCCATAAGGACAGTAAAACTAGTCAATTTTGACCTTGTGTGGACATTTGTGAGGTCCTCATGAGGAAACAGGCTTATAAATCATACAGAATGAGTGTTTTTGAGAAAATAAAAGTATGCACAGTCTCCTGTGAGGGCTAGGTTTAGGTGTAGGGCCATAGAAAATACGTTTTTTACAGTATAAAAACCATTACGCCTATGGAATGTCCCCATAAAACATGGAAACACAACATATGTGTGTGTGTGTGTTTCAGTGTGCAGCGTGTCACTGTGATCTCGGCAGTCTGGAGGCGGGGAGGTCTCTCTGGGTTTATCGTGAGCGAGTGAACTGCACAAACTGCTACAGTAAAATCAGAGGTACTGCGGCTCTTCAAAACCATCTCTAATTATCATGCGCTGAAACATAATTATACCTCATACAGACTTTCATTACATTTGCTGTAAAGTTGCTTTGCAATGATACGTATCGTGAAAAGCGCTATACAAATAAACTTAAACTTGACATGCTCACTTCATTTGTTTCAGGTCAGTGGTATATTTGAGACGGTCGGGGGTCATTCTACATGGAGACACTGAATATTACTAAAGGCTGATCATATAAAATACAGTTGATTAAGATTTGCAACGGCATAAGGATAAATGATATTTTGAGGAATGTGTTTACAGTATTTATATGGTAATGATTAAAATGCTTTCTTGAGGTTATTAATGGGCAAAGCTTTGATAATTCATGAGAATATATACTCAAATATGCAAACCTGCTCTCTTGATTTCATTGAGTGTAAGTGACATTAATTTTCTGTAAGTCAACTGAAAACATGATATGCACATAATAAAACTATAATCTGATTCTGAGTTGTGTGTTAATGCAATTCATTAGAATTAGGTGTGTGTGTGTGTGTGTGTGTGTGTGTGTGCACTTATGAGGGCCGGTTTGAGTTTTAGACCATGGGAGCAGTGCATTACAAGTAACGCAAGTTATGTAATATTACTTTTTTCAAGTAACTAGTAAAGTAACACATTACTTTTTGTTTCCTTTATGTATTTAATCCCATTTTATTAACCAATGACTTTGCTGCTGACCTTTGATCCAATTCAACCGTACACTGCAAAAATACTGTTCTTACTTACATTTTTTGTCTTGTTTCCAGCCAAAATATCTAAAAATTCTTAAATCAAGAAGGATTTTCTAGACAAGTAAATGATTATTTTCTTGTTTTCAGAAAAAAACAAGTCAAAACTAAGCAAGTTTTTGCTTAAAACAAACAAAATAATCTGCCAAAAAAAAAAAAAATCTTATTTCAAACAGAAAGCAAGATTTTTAGCTTACCCCATTGGGAGATTATTTTGCTTGTTTCAAGCAAAAACACTTAATTTTGACTTGTTTTCAGAAAAAATAAGACAATAATTTTTACTTGTCTAGAAAATCCTTCTTGATTTAAGAATTTTTTGATATCTTGGCTGGAAACAAGAAAAAAAAATGTTTTGCAGTATACTAATAAGCCAAACTGACTTTATATTAACATTTGTGCTTTTTTTCCTCATTGCTGAAGAGTGTATTACTGCACAGACATCAATTTAATTTTCCTTTATTCTTAGGTTTATTCACTTCATTTTATTTTGGTGTGAAAGGGCTTTTACGTTTGCTAAGAATTAAACTTTTTTATATTAAAAACAAACAAGCAAGCCCTGCCCAGAAGTAAAAAGTAACGCAAAAGTAACGTAACGCATTGCTTTCCATAAAAAGAAACTAAGTAACGTAATTAGTTACTTTTTTAGGGAGTAACGCAATATTGTAGCGCATTACTTTTAAAATAAACTTTCCCCAACACTGCATGGGAGTAAGGACAATTTTGGCCGGTCCTCACTTTCTGAGAGCCCTTTGAGGGTCAAGATTTGGTTTTAAGGATCAGGTTAGGAGCTAGAGAGATTGCATTGTGTCAATGCATGTCCTTACAAAGATAGCTATATAGAGGTGTGTGTGTGTGTGTGTGTGTGTGTGTGTGTGTGTGTGTGTGTGTGTGTGTGTGTGTGTGTGTGTGTGTGTTGGGTGGAGAGAGCGTGACAGTCTCGTCTCTGATTGGCTGCGGTCTCCGGTGCCTTGTAGCGCTGCTCAGCCCATCGCGCCGCCGCGTCCTCCTCGGTAATCTTCACCGGGCGTGTGTCGTGTGCGCGCGGATGGAGGCGGCGGTGCTGAAGCCGCAGATGATGGCGGATGCTCGCGCCGAGCGGGAGGTGCAGAAGCTGCAGGAGCTCGTGCGGAAACTGGAGCGGCAGAACGAGCAGCTGCGGACGCGCGCGAACATCGTGCCGCCCTCCCCGGCGTGCCTGCGCGCGACCTCCTGCTGCATCCCGAGCCCCGCGCCGAGCCTCGCGTGCCAGTATTTCCCCCCGGACGATCCGTTCCCGTATTTCCAGCCGCATTCCGCCGCCGATGAGGAGGAGGAGGAGGATGAAGATGAAGAGGAGGATGAAGAGGAGCCGCGCGCGCTCCTGGACGAGCTGATGCTGCTGGACCTGGAGAGCGCGAGTCCGAGCGGAGACTCAGACGAGACCTGGTGAGAATCCATTGTGTTATTATGAGTCCGGATTCACACTCAACGCCAGTATGATCTGATTCAGTCCACATTCTGCTGTTGATTCAGTGCTGACTGAAACATTTTAGCGTAACAGTTGTCTCTCTCTCTCACACACACACTCACTCTGCCCTAGATAGTCAACAGCATGAGGAGCAGTGAAGATGACAGGTGAACCAGATTCAGAACCTAGTTTGCTGTAACACACACAGGACTGGAGTTATTTGATTTCATGACTTCACATTTGTGACCCTGGACCACAAAACCAGTCATAAAGGACAGTTTTTTTAAACTGAGATTGATACATGTGAAAGATAAATAGCCTAAATAAGTTTTTCTATTGATGTTTGGTTTAGTATAGGACAATATTTACCTGAGATACAACTATTTGAAAATCTGAGGGTGCAAAAAACTAAATATTGAGAAAATCACCTTTAAAGTTGTCCAAATTAACTTCTTAGCAATGCATATTACTAATCAAAAATTAAGTTTTGATATACTTACGGTAGGAAATGTACAAAATGTCTTCATGGAACATGATCTTTACTTACACTGCAAAAAAAGCTTTTCTTACTTAGATTTTTTGTCTTGTTTCCAGCCAAAATATCTAAAAACTCTTAAATCAAGAACAACTTTCTAGACAAGTAAATATGATTGTCTTGTTTTCAGAAAAAAGAAGTCAAAATTAAGTGAGTTTTTGCTTAGAACATGCAAAATAATCTGCCAATGGGGTAAGCAAAATAATCTTATAAATAATCTTATTTCAAGCCAAAACCTAGATTAAAATGTTTACCCCATTGGCAGATTATTTTGCTTGTTCTAAACAAAAAAAAACACTTAATTTTGACTTCTTTTTTTTGAAAACAAGACCATCATTTTACTTGTCTAGAAAGTTGTTCTTGATTTAAGAATTTTTAGATATTTTGGCTGGAAACAAGACAAAAAATCTAAGTAAGAAAAGCATTTTTTGCAGTGTAATATGCTAATGATTTTTGGTATAAGAGAAAAATTGATCATTTTGACCCATGCAATGTATTTTTGGCTATTGCTGTTGTCTTATTGACGGCTGTTTATAGGTGTATTCTCACCATCTTTCTAAAACACTGGATATGATGATAAAGTATAAAGACGAAACCCAGTGACTTTAGATTCATTCACATTATAGAGCAGAAAAATAAATGCATCTGTAAGTTTTATTAAACTCATTATTGAACCAATTCTGTTTGTTCATCTGGATATCTGTAAAGACCACAGCAGAGCAAAAATATTAACCCTTTAACTGAAAATGCAGCATTTAAACTTAATTTTTTATATTTCATGAACAAAAACATTTTGTGATATGATTCTGATGTACATTTTTCATCATCTGATTTTAAAATGGTTTGGTCAAAAAATGATCAAAGGATAAATTTTGAGATTTTATGTTTTCATATGTAATTTCTTATGATTTCTAAAGGCAAAAAGTAAAAACAAAGGTTTTTGTGACAAAGGTCAGAACTCCTGTTATAAAGTAGATTTTTGAGGTGCACTCTTGTACTAAATTAATCTATTAGTTTTCCTACAAAATTTGTAACACACATAAAATATATATTTATCTTTCTAACGATATAGTTTGTCATGATTTAATTAGGATTGATTTGTAAAATGGTGAATAAACTTAGGCATCCCACAGGTGGAACAGTGACAGTTAAGGGATTAAACCATAAAACTGAAGTGAACACAAGACACAGATAAAACAACAGCAATAATGCTAGACCGAAAAAGCAGTTTGCATTTTTTTTGGCACAAACAGCGCACCATAATTGTGGGTTGTGTTTGGATGGGACTGCTGTTCTCAGAGCCTGTGAATCACATCGAGCAGATTGAGTTTGAGTTCATCAGGGTTTGCTGGAGAAACGATCACGCTTAAACCGCAGGACGTCCAGTCTTTATTTTCTATCCAGAATAATTGACTGCGTGGTGAAAACAGGAGCTAAACTGGGAAATTGAGTAATTAGGAAGCCGATTAAGCGTCCGTCTTCTTTACGATGCGTCATGGCTCGCTCATCAAAGCCAAATCTTGTGAGTGAAGATTAGTGTCTTCTAAAAGTATTCCTGAGGAGCTGAAATCATGTTCAAGTTGAGCACATCTGATGTGTGCAGGACGGATCTGAGCGTGTTTGTCTTCTGTGACAAATCCCATTCTCTTCCGCTCTCTCCTCAGGCTCTATGTGTGTCCCAGGACTCATCCGTGGTCCGCCGTGGGTCTGGACGCTCTGCGGTGGACTCGACACGTTCTGGATCAGCAGCGGCCCGAGCTGGACGCCGGCCGACACTCGATCTGCCAAAGACTGGAGTCTGGTACGTCAAAGCAGACCACAACTGAGTCTGAACACTGTGTGAACACATTAAACCTCCATCGGAATCAGTGTTGGGGGTAACGCATTACAAGTAACGCAAGTTACATAATAATATTACTTTTTTTCAAGTAACTAGTAAAGTAACGCATTACTTTTTCATTTACAAGAAAATATCTGAGTTACTTTTTCAAAAAACTAACGCCAGTTACTTTTTGTTTTCTTTATGTATTTAATCCCATTTTATTAACCAATGACTTTACTGCTGACCTTTGATCCAATTCAACCGTACACTGCAAAAATACTGTTCTTACTTACATTTTTTGTCTTGTTTACAGCCAAAATATGAAAAAAAAATCTTAAATGAAGAAGGATTTTCTAGACAAGTAAATAATAATTTTTTTTGTTTTCAGAAAAAAACAAGTCAAATTTTAAGTTTTTGCTTAGAACAAGCAATAATCTGCCAAGAAAAAGCAAACAAAACAAGATTATTTTGCTTGTTTCAAGCAAAAACACACTTAATTTTGACTTTATTTCAGAAAAAACAAGACAGTAATGTTTACTTGTCTAGAAAATCCTTCTTGATTTAAGAATTTGTAGATATTTTGGCTGGAAACGACATAAAATCTAAGTAAGAAAAGCATTTTTTGCAGTGTACTAATAAACAAAACTTACTTTAGATGAACTAACATTTGTGCTTTTTTTTTTCTCATTGCTGAAGAGTGTTTTCCTGCAGTTCTACTGTACAGACGTCAATTTAATTTTCCTTTAGCCTTAGCCTTATTCACTTCATTTCATTTTGGTGTGAAAGGGCTTTTACATTTGATAAGAATCCAGTGTTTTTATATTAAAACAAACAAGCAAGCCCTGCCCAGATTTAAAAAGTAACACAAAAGTACTGTAACGCATTACTTTCCATCAAAAGTAACTAAGTAACGTAATTAGTTACTTTTTTAGGGAGTTGTCCTGCAAACAAGAAAATAATAATTTAAAATTCTTCTTGATTTAAGAATTTTTTGATATTTTGGCTGAAAATTACAAAAAATGCAAGTAAGAAAAGTATTTTTGCATTTTTTGGTTAATAAAATGCAAATAAATACATAAAGGAAACAAAAAGTAACTGGCGTTAGTTTTTTGAAAAAGTAATGAAAAAGTAATGCGTTACTTCACTAGTTACTTGAAAAAAGTAATATTATTGCATAACTTGCGTTACTTGTAATGCGTTACCCCCAACACTGCTAGGAACAAAAAGTACATTTCACTAGGTTGTTTTTTCAACATGATATCTGTTAATGAAATATTATTGTGCATTTTTTGCTGTAAATTGAAGTTGAATGTAAAACACCTGTGATGTTGGTGGTTGAGTTTACCTTAAATGTACAGATTGTTTCACAGTGCATGTGTGTGCATAAGAGTGAGGCGTGTTTATCGCTCTTCAGTTTGTGACGGACGCTGGAGGTCAGCAGGGGTCAATGAGGTGCGGATCACATGATGAGAACATGAGGATTAACAGAGGAACGCGCTGAGCTCCGCGTCTTAATGCGGCGCGTATATATAAACACAGCAGCTCAGAATAACCAGCTTCATCTTATTAATCTAGTGCGGGAATAGTGTTCAGTCTAGAGCTGTTAGAGCTGCTGAAGGGGGCGGAGCCAACATGAATATGTAAATGAGAGAGTGTGACGGACAGCTCTGACTCTGGGACGCTTGTAATGCGTTTAGGATTTAGTGTTAAGCTTGTTACTCGGCTAAATAACCCCCTGTGTCACATTCACAGAGCTAGTCACAGCGTTAACCCCTTACTAACTAGTGCTGACGCTCCACTGCTATATTCGGCCCACAGGAGCGGGTTAGACGAGCCGTAACCATAGCAACTGTGTTTACATCAAAGGAGTCTGCTGTTGGCACCGAGTGCTGTATGGAGTGTTATTACTGAAGCAGATTCAGCTGAATTGATAATGCACTGGATGAGCGTTTACCATCATGTGTTCATCACTATGAGGACACACTCAAGGCTCATTGTGTGTGTGTGTGTGTGTGTGTGACCCTGGAGCACAAAACCAGTCTTAACCCTCTGGCCCTCTTCGTTTGGGAGTTACACGTACCTTCTCCGCGGTCAAAAATTCTATACGAAGCCTTGAAATGTAACTTTTCTTTTTTGTCAGGAAAATCAATGCAATATATTTTTGTTCAATAATATTTTTTTGAATATTATTTAGAATTTTGAGGAGATTTTATGACACTATACAATATTTATACATTTTTAATAAGCTATTTTTATTGGAATTCATATATATATTTTTTGTAGTCAATTATTTATATATTATTTTTCAATAAATTCAACATTTCATATTAAAAGCATTTAAAAGTAAAAGCATTTAAAATCCATTTTTTTTAACTGAGAATTATGCCATTGCTAGCATTAAAAAATTCAAAACGTGTGTAAAGTCATGCAACCTCCTGTATATCTCCATATATACATACACACAGAGGATTTTTGCATGTGTGCGCATGGGTGTCAATTTTGCACTCTTGATATTTTAGAGTGTCACCCCTTGATTGCTGTGCACTTTTTTTCTGCACAGTGGCTCATTTGTTGTTGTACCACCAAAAGATTAGCCGATTTTTCATATTTTTTGGTATTTCCCATTCATTTCATACGTCAGTCATTTTTGACCGCGAAGAAGGCAAGTGTGACTTTTGTTTTTGGCCCTTTAAAATATCCGAATCATGTCCATGATTTTTTTGTGTGTTCACACTGCTAATGTGACAAAAGTCACCAAGTGTCATCTCATTCCGATGAAGCTACGATTTTTAAAAAATTTAAATATACATTTTTTCGGTCAAAAATGACTGAAGAGGGCCAGAGGGTTAAGTAGCACAGGTATATTTGTAGCAATAGCCAAAAATACATTGTACGCATCAAAATTATTGATTTTTCTTTTATGCTAAAAATCATTAGGATATTAAGTAAAGATCATGTTCCACGAAGATATTTAGTAAATTTCCTACTGTAAATATATATTTTGATTAGTAATATGCATTGCTAAGAACTTCATTTGTACAGCTTTAAAGGTGATTTTCTCAATATTTAGATTTTTTTGCACCCTCAGATTTGAGATTTTCAAATAGTTGTATCTCAGCCAAATATTGTATATACATCGATGCATTTATTCAGCTTTCAGATGATGTATAAACCTCAACTTCACAAAATTGACCCTTACAACTGGTTTTGTGGTCCAGAGTCACATGTGTGTGTGTAAATGCTCTTGTGTGCTGAATGAATCGTTGTCTTCAGTTGTTTCGTGTGTCTCTGTGTGACACTCAATGGCTGTTTGTCCCTCAGTGTTTTTTCAAAGGATCTCTAACCTCTTCCATCACACACACACACACACACACACACACACACACACACACACACATATATGTAACTTTTGCATTATATTTAATACTGTAAAGTTGCTTTGACACAACTTGTATTGTTAAAACTGCTGTATAAATAAACTTGAGACACACACACACACACACATCATAAAACACAACATAAATTTGAAAACAACAACAACAACAACAACAACACAGAGTAAAAAAAAGTAACTTATTTCTTAGGTCAGTGTTATTGTTAATATTTTAATAAATTATATAAGGTTTTATCAATTCAGTTGATTAGAGATCCTGTTGTATTATAAGAGGTTAATTATACCAATAAAAATAATGGAAAAATAAAAATGTATAAAAATCTAAAGGACAGAATTTGGAAAAAAAATAACTAAATGGAATTTGGAAGAAAGTTAAAAGGAATTTGGGAAAAATAAAATGAAATTCTGGAGAAAAAAAAAAAAAAAATATATATATATATATATATAATTTAGTCCAATTTAAATAGAATTCAGAAAAAATGAAGTGTAATTTTGGAGAAAATTAAACTGAATCTCCAAAAAAAAAAATATAATAATTAGAATTTTGGAGGAGACAAATAATTTGGGAAAAAATAAAACAGATTTGAATGCACGCTCTCACACAGCCCTTAACTAGTGACTGACTTGTGTTTGTGATGGTCTTTGTAAACACACACACACACACATTATAAAACACAACATAAATTTGAAAAAAAAACAAAAAAAAAACAGCACAGAATTAAAAAAAAAAGTAACTTATTTCTTAGGTCAGTGTTATTTGTTAACATTTCAATTCATTATTAAATTAAGGTTTTATGAATTCAATTGATTAGAGATCCTGTTTTGTTATTCAATTCATTTTTTTATTAAAGGTTAATTATACCAGTTAAAAAAAATGGAAAAATAATAATGTATAAAAATGTAAAAGACAGAATTTGGAAAAAAATAACTATATGGAATTTAGGAAGAAAGTTAGAAGGAATTTGGGAAAAATAAAATGGAATTCGGAAAAAAACATTAAACAGAATTTAGTCAAATTGAAATAGAATTCAGAAAAAATAAAATGTAATTTTGGAGAAGATTAAACTGAATTTCTGAAAAAAACAAAAATTGGAATTTTGTAGGAAACAAGTGATTTGGGAAAAAATAAAACAGATTTTAAAGTGCCCTCTCACACAGCCCTTACACTAGTGACTGACTTGTGTTTGTGATGGTCATTGTAAACACACACACACACACACACACACACACAGCAGCGGTCATGATGTTGTTCATCTCTGTTTCGTTCAGTCAGTAGATGGAGGTCAGGCTTCTCTTCTCCTGCTTTTCCTCGTGCTCGTGTCGTTGGAGTTCCTCCTCTCTGCACCTCCTCTCCCTCCAAACCCTGTGCTCCCCTTCCCAGCAGCACCTCCTATGAGAGAGCAGGTATCACACACACACACACACACACACACACACACACACACACACATACACACACACACACACACACACACACACACACACACACAGAGCTCATGTCAGTGTTTCATGTGTTTTGTGGACGAGCTCATTCTCTCCTGCACTCACGATTGATCACATGACCTCCTGAATGCTCACCAGTTTATTCATTGTTGAACGAAATTCACTTCCAATAGCACATCATCATGATGTTCCTCATATTAAATGTGAGGAATTTCCACATGTGTCCTGACGTAGAGTTTTAAGGCTGGAGATACATGAATCTGAAGAGGTTTTGAAACAGTAGACATCACAATGACAAACCACACAATAAGACATGTTTAATCTCCAGCAGCTGGATGGAGTCATAGTCTGAAGCTAAAAGCTGTCTGCGTTCATCAGACATTATGTCATTAATATGATGTCAAGCGTCGACCGTTCCGGACTGTCAATCAGGTGTAGATGATTCCGGCCTTTAGCCGTTGATGTTCTGTGAGTCTGTCTAGTCTCGTCTTCTCCTTCATCTGACAGAGCTCTCACGCTCCTCCATCACTCAGCCAATCGCAGTAGGCCTACTGACGTCACGTGATCATGTCTCCACGATGACGCCCAATCACAGGCGGCCGTGTCGTGTGTTTGCTTGTTGTTCAGGTCGTGGCGTCAGGCGCAGTGTGTTCGCTCAGTCGTCGGTGGAGGGTGATGTGAGCGCGTCTGAGACGGACGAGGACTCTGTTTCTTTGGGTTATAAACTGCAGGACCTCACGGACGTCCAGGTGATGGCCCGACTGCAGGAGGAGAGTGAGTGTGAAGATCCAGATCCACACAAAACACGTCAGGAACACGCCACATTACACCACTGAATCGACAGCAGAGAGATATATAACGAAAAATTTGATTAAAATGTATGCATGTAAAATAATATACTTATTTAAATTGTATGCATTATACATATTACACACCTAAAAATGCATCTTTATTGCATTAATGATTCCATGAACAACTTTTAATATCCATGAAACTAAATATTCTTTGTAATGGAAAAAAAAGGTTCTCTATTTTGTATTATTTAAGAAAACATGGTTAGTTTAAGAACTGATCACTGAAAGATTCTTTGGTAACCAAAAATGAAACTAGTAAAGTAAAGTACTTTTTAATTTCCAAGAAAGTTACTTTTTGTTTCCTTTATGTATTTTATCCCATTTTATTTATTTATTATGACTTTGTTGCTGACCTTTGATCCAATTCAAGCGCACACTGCAAAAATACTGTTCTTACTTACATTTTTGTCTTGTTTCCAGACAAAATATAAAAAAAAAATTAAATCAAGAAAGATTTTCTAGACATGTAAATACTTATTGTCTTGTTTTCAGAAAAAAACAAGTTTTTGCTTAGAACAAGAAAAATAATCTGCCAATGGGGTAAGAAAAAAAAATATTATTTCAAACAGAAAACAAGATTATTTTGCTTACCCCATTGGGAGATTATTTTGCTTGTTTCAAGCAAAAACACACTTAATTTTGACTTGTTTTCAGAAAATCCTTCTTGGCTGGAAACAAGACTAATGTACTAAGTGTACTAATAAGGAAAACTTACTTTAGATGAACTAACATTTGTGCTTTTTTCTCATTGCTGAAGAGTGTTTCTTTCTTTTCCTACAGTTCTACTGTACAGACGACAATTTAATTTTCCTTTAGCCTTAGCCTTATTCACTTCATTTCATTTTGGTGTGAAAGGGCTTTTACATTTGTTAAGAATCGAACATTTTTATATTAAAAACAAACAAGCAAGCCCTGCCCAGATTTAAAAGTAACACAAAAGTAATGTAACACACTACTTTGCATAAAAAGTAACTAAGTAACATAATTAGTTACTTTTTTAGTGAGTAACGCAATATTGTAACGCATTACTTTTAAAAGTAACTTTCCCCAACACTGTTTCTAGTCTAAATGTCTACAAATTCTTAAATCAAGATGCATTTTCTAGATAAGTAAAAATTGTCTTGTTTTCAGAAAATTAAGTTAGATTTTCCGTAAAACAAGCAAAATACGTTGCAAATTGTATGTGCACTGCAAAAAATGCTTTTCTTAGTTAGATTTTTTGTCTTGTTTCCAGGCAAAATATCAAAAAATTCTTAAATCAAGAAGGATTTTCTAGACAAGCAAAAATGATTGTCTTGTTTTCAGAAAAAAGAAGTCAAAATTAAGTGAGTTTTTGCTTGAAACAAGCAAAATAATCTGCCAATGGGGTAAGAAAAATTATCTTGTAAGTAATCTTATTTCAAGCCGAAAGCAAGATTATTTTGCTTACCCCATTGGCAGATTATTTTGCTTGTTTCAAGCAAAAACTGACTTAATTTTTACTTATTTTTTCTGAAAACAAAACCATCATTTTTGCTTGTCTAGAAAATCCTTCTTGATTTAAGAATTTTTAGATATTTTGCCTGGAAACAAGACTAAAATTCTAAATAAGAAAAGCATTTTTTGCAGTGTGTGTGTCACCTTTTTCACCCCTGACTGTAAAGAACACAAGCAGCTCATATTTACATTAAATCCGCAAGACAGAAGGCCTTTGTTTCCAGGACTGTATTTTGATATTTGTATAAATCTAATGTTGTTTCTCCATCAGGTCTGCGTCAGGACTACGCCTCCACCTCCTCCACCTCCTCCTCTGTGAACCGCCGCAGCGCCAGCTTCTCCTTCCAGTTCGGTCAGCGCTGCGATCCGCACCTGGACGAGGAGGAGGACGACGACGAAGACTACGGTCAGTTACCGCCGCCGCAGCCGCGTCTGAGTCGAAGCGGAGCGCTGCAGCGTGGCCTGCCCCATTCACACACGTTCAGCAGCATCAGGGACTGGACACGCAGCAGCACGCCTCCCTCCTGCGCAGCCACGCAGACGCAGACGTCAGTCTACTGCACCGACACGCAGACGGGCCTCAGGAGCAGCTCAGGTGAGATCATGTGAGATTAACTAAAGTGAGTTTAAGACAGTGTGAGTCAGTGTGGAGGAAATGATGCGTCACGCTAAATTAATCCAAGAGCATAAACATTAAAGATGATTCTCTTGTGTTCCTGTCTGTCGCTGTTGTACTTCCTCTGTGTGTGTGTTGTGTTTGTAATCCTCTGGAACTGCGGCTATCAGTTGAAAATGAGAGTAAGTTGATTAATTTTAATGTTTATTTAAGGAATATGTGATACCAGGGTATAAAACTAACTTTGTGTCCAGCGACATGATCAAATTTACCAGCCGTGAAACTCTTTTTTGCAAAAACAGGTATTTATAACTACTACAGCGACTAACGATATTTACAAAGTTTTTATTTTGTCCTGCTGCTGGTGTCTCTAGTAAATGCATTTTCCATCCATTTTACCTGTTGATTATAGCCATTTAACAGTAGAATTAAAAGTTATTTTCATAGGCTCTGAAATATATAACAACTTTTAATTAGTGCTGTCAAATGATTAATAGCGATTGATCGCATCCAAAATAAAAGTTTATGTTTACATCCTATATATTTGTGTACTGTGTATATGTATTATGTACATGTAGATTTATAATTTAGATTTATATCTAAAATATTTATATTTATTATAATCTAAATTGTATACAGGTATAAATTAGGGCTGGCAAGCGATTAATCGCATCCAAAATAAAAGTTTATGTTTACATACTATATATTTGTGTACTGTGTATATTTATTATGTACATATAAATACACACACATACATGTATATATTAAGGAAAAATATTTTAGATTTATATCTAAAATATTTATATTTATTTATAATCTAAATTGTATACATTCTTTCCATACTTTCCATAAAAAGTAACATAATTAGTTACTTTTTTAGGGAGTAACGCAATATTGTAATGCATTACTTTCCATAAAAAGTAACTAAGTAACGTAATTAGTTACTTTTTTAGGGAGTAACTCAATATTGTAACGCATTACTTTCCATAAAAAGTAACTAAGTAACGTAATTAGTTACTTTTTTAGGGAGTAACTCAATATTGTAACGCATTACTTTCCATAAAAAGTAACTAAGTAACGTAATTAGTTACTTTTTTAGGGAGTAACTCAATATTGTAACGCATTACTTTCCATAAAAAGTAACTAAGTAACGTAATTAGTTACTTTTTTAGGGAGTAACTCAATATTTTAATGCATTACTTTCCATAAAAAGTAACTAAGTAACGTAATTAGTTACTTTTTTAGGGAGTAACGCAACATTGTAATACATTACTTTTAAAAGTAACTTTCCCCAACACTGGATCTGATTTTCTCCCAACTCTTTATGTAAGTCTTTATAACTCATTATCGACTATATTTACAAGGTAACTCACCAAAAATGCACATTTTGATGTGTATATCCTATTATTTGATTGGCTCTTGTCACTTATGACAGAACTGTCTGTTTTTACTACTGCATTGTTATATGTCATAAAAGTTTTACCCACTAAGTGGCGACTGACACTGTAACATATTCTCACCAATGCAGATTTTTACTTGCATTTGACAAAAGTGTTAATTTTAGGCCCTGAGTGATGCATTTAATGATCGTTTGTATTGATGTGTCTGGATGGGCTGATGGTTAAACTCACTGATGTTCAGATGTGGATGTCATGAGTGAGTCTCTAAGCATCTTAATATATAACACACACACAGCTGTATCTCAATCCTCTTAAAGCACACGAGATGTAATTGGGCTTTAATCTAATGTGAACATGTTTTATTCATGTTTGCGGCTCGTGTTTATCTCTCATGCGTGCGATTGGCTGATCTGACGAGAAGTTCCTTATTCTTCAGATAAGCTGAGGAGGAGTATGCCCAACCTGCTGATGTCTGCGGCTCTGAGTCCGGTGCAGTCGAGTCCCGCTCCGCCGCCGTCGTCGTCCATGAGGAACAGCCAGAGCTTTGACTCGCCCGGCGCTCTGAACCGCCTCCAGACCTGCAGTACGTCTCCAGCGCATCACGCCTCTTTCACACATACTCCTCCTGCAGTGCGCATGCAATCCGTGTGCGTTACGTATGTGGTGCGGAAGCGGCACAGACTCATTTTGCTTTCACACAGGACGCGTTTGCAGTCCGCTCCTGATCCACAAACACAACATTTATCCAATATTTTGATTTTCAGCTTTTTCAGCGTCGTGATCCTCTTTTATCACAGCACACAATCGTTCCTAGACATATTCACGTTTAACTTCTATTAATAATATAATAAAAATATAAATATAAACAACATATTATTCAGTGCACTTGACTTCTAGATTTGTATATTAAGTTGCTCAAGCAAGTTGCAACACATTTAAACACAGCATATAGCTTCCTTTTCGTATTGAAATTGGGCGATCACAAATATTTTAAATTAAAACTTACCACAGACGGAAACGGTCAGCTCTTGTGCCTTCATTTTGCATTAAATCTGTATTAAAAGCAATCCTGCTGGTCTTAAAGAACTTTTTTTTTCTACCTCCACAAGTGCATATATTATGACTAATTTAAAAGTGCACTTTTCCTTGTTTTAAACCTAGCCAAAAAGCCACGTGTTGACTGAAGCACAGTAGGCTTTATTAATATGCATTTATGGTGTGATCACTACATTTCCATGTCAATCCACGTTCATTTTACTGTGACCAATGCGCTGTCACTTTAATTCAGGGCATGCAGCACAGCAAAAAATAGACTCACGCCTCTTTCACACATACTCCTCCTGCAGTGCGCATGCAATCCGTGTGCGTTACGTATGTGGTGCGGAAGCGGCACAGACTCATTTTGCTTTCACACAGGACGCGTTTGCAGTCCGCTCCTGATCCACAAACACAACATTTATCCAATATTTTGATTTTCAGCTTTTTCAGCGTCGTGATCCTCTTTTATCACAGCACACAATCGTTCCTAGACATATTCACGTTTAACTTCTATTAATAATATAATAAAAATATAAATATAAACAACATATTATTCAGTGCACTTGACTTCTAGATTTGTATATTAAGTTGCTCAAGCAAGTTGCAACACATTTAAACACAGCATATAGCTTCCTTTTCGTATTGAAATTGGGCGATCACAAATATTTTAAATTAAAACTTACCACAGACGGAAACGGTCAGCTCTTGTGCCTTCATTTTGCATTAAATCTGTATTAAAAGCAATCCTGCTGGTCTTAAAGAACTTTTTTTTTCTACCTCCACAAGTGCATATATTATGACTAATTTAAAAGTGCACTTTTCCTTGTTTTAAACCTAGCCAAAAAGCCACGTGTTGACTGAAGCACAGTAGGCTTTATTAATATGCATTTATGGTGTGATCACTACATTTCCATGTCAATCCACGTTCATTTTACTGTGACCAATGCGCTGTCACTTTAATTCAGGGCATGCAGCACAGCAAAAAATAGACTCACGCCTCTTTCACACATACTCCTCCTGCAGTGCACATGCAATCCGTGTGCGTTACGTATGTGGTGCGGAAGCGGCACAGACTCATTTTGCTTTCACACAGGACATGTTTGCAGTCCGCTCCTGATCCACAAACACAACATTTATCCAATATTTTGATTTTCAGCTTTTTCAGCGTCGTGATCCTCTTTTATCACAGCACACAATCGTTCCTAGACATATTCACGTTTAATTCTATTAATAATATAATAAAAATATAAATATAAACAACGTATTATTCAGTGAACTTGCCTTCTAGATTTGTATATTAAGTTGCTCAAGCAAGTTGCAACACATTTAAACACAGCATATAGCTTCCTTTTCGTATTGAAATTGGGCGATCGCAAATATTTTAAATGAAAACTTAACACAGACGGAAACGCCCAGCTCTTGTGCCTTCATTTTGCATTAAATCTGTATTGAAATCAATCCCGCTGGTCTTAAAGAACTTTTCTGTTCTACATCCACAAGTGCATCTATTATGCCTTGTTTATTTAAAAGTGCACTTTTCCTTGTTTTAAACCTAGCCAAAAAGCCACGTGTTGACTGTGAAGCACAGTAGACTTTATTAATATGCCTTTATGGTGTGATCATTAAATTTCCATGTCAAACCACGTTCATTTTACCGCAAACAATGCGCTGTCACTTTAATTCAGGACATGCAGCACAGCAAAAAATAGACTATATGCTGTGTTTAAATGTGTTGAAACTTGCTTGAGCAACTTAATATACAAATCTAGAAGGTCAAGTGCATTGAAAAATATGTTGTTATAAATCGCGAATAAATCTATGACAATTATATTACTGTGTCGTGATAAAAGAGGATCACAGTGTTGAAATGCTGCATGCTTGGGTTTGAAATTAAAATAGTGGATAAATTTTGTGTTTGTGGTAGAGATATGCTGGTCAAATTTTCATGTTGCGATTAATTGCTAATGCTTTTATTACTGTATACAGTATTATCACAATATTGAAATTTAGTTGCAAAAAAGTGATGTCATATTACAGAATAATAACAAAAAATTCTGAACATTAAAACAAAATAAAGCAATACACAAAAAAATGTAGAAAGTTCAAAATTTTACACAGATTAAAGATTAAAGAATTAGAAGACCAATAGGTATCACTTTAGAGTAAGATCTTATTAGTTAACCTTAATGCATTAACATGATCAATCAACAAAAGCTACATCTGCTACAGAAGTTTTTTTTTTTTTTTTTTTTAAACTTTTAGTTCATGTTAACTTGGGTTTATTTTTATTTTTTTTTAGTTTATAACTTTTGATTTTAACATGATGATGTTATTATTATATTGGAATAATCTAAGATTAATG
The DNA here is from genome assembly GCA_033026305.1 of Cirrhinus molitorella. Classification (NCBI taxonomy): domain Eukaryota; kingdom Metazoa; phylum Chordata; class Actinopteri; order Cypriniformes; family Cyprinidae; genus Cirrhinus; species Cirrhinus molitorella. The sequence goes on from CM065130.1 coordinate 38,594,008, forward strand.
AATGTTTAGAAGAATGTTTCATTGGGAGTTTGTTAACTATTTTAATAACTATGTTAACTAATGCAGCCCTGTGACTGAACAATAAAGAATCAATACACTTTCAAACATACTGTAAATGTAAAAAGTGTTAAATAGCCTATTGAATATTAAAATATTAAAGTATTTGGTGCTGGGATGAAGACCACTGCGAATACAAAAATCTGAATGACTATTTAAAATTTAGAAGTTTTAGAAAATAACGCAGCTGCTTTGTTTCTGGGTTGCATTTGAGTTTAGCGCCATCTGCTGTCAGAGAGCGAATGACACTTTCACTTTCATCCAGAGCGTCTCTACCATGTGCTTCTGTTTACATCAGTTTACATTGGTGTTGTGCATTTAACCAGTTAACGGGAAAAGTATTTTTAAAATGCATTCAAAATTCTGAATAATTTTTAATAAATAATTATTTCCTTTATTTTGAAATGCCCACGATAACAATACCGTGCATCAGTGGCGAGCGGTGACTTTTTTTTACCGGGAGTCCCAGCCCCCAACCAGCTTTTAGGACAAACTTAATGAGGAAAACACTGTGGCATGTGTCGATTTAAAAGTATGCACATTTCCTACCTTATTTGTGAATAAATCTCATCTCCAATCTTTCTTGTATCGTTTCAGGTGTATCTATAGTTATTTTAATGCTAGAAAACAGCTGCTTTTCCAAATAAAAACCGCAAAACAACGTTTACACGTATTCTTTTATGATACGTAATATTAAGAGGGTGGGGAGGTGGGGGATTCCCCGTTCTATATCTCTGCTTCGACTGAATTATTTTATTAATATTATTATTAATCACCAGTGAATATAACTCCCACCCAGGTGATACTACGACCATGCAAAATGCAAATAATAATAATAATAATAATATATTTAGAATATTGCCAAGTAAGTTGCAAACAACAATAAAATAAAATAAAATAAATCTGATTTTATTATTTCCTCTTTTCCCCCTATTTGTTAATATATATATAAAAAAAAAATAATAATAAATAAATAAAAACTTTTTTTATACTTTTATATATTATACTATTTCTATATATTTTTATTTAAACCACTTAGGCATGTTGAAATTACATCTTCAACACGGTCTATATGTTGTCAGTGGACTTTCAAATTTTGAATTGCTTGAGAAATTATGAAAATATACAGTTAAGATGTTTTTTAATTTGATTTAGTCGAGTCAGTTGTGCATCAAACACAATGTGATTTTCGGCAATCGAAATCTGGCAGCAACAGCGCATTTTTCCGATGGGCGCGCGCTTCGCGGACAGCTTACCCTCGCCAATGAAATCACGCGCATATCAGCGAAAGCAGTGAACGCGCATCTATCCTGAGGAGTCATTGCAAAAGAGCAGAGGCTAGTAAGCTGCGGAGAATCCGCTCGCCCGGAAGCTTCCGCATGTGACATTTACAGAGAATTGCCGTTGTTTGGCAAATAAATAATTTGACGTACTTATTCCCAACTCTTTATTACACTTTAAGTTACATCACAAACACAAGGGATCAACTGATAACCATGTTTATATTAATTAACCCGTGATCGCATTCTCTCAGACGGCCTGGGTATGCGGAGCATTAGCAGCTTATTTGGACGGAACACCACTGCCGTGCATATTCATTATCGTGATATATCGCATTACCAAATACCAGCACATGTCTAGTTTGTGGTAAACATTCATGGATCAGAAGTGGACTGCAAAATCCTGTGTGAAAGCAAAATGAGTCTGTGCTGCTTCTGCAACACATATGTAATGCACACGGATTGCATGCACACTGCAGGAGGAGTATGCACTGCAAAAAATGCTTTTCTTACTTAGATTTTTTGTCTTGTTTCCAGCCAAAATATAAAAAAAATTCTTAAATCAAGAACGAATTTCTAGACAAGTAAAAATGATTGTCTTGTTTTCAGAAAAAAGAAGACAAATTTTTTTTGCTTAGAACAAGCAAAATAATCTGCCAATGGGGTAAGCGAAAAATCTTGTTTTCGTCTTGAAATAAGATTATTTATACGATTATTTTGCTTACCCCATTGCTTGTTCTAAGCAAAAACTCACTTAATATTGACTTCTTTTTTCTGTAGATATTGTAGATATTTTGGCTGGAAACAAGACAGTGTGCTGCGGTGTGATGCCTGTTTCACACACACTGCAAAAAATGCTTTTCTTACTTAGATTTTTTGTCTTGTTTCCAGCCAAAATATCTAAAAATTCTTAAATCAAGAAGGATTTTCTAGATAAGCAAAAATGATGGTCTTGTTTTTAGAAAAAAGAAGTCAAAATTAAGTGAGCTTTTGCTTAAAACAAGCAAAATAATCTGCCAATGGGGTAAGCAAAATTATCTTATAAATAATCTTATTTCAAGCCGAAAACAAGATTATTTATCTTACCCCATTGGCAGATTATTTTGCTTGTTTCAAGCAAAAACTGACTTTTTTTGACTTCTTTTTTCTGAAAACAAGCAATCATTTTTGCTTGTCTAGAAAATCCTTCTTGATTTAAGATTTTTTTGATATTTTGGCTGGAAACAAGACACACATTTTTTGCATTGCAGCAGTGCCTTGACGTTTGTGAATCTGATCTGATCTGTTTTCTGTTTCTCTGCACAGTTCCTGCTCCTGCGCAGCTGCAGAATCGCGTTCAGAGCGTGGGGAACTTCTCGTCCCGCCAGCCGCTCAAAGCCACGGCCTACGTCAGTCCCACCGTCAAAGGCCCGTCGCCCATGACCTCATCCGTCAGTTTACAGAGTCTGTCGGTCAGCGGGATTCCCAAAGCGGCCGCGTCTCAGATCCCGTCTCGCAGCGGTCTGCCGCGCCCCGCCTCCTTCATCGCCAGCGGCTCCGGTCCCCGCGGCAAACTCACGGCTCCCGTTCGCAGGTAAACACAGCAGATCCACCGCCGATCCACAGCTTCAAATCCTCAAAGCTGCTTTAATATTAAACTCCAAACTCGCTCAGATTAAAACCTAAAATTAGTAAGTTATGAAAAATTCAGGATGTGATCCTGAAGAATTTAGATCTGCTGACCTAAAACCAGCGGATTGAGCAGCTGCTGGCATGAAAACCAAATTACTGTGTGCCGCTGTGTTGAAGCTCCACAAACATACACTGATTACAAACATGACTTATGCTTACTGTTACAGTAATACTTCACACTCAGGTCTCATTAGTTAACATTAATTCATGCATTAACTAACAATGAGCTGTCATCTTTGTTGATATTAGTTAATAAACATACAGTGCTGCTGTTAGTTCATGTCAGCTCAGGTCTGTTAAATAATATTAATAACAGATGCAACGTTTTTAATATTTTTTTATTTTTACTGCATGTTAACTGATGTAGTAGCCCATTTGTGACCCTGGACCACAAAACCAGTCATAAGTGTCCGTTTTTCGAAATTGAGATTTATGCATCACCTGAAAGTTGAATAAATAAGCTTTCCATTGATGTATGGTTTGTTAGAATAGGACAATATTTGGCTGAGATACGACTGGAATCTGAGGATGCAAAAAAATCTAAATATTGAGAAAATTGCCTTTAAAGTTGTCCAAATTGTTTTTAGCAATGCATATTACTAATCAAAAATTAGGTTTTGATACATTTATGGTAGGAAAAGTACAAAATATCTCCTTTAGTTAATATCCTAATGTGTTTGGAAAACAATGTGAAGAAATGGAAGCTTATTTTATGAAATGTTCCAACTGTAGCTATATTTGTTCTTTGTGCAATGCTTTATTCTAATGGTTTATTGTTTGTGAAGTTTGCTGACGCCGCCGAAGAGCCTGGCGACGCTGAGCGCGCTGCGGGACGGGAGCTGGCGGGACGGCTGTTACTGACGGAGCCGGGTCCGGAGCGTCCTGCTGGTCGGGTCGCTCTCTTTATCACCAAGTGTTCTTGATGAGCGACGCTGGAGCTGAGCGTCTGACGGGCTTCCTGTCCTCAGCTCCGTATGCAAACACACGCACCTGCGGCGTCACGCGTTTCGAGGATCTGAGCGATCGCTGGCGTTCAGGAGACGCCACACATGCTGCTAAATCAGGGGCGCGCTCCTCGTCCCTGTGCTAAACCAATCGGGCTCAAACCGAACCGCTTCAAATGGTTTGAAGTCGGAATACGATTCCATTTTTATGGTTTAAAAGGTTTTAACCAAATTTCAACAGGTTTTTTAACATTTACAGGTGTGTAAGATTTCATGTGAATATGTTTATATGATTAACAGTGGTTTTTAACTTATCATACTCTCTTAAATCACTGATCTGAACGGACCAATTATTGCACCATTTGTAAACGTATTTGACTTTATTTAATGTTCTGATTCTAATTGATCTTGTTGTATTAATTTGATGTTGCACTTTCACTGTTGATGTTTCTTTTCTCGTTGATTGTCTGGAATCAGGATGATTTTCAGAGGCCACAGATGTAGCACTGTATTTATCTACCTAATTTTTGAGTTATCTTCTCATCTTCTTTACTTAATTTATTGCGTGAAATATATTTAAAAGAGCGTTCTTCATGTTTGCACATTGTTTCTGTAAATGCACCACTGTTTTCCTCTTAAATATTTCTGTATGACTGATATTTTAATGGGTGTGTCTGTATTTAAAGTCCAAATAAAGTTCTGTTTTTTATGATTGTGTGCTGCTGATAACTTCTTAAATTTCAAAGTCTCAGTCTTGAGACTAACACATTACAACCAATGTAATCATATTACCTTTTTTCAAGTAAATAGTAAAGCAATGCAAATTTTGCAAATTTTTAATTTGCAAGAAAATATATTTTTTATTGGCTTTTTTAAATGTATTGGCTGACAGCTCACGTGTTGCCATGTTGAAAGTATGAATAAGTGCTGTGAACATGATGTTACTGTGGCTCTAGAATAAAAGCAACATGCATTTTCTCATCTTACTGCACAAAAACAGATTCAGCAAAACAGTGAAATGCAAAAAAACTGAATATGTTAAATACAAATATCCTTTATCTATTTAATCCCATTGTATTAACCAGTGTCTTTGCTGCTGACCTTCGACTATCCAATTCAGCCATAAATGTCTTTAGATACACATAACTAAATGTGTTTATTGAGTCCTATTCTTCATGTGATCCAGAGGTTTGTTTGAGCGGCGCCCTCTACTGTACAGACATGAATTTACATCTCCTTCAACCTGAGGATTATTCATTTCAGTAAAATAGAACCAGATGAAAAAGTAACTCAAAAAATGCAACGTAACGCATTACCTCCATAAAAATAATAAGCAAGCAAATTACTTATTTATTTAGGAAATAATGTAATAAAGCATTACTTTTAAAAGTAACTTTCCACAGCACTCCATACTCTTTCATATTTTTATGGGTCTAATCATTTCAGTAAATACAGTTTAACTATATTAAAATATAGCAGGTAGCGCTGAAATCACTGTAGATTGACTTTTTGGACATTTACCTTCAGTGTGAGAGAATTTTTAGCCCAAATTTAAAATTTATTTTCTCTTACTCAGGATTTGGGCCTTTATGATCTATTATTTAACACAGCTGAAGTAGGTCTGACGATCAGCTTATGTTTAATGAGGTTTAATCTTCTTAAAGTGAATCTTCTGGACTCCATATAAATTATTCAGTAATACAAATACAGTCAACAGCATTAATGAGAGCTGTTATATCTATTATGTCTCTTTTTTTCTGTAGCTCTCGTGTGTATAATAATAACGTGATTGGAATAACCTTAAATCTGAGTTAGGAAATCTTGGTGGGTAATTTTGGAAAAAACGTAACTTCCCATACCGGGAGTCGAACCCGGGCCGCCTGGGTGAAAACCAGGAATCCTAACCGCTAGACCATATGGGAGGACCTGATGCAGTGGCGGCCTGATGGCCTCTTATAGTTACATCTCATCATAAACATGATCGCGTGCTTGCGAGACATTATTTTATAGTTAGTTGTAACGTTGTTTATGATTATTAAGCACATGTCAGTAAAGGTAAAGCTCGCCCTTGTTTTAATTCCGCATTTCTGATTCTGCATCAAGGTTTGTCGCGCCGTACGTGACGTCATTTGGAAGCGCCAGCAGTGAGCACTCATCAGTGAGCATGTAGATTTGAGTAAAACATTCACCTATATTTAAGGGATTTGAAGTTTTCATTCTTCAAAATGTAAGTAAGCGCGAGCATCTTTAATTCGGCATTTAAAGCACTGGCGTTTTGAACTTCTGCAGTCGAGCTGTAATTCACACGCGATCGCAGTGTAAATATAATGTACTGTCTCTGTTTGTTTGTTTGTTTGTTTGTTTGTTTGTGTTTGTAATCAAGGGCTGATTACTGGAAATCCCAGCCGAGGAAGTTCTGTCAGTACTGCAAATGCTGGATCGCGGATAATAAACCCGTGAGTGAATCCAGATGTACATTACAGAGATGTGTATATTCGTAAACACTGGAGCTGCATGGATTTTAATAAACAGAATCTAACGTTATTTTCTCGCAGAGTGTCGAGTTTCACGAGAGAGGAAAGAATCACAAAGAAAATGTCGCGGCCAAAATCGCAGAGGTAAAACACCAGCTGCTGAGATCAGCATACAACACTAGTGTAGTGCATACTACATACTGCACAGTGCGCACTGCATCTTAATCCAGTTGAAGACAACATTATTAGCCCCCTGTGAAATGTTACATTTCTTTTTAGAATATTTTTTGTTTTCACATTATTTCCTATTATTTTTTTCTTCTAGAGAAAGTTTGATTTATTATAGGTGCTTGAATAAAAGAATTAAAAAATAAATAAATAAAAAACTGCTAAGGTCATTATTATTAACCCCCTTAATAAATTATTAGTTTGATTAGCTATAGAACAAACCACTGTTGTCCAATGACTTGCCAAATTAACCTAATTAACCTAGTTAAGTCTTTAAATTGCTCTTTAAGCTGAGGATTAGTATCTTGTGAAACAACTAGTAAAATAATATGCACTGCCATCATGCCAAAGACAAAAGAAATGAGTTTGGACTTGAGAGAAAGAATTGTTAATGCTCACAAAGATGGAGAAGGATACACACGTTTATCAAAGCATAATGTCAAGAACTGCAGTGAGATGCATTATCAAGAAGTTTAAAGAGACCAACACAGTGGAGAACCAGATGGACAGAGGCAGGAAGCAAAAGATTTCAAAAACTTTGGAAAGAGAGGTTTCTAAAGACCCAAGAACAACTGCCAAGACACTAGTGAATGACCTAGACAAGACTGGAATTGATGTCTCAACAAAGACAGTCACTAGAGCCCTGCACAGGAATGAACTGCAGAAAGACTCCACTTCTGAAGAAGAGACACCTCCAAGCTAGAATGAAGTTTGAGGACAACCTGGGGGAATGTGATGCATACTGGAAACGTGTCCTTTGGTCAGATGAGACAAAACTAGAGCTTTTTGGCCATAGAGATGTTGCCTATGTTTGGAGAAAGAAGAACAGCGTTCCCACAGTGAAACATGGTGGTGGCAGTATAATGCTGTGGGGAAGTTTCAGTGCCTCCAACAAATCTGGAGGAGCTTGAGAGATTTGCTAAGGAAGAATGGGCTGTCATTCCTCAGGAGACATGCTTGAAACTTGTGGAGAACTACGGCAAACGACTAAAGGCTGTTATCAAGCAAAAGGGACACACTATTGACTATTAACATCAGAGGGATAATGCTTTTGACCAGTAGACTTTCTAAAATTCTTGATTATACATTTATTTCTATTTGTATTACAAACCCTAAAAGCTTCCAGAATCAAGTATTATGTTTAAAAATGCTGTGTTGATAAAATCATCTTTCTGTTAAACAACACTTGCGAGTTATTTGAAAAATAATGAAATATTTTATAAGGGGCTAATAATTTTGTCTTCAACTGTACACACTGCAAAAACTCTCCACATTTCAAACTGTGGTTATTCTCTGTTTCTGCTGTATGTTACTGTACTCATTATGCATGAAGTACACTGATGGCTTTCTACATCTGGCAACATGTGCAGCACAGAACAGCACTGCCATCCCATGATGCAGTGCACTGGACCATCCACTTCCAGTGTGAATGAATGAAGCAGAATAATCATTCCACAATCAAAAAGCTTTTCTTGGCATGTTGAGATGTTCACACTAATTGCATTCACACTGCAAATGGAAGCCCCCATGCTTTGCATTATGGGATACGTTGTGTTGTGTGTGTGTGTGTGTGTGTGTGTGTGTGTGTGTGTGTGTGTGTGTGTGTGTGTTGTCAGATGCAGTGGGTGTGTTCTGTAGTGCGATGATGAAGTAAACAGCATGTTGGCTGCTGCTGCTGTCAGAGCTGCGTGTGTGTGAAGATAAGAGAGAGACGCTCTCTGATTGGCCGGCGGCGCTCATGTGACCCCATCAATGTTCATGACAGATTAAAAAGAAAAGTGTGGCGAAGGCCAAGCAGGAGAAGAAGATGTCAAAGGACTTCGCAACGATGGAGGAAGCAGCTCTGAAGGCGTATGAGGAGGATCTGAAGAGACTGGCGGGTCATTCGTCAGGTGTGTGTGTGTCATACGTGTTCACAGTCATGTGTGTGATGATAATGAGCAGTGTTGGGGAAAGTTACTTTTGAAAATGAATGTTACAATATTGCGTTTCCCCTTAAAAAGTAACTAATTATGTTACTTAGTCACTTTTTATGCAAAGTAACGCGTAACAATATTGCGTTACTCCCTAAAAAAGTTACTAATTACGTTACTTAGTTACTTTATGGAAAGTAATGCGTTACAATATTGTGTTACTCCCTAAAAAAGTTACTAATTACGTTACTTAGTCGCTTTTTATGGAAAGTAATGCGTTACAATATTGCGTTACTCCCTAAAAAAGTAACTAATTACGTTACTTAGTCGCTTTTTATGGAAAGTAATGCGTTACAATATTGCGTTACTCCCTAAAAAAGTTACTAATTACGTTACTTAGTCGCTTTTTATGGAAAGTAATGCGTTACAATATTGCGTTACTCCCTAAAAAAGTTACTAATTACGTTACTTAGTTACTTTTTATGGAAAGTAATGCGTTACAATATTGTGTTACTCACTAAAAAAGTTACTAATTACGTTACTTAGTTACTTAATGGAAAGTAATGCGTTACAATATTGCATTACTCCCTAAAAAAGTTACTAATTACGTTACTTAGTTACTTAATGGAAAGTAATGCGTTACAATATTGCGTTACTCCCTAAAAAAGTTACTAATTACGTTACTTAGTTACTTTTTATGGAAAGTAATGCGTTACAATATTGTGTTACTCACTAAAAAAGTTACTAATTACGTTACTTAGTTACTTAATGGAAAGTAATGCGTTACAATATTGCGTTACTCCCTAAAAAAGTTACTAATTACGTTACTTAGTTACTTTTTATGGAAAGTAATGCGTTACAATATTGTGTTACTCACTAAAAAAGTTACTAATTACGTTACTTAGTTACTTAATGGAAAGTAATGCGTTACAATATTGCGTTACTCCCTAAAAAAGTTACTAATTACGTTACTTAGTTACTTTATGGAAAGTAATGCGTTACAATATTGCGTCACTCCCTAAAAAAGTTACTAATTACGTTACTTAGTTACTTTATGGAAAGTAACGCGTTACAATATTGTGTTACTCACTAAAAAAGTTACTAATTACGTTACGTAGTTACTTTTTATGGAAAGTAACGCGTTACAATATTGTGTTACTCACTAAAAAAGTTACTAATTACGTTACTTAGTTACTTTATGGAAAGTAATGCGTTACAATATTGTGTTACTCCCTAAAAAAAGTTACTAATTACGTTACTTAGTCGCTTTTTATGGAAAGTAATGCGTTACAATATTGCGTTACTCCCTAAAAAAGTTACTAATTCCGTTACTTGGTTACTTTTTATGGAAAGTAATGCGTTACAATATTGCGTCACTCCCTAAAAAGTTACTAATTACGTTACTTAGTTACTTTATGGAAAGTAACTAAGTAACGTTACTTTTTTTTATGTTACATTACTTTTGCGTTACTTTTTAAATCTGGGCAGGGCTTGCTTGTTTGTTTTTAATATAAAAAAGTTTGATTCTTAGCAAATGTAAAAGCCCTCACACCAAAATGAAATGAAGTGAATAAGGCTAAGGCTGAAGGAAAATTAAATTGACGTCTGTACAGTAGAACTGTAGGAAAAGAAAGTTCAACACTCTTCAGCAATGAGAAAAAAGCACAAATGTTAGTTCATCTAAAGTAAGTTTTGCTTATTAGTACACTGCAAAAAATGCTTTTCTTACTTCGATTTTTCATCTTGTTTCCAGCCAAAATATCTAAAAATTCTTAAATCAGAAAGGATTTTCTAGACAAGTAAAAATTATTGTCTTGTTTTCTCTGAAAACAAGTCAAAATTAAGTGAGTTTTTGCTTAGAACAAGCAAAATAATCTTCCAAATGGGGTAAGCAAAATAATCTTGTTTTCTGTTTGAAATTGATTTTTTTTTGCTTACCCCATTGGCAGATTATTTAGCTTGTTCTACGCAAAAACTCACTTAATTTTGACTTGCTTTTTTTTTCTGAAAACAAGAAAATAATTATTTACTTGTCTAGAAAATCCTTCTTGATTTAAGAATTTTTTGATATTTTGGCTGTAAACAAGACAAAAAAATCTAAGTAAGAACAGTATTTTTGCAGTGTACGGTTGAATTGGATCAAAGGTCAGCAGCAAAGTCATTGGTTCATAAAATGGGATTAAATACAAAAAGAAAACAAAAAGCAACTGGCGTTAGTTTTTTGAAAAAGTAACTCAGATATTTTCTTGGAAACAAAAAAGTAATGCGTTACTTTACTAGTTACTTGAAAAAAAGTAATATTATTACGTAACCCCCAACACTGATGATGACGCTGCTCCTCACGGTTCTTGTGTTTCACAGGTGAGAGTGTGGCTCCGCCTGCAGCTCCTGTTAAAACACAGAAAAAACCCAAGAAACAGCGAGCGAGCGTCCCGCCAGAGAGCAGCGGCAGCGGCGGCCGGATAGACGTCTGGGTGAGAGGAACCACAGATGAAGGGATGGAGTATTACCACAACACCATCACTGGAGGTGAGCTGATGTTTGACATTCACACGTGTGTCTGTCTGTGTTCTTCATCACTGACTGTGTGTTTGATCTCAGAGTCTCAGTGGGAGAAACCAGACGGGTTTGTGGACGAGAGCTCGTCGTCAGCCGCCGGACAAACACTGGTAAAACCATCTGTCTGTCTGTGAGTCTGAGGTTCATGTGTTCGGATCTAATGTGGTGTTTATGTGCTGCAGGATCTGTCCGGCGGTGGGTGGATGGAGGCTGTGAGTCCTGATGGCTACATGTACTACTATAACACTGAGACCGGCGGTGAGAAAACATCCAAACACATCCTAACCCTAACATAACCGTCTGCATAACTCTGTAACGTGTAAATGATCAAACTTTGATATCAAACCTGTTTCACACACTGCAAAAATGCTTTTCTTACTTAGATTTTTTGTCTTGTTTCCAGCTAAAATATCTAAACATTTTTAAATCAAGAAGGATTTTCTAGACAAGTCTTGTTTTCAGACAAAATGTGTTAAAATTAAGTGAGTTTTTGCTTGAAACTAGCAAAATAATCTGCCAACGGGGTAAGAAAAATAATCTAGTTTTCTGCTTGATATAAAATTATTTATCTTATCCCATTTGCAGATTATTTTGCTTGCTTCAAGCAAAAACTCACTTAATTTTAACATATTTTGTCTGAAAACAAGACAAAAAAAAACGCAAGAAAAGCATTTTTTGCAGTGCACACAATCTGTTCCATTTTAATCTTGTAAAAGGTCTTTAAGTGTAATCGTGTGTGTCAAATCTTGACTGAGTAAACGTCAGGAAAACTGTAGTCATATTTCCAGATGAACACTGGACTGAAGCAGCTTGGCTTTGCTTGATTCTCCATCAATCATTTTTTAGTCTAAAATCTGATCGTCAGGATCTTTTGAGGAACGTCTTTTTCCAGAAGCTTTACTTTCGCTGTAAATATCAGCCTCTGCAGCAAAGTCATATATTTTCTGAATAAAATTGCACTGTTTTTCCTCCATATTCTCACTAGATCAGACTAGATGAGCCATGATGGATCAAATATGTGACCCCGGACCACAAAACCAGTCATATGGGTCAATTGTTCGAAATCGAGATTCATACATCATCTCAAAGCTTAATAAATTAGCCGGAAACTATTTGGCCGAGATGCAACAATTTGAAAATCTGCAATCTGAGGGTGCAAAAAAATAAAAATCTTGAGAAAATCGCCTTTAAATTTGTCCAAATGAAGTTCTTAGCAATGCATATTATTATCAAAAATTAAGTTTTGACATATTTACAAAATATCTTCATGGGAATATGATCTTTACTTAATATCCTAATGATTTTTAGCATAAAAGAAAAAATCATTTTGACCAATATAATGTATTTTTGGCTATTGCTATAAAAGTACCCTAGCGACTTATGACTGGTTTTGCTCCTGGACCACAAAACCAGTCATAAGAGTCAGTTTTTTCAAAATTTACATTTTTATGGTTTGTTATGATCAGACAATATTTGGCCGAGATGCATCTATTTGAAAATCTGCAATCTGAGGGTGCAAAAAAATAAAAATACTGAGAAAATCGCCTTTAAAGTTGTCCAAATGAAGTTCTTAGGAATGCATATTACTAATCAATAATTAAGTTTTGATATATTTACGGTAGGAAATTTACTAAATATCTTCATGGAACATGATCTTTACTTAATATCCTAATGATTTTTGGCATAAAAGAAAAATCGATAATTTTGACCCATACAATGTATTTTTGCCTATTGCTACAAATATACCCCAGCGACTTAAGACTGGTTTTGTGATCCAGGGTCACAAATGATAGAAAACGTAAAGATTTTCCTGCTGATCATTGTACATGTCAGGCTTTTCTTTCTAAACCTGTTGACCTCTTCCTGAGCAGAATCCAGTTGGGAGAAACCTGATGACTTCAGTCCAGAGGATGTTCCTCCTCCTCCTGGTGTTGAATCTCCTCGTGAGGAGACGCGAGCATCAGAAGATTCGTCTCCTCCTCTGACCGAGTCTGCGTCTGCATCTGAAGACACATCCGACCCTCCTAAAGACACACCAGAACCAGACGAAACCAAACAAACCGGCGTCCCCAAGATCAGTTTCAGGGTGAGGGCCACATTCACACTCACCGCATGACGTAAACACACACAGAAACACACGATTATGTGTTTGATCTCCACACAGAAAAGAAAAGAAGAGCCGACACAAACATCAGCGGACGACGGAGGAGAGAGAAGCTCAGATGAAGGAGGAAACGGCGAGGAGAAAAAGGAAGATTCGGCCGTGACTGAAGCAGCGAAGGAGGTGACTCCGGCGAAGAGACCAAGAAAGATCAATCCATACGGAGCCTGGGAACAAATCCAGCCGGAGAAGGATCCATAGTAAGATGTTATGATTTATTTAATTCATCTGCAGCTGCTCAGAGCATCTCTGTGTTTGTGACGTCAAATACTGAAGAGTTTTTCTAAAAAGTATAATAAAGTATTATAATGTGAATAAGAAATACATTTTAAGTCGAGCATAAATTCATCAGGGGCCGGATTCACAAAACATTCTTAAGAAGAAATTTCTTCTTAACTGCCATTTTCTTCTTATTTTCCAAGTTAAGTAAAAAGAAAATAATATTTTGCATTCCCGAAAATTCTTCTTAAGAATATTCGTATCTTTTTACCTTCTTAAATTTTGTTCTTAAGACAAAATTGAAGAAGAATTCAAATTCTACGAAAAACCATTGTAAATAACTTCTTAAAGTTCGGATAGCCCCAGACCTGTCTTAAATCCCAAAAAGTATAAATTATATAATGGATTTATTGTGTTATTTCAAATGAATGGTTATATTTAAGCATAACAACAGCTAGCTCCATATAATAGATATTAGGGCTGTTAATAGGGATGCAGCAGTTCTCTGAATGATAATGTAAACAATGATCATGATGTGACCCTATTTTTTGCTGACATCAAAACTCAGTAGCAGCTCTACAAAGACGAGTCAGATTTGAACATTTGTTCTTTTATTTAGCCTATAAATCGGACATAATCTTGGGCCGTCTTTAGCGCAGATGAATGCACATAACGTTAGCGGAAGCATTCATTCGGATGAGGCGCAAAAACACAACACCAAAATGAATAAAACAGATGCCGAAGCTTAAGACAGACTCTTTAAAGGAAACTGTTCAAAAACATGGCGCATTAAAAACGTGAAGCCGAGCGCCAATCAAGATCATGATGAAAACAGGCTTATTATGATTATTAGGATCATTTGCAGAAACCGCAAAAAGACAATCCTAGTGTGTGAGTTTATCAAAGCGTCTTCAGCCATGTATTCACACAAATAAAGATCTGTCTTCTTAAGAAAAAATTAAGATGTTCTTAAAAACATATTTGAGAACTACTTAAAAAAAAAATTCAAGAATTGCACTTCTTACGGACTTCTTAGAATTTATCTTAAGAAATTTCTTAATTTATTTCTTATGAAGATGTTCGTGAATCCGGCCCCAGATCTATTTTCTGAACGGATGTTATTGACCTTATTGCAAATTATTTATCTGTTTAATATTTTTGGGGTTTTTGTCAAAAAAAAAAGTCAAAACTGGATCTTCCAGTGAAACAACAGACATCTTCTAATCGTTTATTCTGATTAAACTCGTCCACTTTCTTACAGTCCAATGCAAAATCTCATAGAGACAGAGCAACACTCGTAATAATCTGAAAATCTGACAGTCCAACGCTCCCCATTGACTTTGCATTGCAGGAAGCTGCCTCCTTGTGATTTCTGACTTATAACAAAAAAACAACAATGTCTAAAAACTGCTATGTGACAAGGTGTACAGCAAACAAGATAAAAAACACAGAACTGCATTTTTATAAGCTGCCGACCTAAAAGTGAGCATTCAGAGACACAAAAGTAGAGCACAACGTGTCATATTACTAGAGAACTGCACCAACTGGCAGCAGATTTAATCAGCGACAGTAAACACTCATTATTTTGAACCATGTCAAAGGATTATTTCACCACCCTATGCAAACCTGAAAGGAGGAGATACCTTGAGAAACTAAATTTTATGTCAGTGCTCTTTTTCCTTACCCTGCATTTGTTGGAGAAATGATCCAGCTGAATGGCCCATCATGAAATACCCTGACATCTACAACTATTTGTGTCATTAAACGCTCGTTTTTAGGTCGACGGCTTATAAAAATGTGTTTTTTAGCTTGTTTACTGTACACCTGGTCAGAAATGACAAGAAGGCAGCTTCCTGCAATACAAAGTCAATGGAGAGCGTTGGATTGCCCCCTCCTCCTCCCCCAGTGTGGGTGTGGCCTAAATGTGCTCTTTCTCTATTAAGATCTACCCAGTTTTCAGAGCCACGCCCACATATCGACGTCCAATCAACATTTAAATCAACTGAGTTCCACCCTACACTTTTAAACAATAACATTCCTTCACAATATGAAAGAAACGTTGCTAATGATGTTTCTGTGCAACTTTAAACAGTATTTGATTTATAATTCATAAAGTGTCATGTCATGTTCAGTAAAATCCAGAGCGGTAACTGTATCATGTCTGAGCACTACTCTACTGACCAATCAGCATCCAGGACAGCGTTTTCAGCTCCTGATGTTTGTTTGTGTTCCATTCAGTGTTGGGGGTGACGCATTACAAGTAACGCAAGTTACGTAATAATATGACTTTAAGCATTACTTTTTAATTTCCAAGAAAATATCTGAGTTACTTTTTCAAAAAACTTTTACTTTTTGTTCCCTTTATGTATTTAATCCCATTTTATTAACCAATGACTTTGCTGCTGACCTTTGATCCAATTCAACCGTACACTGCAAAAATAAATATAAAATTTTTTTGTCTTGTTTCCAGCCAAAATATAAAAAAATTCTTAAATCAAGAAGGATTTTCTAGACAAGTAAATAATTATTTTCTTGTTTTCAGAAAAAACACGTCAAAATTAAGTTTTTGCTTAGACCAAGCAAAATAATTTGTCAATGGGGTAAGCAAAAAAATCTTATTTCATACAGAAACATACAGAAGATTATTTTGTTTACCCCATTGGGAGATTATTTAGCTTGTTTCAAGCAAAAACACACTTAATTTTGATTTGTTTTCAGAAAAAAAATAAGACAATTTTTACTTGTCTAGAAAATCCTTCTTGATTGAAGAATTTGTAGATATTTTGCCTGGAAACAAGACAAAAAATCTAAGTAAGAAAAGCATTTTTTGCATTGTACTAATAAACAAAACTTAACTAACATTTGTGCTTTTTCTCTCATTGCTGAAGAGTGTTGAACTTTCTTTTCCTACAGTTCTACTGTACAGACGCCAATTTAATTTTCCTTCAGCCTTAGGTTTATTCACTTCATTTCATTTTGGTGTGAAAGGGCTTTTACATTTGCTAAGAATCAAACGTTTTTATATTAAAAACAAACAAGCAAGCCCTGCCCAGATTTAAAAAGTAACGCAAAAGTAATGTAACGCATTACTTTCCATAAAAAGTCGTCAAGTCAAGTCAGCTTTATTTATATAGCGCTTTTTACAATACAAATTGTGTCAAAGCAACTTTACAGTATCAAATGGGAAAGTAATATATCAATAATTCAAAAGAAACTTTAAACAATTTTAGTTTGAGGAAATTAATCAATAGTTCCAAATTAATAAATTGTTTGTCCCCAATTTAGTTGTTGTGCCTAAATTGGGGAAAACTAAAAAGTAACTAAGTAACGTAATTAGTTACTTTTTTAGGGAGTAACGCAATATTGTAACGCATTACTTTTAAAAGTAACTTTCCCCAACACTGGTTTCGTTCCGCAGTGAGAAGGTGGATCTGCAGCTGCCGCAGGTGGAAAGCGTCGCTCAAACTCCAGCCGACGTCCCGCGGGAGCCCAGGGCCAAATTCAAGGAGCGCACCATTACTTCACTGGGGGCCGAGAGCAGCGCCGGAGCCACATTCAAGAAGAGGAAGACCGAGAACGGCAAATCCAGGAGCCTCCGACAGAGAGAAACGGACGAGTAGACGTCAGAGTCTTCACAGCTTCTTCATTTTAGGATTTTTGTATTTTATAAATAATTGGCGGGTGATGTTTAAACCACCTTTGCCTGCTTTAAAATGCTTCTTTGTGAATATTTCCAGGGATCAATTTTGTTGTGAGCGAGTGTGTCGTGTGTTTTAGTATAACTGTTGACATCAAGAATCAAAGCCATAGTTTAATTAAACTCTTTCTGTCTTACAGATGAATTGGGACTTTCATTGCTCATCTCAAATCACATTAAAACTGTTTTTACATTAAAACTGCATCGGTTCTTCAGTGTGTTTAGTATCGTGTAAAGCTAGTTTATGTTTTGACTGCTTTAGTTTTTATTGGTCTTTGAGAAGGATTACGGTTCAGTCTCATATCAGCATAATTCACACTGAATGAGCGTGTGATGATGATAATGGCGTGTCATAAATGTTTCTGTGGGCGTCTGATAGGCTCAATGCCTCCATATTCGATGATAGTCGCTCTCCACACCCACATCAACAATCCACAGCATGTCTGTCACAACATTACAAGCCAAAACACATTTCGTCATCAACAACACCACAAAATTAAATTATAACTTCAACTGACAACTACTCTATATGCAGAGCTGATGTACATATACTCACATGAAGTGTTTTAAAGTAAATAGCAAATCTCAACTGCATGATCATTTTGCCTCCAAATTAAATATAATGTATCTCCAGGAAAAGACATACAAATATAAACATTCTTGAGTATGACTTTCTATAAAGCTGCTTTAAAGCAGGTTGTCTTATACAAATAAACCAGTCTTTACCAAGCAGCTGGTTCACTGATGAGGTTAGTGTTCATCTGATATGAGGTCTAGTACGTAGGCAACATGTCACTGTGTGTGTTTTCTGTTGTTTTATTGGCTGAATGTCACGTGAGCTCTAGTTAAGATCGTCTTAAAATATTCCTTTCTTATTAACTTTGCAGCATGTCTTATAGAAGTTATGAATAATATTTTGTCAACAGAAAAGGTTTATAAAACACTGCAACACAAAAAAGTGTTTAACTAGTGTTCAAAATGTATTAAGCATAATTACTAACCATGATGTATTGTCTATTATGTCAAAAAATGTGAAACTTCATTAGAGAAATGTTGTGTTTAACTGTAATAATTACCTTAATGGAAAGGTTTTATCTAGATGCTATAAATGTACTGGAGAGAAGGATTATATTCAGTGTTGGGGAAAGTTACTTTTAAAAGTAATGCGTTACAATATTGCATTACTCTCTAAAAAAAGTAACTAATTACATTACTTCGTTACTTTTTATGGAAAGTAATGCATTACATTACTTTTGAGTTACTTTTAAATCTGGGCAGGGCTTGCTTGTTTGTTTTTTAATATAAAAACATTTGATTCTTATCAAATGTAAAAGCCCTTTCACACCAAAATGAAATGAAGTGAATAAGGCTAAGGCTAAAGGAAAATTAAATTGACGTCTGTACAGTAGAACTGTAGGAAAAGAAAGTTCAACACTCTTCAGCAATGAGAAAAAAAGCATGAATGTTAATTAATATAAAGTAAGTTTTATTAGTACGCTGCAAAAAAAATGCTTTTCTTGCTTAGATTTTTTGTCTTGTTTCTAGTCAAAATGTCAAAAAAATTCTTAAATCAAGAAGGATTTTCTAGACAAGTAAACATTATTGTCTATCTATATAGTTTCTGTTTGAAATAAAACATTTTCAAACATTGGCAGATTATTTTACTTGTTCTAAGCAAAAACTCACTTAATTTTGACTTTTTTTTTTCTGAAAACAAGAAAATAATTTTTGCTTGTCTAGGAAAACCTTGTTTTAAATTTTTTTGATATTTTGGCTGGAAACAAGACAAAAAATGTAAGTAAGAGAAGTATTTTTGCAGTGTACGGTTGAATTGGATCAAAGGTCAGCAGCAAAGCCATTGGTTAATAAAATGGGATTAAATACATAAAGAAATCAAAAAGTAACTCAGATATTTTCTTGGAAATGAAAAAGTAATGCATTACTTTACTAGTTACTTGAAAAAATCATATTATAACTTAACTTGCGTTACTTGTAATGCATTATCCCCAACACTGATTATACTGAAGAGTAAAGCTGTAACATGTAAACACTCTTAACATTAGAAAAAATAATTACACACAATAAAAAATAAACTATTATAACCTTTCATTTTAGTTGAGTTAGAATGGCTTGCTGAATGACTTGCAATAGTGAGCGTAGTACGCGGTTGGACAGTGTCAGTGTGAGTATGTACTAGACTGTAATGTGTGAATGTGAGGAAGGTGCGCCCTCTGCTGGCCGCACGCGGAAGTGCGCTGCCACAACTTTACCCAGAATGCACCGCTCGCTCTAAGCACAACACATCGCCATTTTCAGTGAGCAGGCGCTTCTCCGCGGAGTAACTAGGTCACGAGACACACAGGAAAATACTCGAAGCGATCTTCACCACAGCCGCCGATCTGAGCTCGTGGAGCTGCCCGCTGCCATCGTATCGACCGAGAGCCAATGATCGTGTTCGGTTGGGCCGCTCGGATGAAGTATTGGAGCGCGGGCCCCGGCTGAGGCGACACCGATCAACAGCGAATCAACACCAGCATCACTACGACACAGGTAACGCTACCGCAGAACCGACACTCCACCGCAGACACTTCCGACGACAAACTGATCTGAACACACGAGAGAAAACGAGCGAATGGAGTCTAACGTTAATTTGGCGCCGAAAAAACCGCCATCGGGATCAGCTCAACTCACACAAACACACTAAAGCTCACGATTCCGCTTCAGTTTAGATTCAGCGATCTTTCTGTCGTGTTTTACTCGTTTCATGTGCTTCTGTGACTTTATTCAGATGTTTCGCGGAATGTTCGCGCTGCTCTGAGGCTGTCAGCGTCCACGTGACCACAAAAGCACGTGACTAGTCTTCAGTCGTGGTTTAGATTATTGTTAATATTTGAATATTCTTCTGTAATTGTGAGTAATTGCGTATTATTTGTGACTCTGGACCACAAAACCAGTCATAAGTGATCAATGTTGGGGTAACGCAAGTTGCGTAATATTACTTTTGCTCAAGTAACTGGTGAAGTGACGCATTACTTTTTAATTTCCAAGAAAATGTCTGAGTTACTTTTTGTTTTCTTTCTTTATTTATTTAATCCTATTTTATTAACCAATGACTTTGCTGCTGACCTTTGTTGATCCAATTCAACCTTAGATTTTTTTTTGTCGTTTCCAGCCAAAATATCAAAAAATTATTAAATTGAGAAGGATTTTCTAGACAAGTAAATAATTATTTTCTTGTTTTCAGAAAAAAACAAGTCAAAATTAAGTGCGTTTTTGCTTAGAACAAGCTAAATAATCTGCCAATGGGGTAAGCAAAAAAAAATTAATTTCAAACAGAAAACAAGATTATTTTGTTTACCCCATTGGCAGATTATTTTACTTGTTTCATGCAAAAACACACTTAATTTTGACTTGTTTTCGAAAAAACAAGACAATAATTTTTACTTGTCTAGAAAATCCTTCTTGATTTAAGAATTTGTAGATATTTTGGCTGGAAACAAGACAAAAAATCTAAGTAAGAAAAGCATTTTTTACAGTGTACTAATAAGCAAAACTTACTTTAGATGAACTAACATTTGTGTTTTTTTTTCTCATTGCTGAAGAGTGTTGAACTTTCTTATCCTACAGTTCTACTGTACCGACGTCAATTTAATTTTCCTTCAGCCTTAGGTTTATTCACTTCATTTCATTTTGGTGTGAAAGAGCTTTTACATTTGCTAAGAATCAAACGTTTTTATATTAAAAACAAACAAGCAAGCCCTGCCCAGATTTAAAAAGTAATGCAAAAGTAATGTAACGCATTACTTTCTATAAAAAGTAACTAAGTAACGTAATTAGTTACTTTTTTAGGGAGTAAGGCAATATTGTAATGCATTACTTTTAAAAGTAACTTTCCCCAACACCGTAAGTGTTAATTTTTCGAAATTGAGATTTATACATCTGTAAGATGAATAAATTAGCTGTTAGATTTGTTAGGATAGGACAATATTTAGCTGAGATACAGCTATTTGAAGGGTGTAAAACAATAAAAATATTGAGAAAATCAAATTTAAAGTTCTGAAGTTCTGAGCAATGCATATAACTAATCAAAAATTAAGTTTTGATATATTTACGGTAGGAAATTTACAAAATATCTTCATGGAACATGATCTTGACTTAATATCCTAATGATTTTTGGCATAAAAAGAAAAATCCATAATTTTGACTCATACAATGTATTTTTGGCTATTGCTACAAATATATATAAACCCCAGCGACTTATGACTGGTTTTGTGCTCCAGGGTCACAAATGTGTTTGAAATGCAGGTTAATTCTAAAATTAATATTAATGTCCATGCAGTGTTTTTCTCAGGCATAGCTGGTGCTTGATTCACTGAGGATGATGATGATGATGGTGTTGTCAGGCGGGGTGTTGTCAGATTTATTTTCAAGATTGTTTTATACATGTTTGAGTGTTTGTGGCTGTTGCTGTTAATCATGGTGAGTAGTTCAATGAATAACATGATCTCAGAGGATCACAGCAGATCTGGTTTAATCACAGGAGTGCCAAACCTAAACAGTGAAGAATTGAGTTGAATAGTAGAGGAAAACTGGAAAAACTGGGAGTGACCATTGAGAAATACAGCTGCGTACATGTAAACATTCACAATAACACACTAACACACTTCAAACTGAAGACAGAGCTATTTTTACAAAATTGGATTGAAAATCCCAAAAAATAGTTTTTGCTCATTTCCATCACAACTGGATGTTGCAGACTGAATTAAACATGTGTCGTGAGGAGGTCATGTGGCTACAGTGTGGCATACTTGTATTCTAGTATGCAAACTTTATTCCATTTTTTATGTGACCCTGGACCACAAAACCAGTCATAAGGGTAAATAAAAAAAATATATATAAATAAGCTTTCTGTTGATGTATGGTTTGTTAGGATGGAACAATATTTGTAGGGCCCTGAGAAATCCATTTTATTTTTTTCCCATTTTAATTTTTCAATTATGTTTATTTATTTTTTTTCTGTTTCAGTTTTTCTGGACTCCTTTTTAATGGTTAAATAAAATCGTATTAATCAAAAAAGCATGTCTAATTAATTAAAATCATGAAACTTTATCAATTTAACATCAATTTATTAAAGGGTTAACAAAAATGGCATGTTTAGGGCCCTATGAAATATTGCATTTTATTGTTACCAAATTCTGGTTTTAGCATGTTAATTATTTGAATGCATAACTTTTATTTATTCTTACGATAGCCTTGTGATTTTTATTATTATTATTATTATTATTATAATTATTCTGTGTTGTGTATTTGTATTAACAGAAGGCAGAAAATTAATTTATCTTTTAATTAATGAAAATTAAATACATTTTATTTTTACTATTAAAATTAAAACATGAACTAAATATTGCATAATTATTTCTCTAATATACACATACTAGTTCATATCGTGGTTTGGTTTAATTTGATGACATACTTTTGATTAATTTGACGAATTCCATGACATTCTGCGTTAAATTATACATTCCATTTTTATGACTAGATTCCGTGATTCTGTCCGCGTTTTCCACATTGCAGAAATCATAGTATATTATATAAATATATATTTGGCCACGTTACAATTGTTTGAAAATATTGAGAAATTGCCTTTAAAGTTGTCCAAATTATGTTCTTATCAATGCTAATCAAAAATTAAGATTTGATATATTTACAGTAGGAAATGTACAAAATATCTTCATGAACATGATGTTAATATCCTAATGATTTTTGGCATAAAAGGAAAATCTATCATTTTGGCCCATACAATGTATTTTTGGCTATTGCTGCAAATATACCTGTGCTACTTAAGACTGATTTTGTGCTCCAGGGTCACATATATAGGCCCGGTTTCACAGACAGGGCTTAGACTAAGCCAGGATTAGGCCATGGTTCAATTAGGATATTTAAGTAGTTTTTATAAACATGCATAAAAAAAACATTACTGGTGTGCATCTTGAGACAAAACAAAGACACTGATATGTTTTAAGATCAATCAGTGCAATTTTATTTCAGTTGAAACAGCTCAGACTTACATTTTAGTCTAGGGTTAGGCTTAAGCCCTGTCTGTGAAACTGGGGGATAGTGTATTTAATTTGTTTCTTATTATACACATTAGTAAACTAGTATTGCATTCTGAGCGTAACCACTGTTGATGTGTGTCTCCAGAATGAAAAGAGGCCAGAAGCGAGACGATAAGGTGGAGGAGGGCGGCGGGTCGGTGTCGGGGCCGGGCCCCGGGGCCCCTGAGGTCTGTAAGCGGCTCCGGCGGGCCGACTCCGAGGAGCAGCAGCAGGAGGACGGGGAGGTGGACTGGGGGCAGCTGCCTGAGGAGATCCTGCTGCAGATCTTCCAGTACCTTCCTCTGCTGGACCGGGCCTTCGCCTCGCAGGTGTGCCGCGGCTGGAACCAGGCCTTCCACATGCCCGAGCTCTGGAGGTGCTTCGAGTTCGAGCTCAACCAGCCGGCCAGCTCCTACCTGAAGGCCACGCATCCGGATCTGATCAAGCAGATCATCAAACGACACTCCAACCACCTGCAGTACGTCAGCTTCAAGGTGAGACCGCAAACACACAGTCACTGCGGCACCATCCTGAACGCGTCTGATGCAGGGCTTGACATCAGTGTTAATTTTGACAGCAAATTTTGATTTAGTTTTAGTCATAGTCTTTTGACTAAAATGCCATTTAGTTTTAGTCACATTTTAGTCATCTGAATTGTTTTTAGTTTTAGTCGACGAAATATCATAAGATTTTAGTCGACTAAATCTACAGTAAATGTAGTCTGCTAAAACTCATTGGGTTTAATTACAGTGCAATGCATTTATTAAGCATTTCTCTAAAATTTCCAAACTCATTCTATAGGTTTGATATTAAGGTTTTATCTTGATAAACACACAATTTAACTGCGGTGATACACAACATGCCTTAATATTAAAATGAAATAAAACCACTTCTCATAAAGAACATGGTCTTCTTTTGAATATAATCTCAATGGTTATATCGGCTAATGATGCATTCTTTATAGTCACTTGTTTACCATATTCTTCATTCTTTCAAACAGACATGTTTATTTCTGTAAATGAATTTAGATTCATCTTTAGGGCTGCGTAAGTGATTCAGTCAAGAGCAGCGAGTGGTTTTCTGTCTTTCTTTTGTTGCTTGATGAACATCAGTGACTCGGACAATAGACACTAAATGTGGCTGCTCTCCCTTTAAAACCCAATGCAATGGATGCAATGCACTGATGCACTTTCTACTGTTTACGTTCATTTAAGACGTAATCGGCTCTGTTTACATGAATACTCATCAAAATGGACAATTCCAGATAGTTTTGTGTGTATTTCTCAGTTCGTGCAACGTGAAAGAGTGAGACGTGTTTTCTGTGTGTTTGCTTCAGTGTCTGCGCTCAGAAAACAAGACCCAATTGAGTTCTCTCTTGCATCGTCAAATTTATCCATATGTCTGCACTTCTCCCACATATTCACATTTTTGAGTGTTTTATTAGACGTGCAGCAAGTGTATTTTAGCTTGTGTTTGTACGCATCTAACCTCCTACTACGCATCAGATTTTTCTGAATGAATCTCTTTCCAAATCGTCCCTCCCTAACTTTTTCGTCTCGTTTTTATTTGTTGACGAAAATGCCAGTAGACTTTTGTCATAGTTTTTGTCATTCAAGAAAAATTTTAGTTCTTTATAGTTTCGATTTTGTCTTTGAAAAAAGAAGTTTTTCTTTTGACGAAGTTAATGACAAATTATTCGTCAACGAAATGAACACTGATTGACATTAACGCTTGTCTGCTTGTCTGGGACAAGTAGATTTTGTGAAAGGGCAAGTGAAAAAATGTTACTGTGACGTGTGTCCTCATTCTTGACGTGTGTTTGTGTGTGTGTTCAGGTGGACAGCAGCACTGAATCTGCAGAAGCGGCGTGTGACATCCTCTCTCAGCTGGTCAACTGCTCTCTGAAGACGCTCGGCCTGATCTCCACCGCACGACCCTCCTTCATGGAGCTGCCTAAAGTACGTCTCGCACACGACACGCGTGAACTCGGCCAAATCCAAATGGTGCCTTTTTGCTTAAAGACAAAGACCCAGCTCTGAGCATATCCTGCTGGTCCCCCTTTTTCATTAAACATATTTAATTGGGCTGTCCCGTAGGGCTGGGCAATATGGCAAAAAAAACCAAAAAAAACACTCTTGTTGTTCTTTTGTTCTCTTGCAGTATATCATGCATGAAACAGCATTATAAAAACATGGCGCTCAAGTTTAAAGAAGTTCACTTCCATCTCCTTGCATGTTTTCCTATTCCACTGCCTGCATTGCATCTTTGTCAACACAAAAGTGCGTTTGTGTGAACGTGTCTAACAATATGAGTGCGTCAAACGCAAGCTAAATGTGGTTGGATCGTTCTTTTCTCTTTAATGTTATTATTGGCATATTGTCAAAGTGTCTAATTCTAATGTTTGGTAATATTTCTGTTCAAAATCTCTATGCCTCAATTCTAACAAATTTGAATCATGGCAAAAAATTTATTTCAATTTAATTGATCAAATCTGAAAAATCACCCAGCCCTACTGTCCCGGTTTTAATGCAAGTAGAAAACGTTTATATGAAGAATGCTCACTCAGGGATTTGTTTAGTGAGATTTTACCAGAAAAGATCTTTTTTTTTGGTCATATGTTAATTTAAGAGTTTGCATTTGTATTATTTTAGTATTATTTTGACTTTTGTATTATTTCAGCTCCGTTTTTGCCATGAAGATAGCCTTAGATGCTGACATGGTGATAAAAATAAACAACTACTACAAATGAGAATGTCCCCCAGAAGGAGGTTTTGTCAAGTTTAGTTCACATCTGGGTACAAATTCATCCCAAAATATGCTTTTGCAGACACACGCAGGGCTCTGAATGGAGTTCCCCGTCTCTCAGGTTCAGTCTCGCTAGAATCAGCTGTTGTTTGTCTCCTCAGTCTCACTTCATCTCAGCGCTGACAGTGGTGTTCGTGAACTCTAAATCTCTGTCATCGCTGAAGATCGACGACACGCCGGTGGACGACCCGTCGCTCAAAGTGCTGGTGGCCAATAACAGCGACACGCTGAAGCTGCTGAAGATGAGCAGCTGCCCACACGTGTCTCCCGCAGGTCAGCGGCTCTCGCTTTATGATCATATGTGGCCCAGGACCACAAAACCAGTCATAGGGTCAATGTTTTTTCATTGATAGGACAATGTTGTGCTGAGACACAACTATTTGAAAATCTGGAATCTGAGGGTGCCAAAAAATCTAAATATTGAGAAAATCACCTTTGAAGTTGTCCAAAATGAAGTTCTTAGCAATGCATATTACTAATCAAAAAATTTTGATATAGTAGGAAATGTACTAAATCTCTTCATGGAATTTGATCTTAGTATCCTAACGATTTTTGGCAATAAACAGGGTTCCCACGGCTCATGGAATTTCTGGAATATCATGGAATTTTAAAAGGTCTATTCCAGTTTTTGAAAGTCAGGGAATTTAATATTTTTTTGGTCTAAGTCATGGAATATCAGGGATGTTTGTTTGTTGCTTTAAATTTTAGTTTCCATTTATCGAAATGTACATTTTCCATACCCTTTTTTTTATATACATGTTTTGCCTATTTTTATGGTTAGGCTATTTTTCAGTGCCATTTTATTCCCTTCTCGCTCGTCATCTGGCAATCACTACAGTCAAATGCAGTCAAATGCGGTCACCAGGCTGTATCTGATAACTAAGGCAAACATGCAGGAAAATGTACATTTCAAGAGCTTTAGCTACAAAATCACCTTAAAGACTGGGTGTGAAAAGTAGATGATAGAAAAGCAAAAACTAAATGTGAAGAAAAAAAAACTGAATAATGAGCTTGATTAAAACCAGAAAATCATTCAGATTGTTTAACCCCTGAAATGAATTTCTGTAGAAATAGTACAGAAAAAGCCAGTTTCAGCCACTAAATAAAAAATAAAAATGGTGACTTCTCACAATTCTGACTTATTTTCTCACAGTTGCGTGATACAAACTAGCATTTCTGACTTTTTTCCTCAGAATTGTGAGATATAAACTCGCAATTCTGAGAAATAAAGTCATGATTGTGAGAGATAAGCTTGCAATTCTGAGAAATAGTCAGAATTGTGAGATTAAAAAGCTGCATTTGTGAGTTATAAAGTCAGAATTGCATGATATAAACTCACAATTGAGAGTTAAGTCAGAATTGTGATATAAACTCGCAATTCTGTGAACATATCAGTATTTTTCTCCTCAGAAATGAGTTTAAATCTCACAGTTCTGAGAAAATAGTCAGAATTGCAAGATACAAACTCTCAACTCAGAATTGTGAGTTTTATCTTTATCTTTTTTTATTTAGTGGCAGAAATGTGCTTCCATAATTTTGTACTAAAAATATCTGTAAACAAGTAAATAAAGCTTTTGAATGGATGGATCTGTTCATTATAGGTCATGAAAATTCATCTTTTTAGTCAGTGAAAGTCAGGGAATTTGACATTTGGCTTAGAGTGGGAACCCTGATTAAATAAAGTTAGATCATTTTGACCCATACAGTGTATTTTTGGCTATTGCTACAAATATTGTGCTGTCTAGTCCTGACTCATGCAGTAGTTCGACTAACAGTGTGTGTGTTTGCGTTGCAGGTATCCTGTGTGTGGCGGATCAGTGTCACGGTCTGCGCGAGTTGGCGCTCAACTACCACCTGCTGAGCGACGATCTGCTGCTTGCGCTGTCGTCCGAGCGCCACGTCCACCTGGAGCACCTGCGCATCGACGTGGTGAGCGAGAACCCGGGCCAGCAGTTCCACTCCATCAAGAAGAGCAGCTGGGACGCCATGGTGCGCCACTCGCCCAAGTTCAACCTGGTCATGTACTTCTTCCTGTACGAGGACGAGTTCGGGCCCTTCTTCCGCGACGAGGTGCCCGTCACGCACCTGTACTTCGGCCGCTCCGTCAGCAAGGAGGTCCTGGGCCGCGTGGGGCTGACCTGCCCTCGGCTGGTGGAGCTGGTGGTGTGCGCCAACGGCCTGCGGCCCCTGGACGAGGAGCTCATCCGCATCGCGGAGCGCTGCAAACAGCTGTCGGCCATCGGCCTGGGCGAGTGCGAGGTGTCCTGCAGCGCCTTCGTGGAGTTCGTCAAGATGTGCGGCGGACGCCTCTCGCAGCTCTCCATCATGGAGGAGGTTCTGGTGCCCGACAACAAGTACGGCCTGGACGACATCCACTGGGAGGTGTCCAAACACCTGGGCCGCGTCTGGTTCCCCGACATGATGCCCACCTGGTAGACTCACGGAGTGCGGTTTTTCTACGGAGCGTTTACAGATGCGCTTCAGTCGCTCGCCGCGTTTTCTACTCTCTAGTCGGCGTGACTGACGCCAGGGCGATCCGTGTGTGAACGTACGTGTCATTTTTAGTCTCAGCAGCTTGTTCGTTCATGCTTTGCGGCGGATTGGCGTCTTAAAAAAAAAAAGAGACGTGGATTTCAAGCACTTTCACCAAATGAAGTTTCAGCTTGTCGCACTGAGGCGAATCGTGTTTTGATTCTCTTATGTTTGCTGTTGTTCATTCCAGATGGAGGTGAACGGCGCTGCATTCAGACTAGGGCTGCACAACAATTAGGGGTGTGACGAGACACTTATCCCACGAGATGAGACGAGATTTTTAAACACTTTTTTTTTTTTTTAAAGAAATCCTTAATAATGAAATGTATAGGGAAAAATTGTTTTTATTAGTGCCGTCAAACGATTAATCACGATTAATCGCATCCAAAATAAAAGTTTGTGTACATACTATATATTTGTCAAGTCAGCTTTATTTATATAGCACTTCTTACAATACGAATTGTGTCAGAGCAACTTTACAGTATCAAATAGAAAAATAAATGATCAAAAATGCAAAAAGAAACCGTAAACAATTTTAGTTAGAGGAAATTAATCAATAGTTCCAAATTAATAAATTGATTGTCCCCAATTTAGTTGTGTACTGTGTATATTTATTATGTGTATATAAATGCATACACATGCATGTATATATTAAGGAAAAATATTTTAGATTATATCAAAAATATTTATATTTATAATCTAAATTGTATACAGGTATATTATATATATATATATATATATATATATATATATATATATATATATATATATATATATAATATAAATATTTTGTTTTAATATATACATGTATGTGTGTATTTATATGTACATAATACAAAGTAAACACACATATAGTACATAAACATAAACTTTTATTTTGGATGCAATTTAATCGCGATTAATCGTTTGACAGCCCTAGTTTTTATATGAACTTTATGAAATTAAACGACTATTTTAATGAATTATATGCAGTAATAAACATGTAAAACTTGTGCTGCATGATTCTGGATAAATGAAAAAACACGCTTTAAAAAAAAAAAATTGGAGATTATGATTCTCTCAAGATCCTGAAGGAAAAAAAAAAGATTTGATTAGAAATCTAAACAAAATAACAATTTACTAGTGATTCTGACACAACATTCATTGCTTAAGTCTTTTTAAAAATATATATGTTTGATCAAATTAATTATTAATTTGCAGTTAATAAAGACTTAATTGACTATTGGAATCTCCTGAATGAATGATTGATTGATAAATGCGTTTTAAATGTGCAGTTGTCGCCACCTCCTGGTGGAAGATAAACATTACAGTACATAGAAGTGTTAAGACCGGAATAAGATTGCGTTGGCGTTCGAACAGAGATCGCAATCTTTTTAGGATTAATTGTGCAGCTCTAACGTAAACACCGTCTGTAAACCAGACAGATCTCGCGAGACACATCGGATCTCGTCACATCCCTAACAATAATGGTTCGACTGAACGTTTTGCTTGAAAATGTAATCAATTATTATTATTTTATTGTCATTTTATTATTTCATCAGAATTCTATTATTTATAGTATAATATAGTTTTTTTTTATAATCTTATTGGATTATTGTATAGTACTCTCACATAAGCTCAAGAGAACATGGAGACTCGTGGTTTGCAGATTCAGTCGATTGGCTGCATGTGCACAATATATCTCAATAGGGATCACTAAACTCCAGTACGTTTACTTGAAAATCCTTCAAATGTTAGTCATGATTGTTTTGCTCAAATATAATCACCAATATTATAATTTTTTTTTTTTGTAACTCTCATGGTTCGCTCACAGATTTAGTCACAGCAGACAGTGCAAATGACAAATAGACTGGCTGTGTGACTATTATTTGATGAGAATGTCCCAATAGAAATCACTAAGACTCACATATTTGCCAGCATTTTCAAATCGTCAGTGCTTTTTCTGTAACGCAGAGAGCATTGTGTATCGGTTTAGGAGGAACAGTTTTAACTCTTGACAACTGGCAACCCATGAACGCTTGTGGAAGGACATTCCCAGTGCAAATGCTAACATTTTGCGGATAAATAACCAAATATTGCACGATTATGCTTAATAAATCAAGAGAAGCAGAAACTGCGGTCATGATTAATATGATTTATCGTGCAGCCCTATTTCTAAGTGGAGTGCTAGTTGATTTCTCTGTCACAGACGTTCGGTCTGTTTGATTCGCTCATTTCACAAAGAAGTCTGTTGATGTTTCCTGATTTCACTGTTTGAAGATGCCATCAGTTTCTGTTTTACTGTTTTAATGGCAGGCGCCGTTCGAGCGCTGAAGGAAATCAGATGTTTGTACAGCCTGTTTTTGTGCATTATTTCTTTGACTGGGTTTCAGACTCGAGATCAGAGACTCCCTGTTTCATCATACTGAAATGACGTCCCGGTCATCGTGGTCACGTGCTGATGATCGCAGGCGTCAGATGTGTTTCGGTTGTTCGGTGAGTCGTTTTCTGTACGGCTGCGTCTCAAACAGACGGGACGGACGCTCGTATCTGCGGCGGATGTAATCGCTTCTGTCGGCGAAGCTCATTAGTTATCAAGCAATATATTACAGACACGGACGCTGATCCCATTCAGATCATTTCCCTGCACTTTATATAGAAATGTATTTTAGAAATGTACATATGAGATTATCGGTTGTGTCAATATTTCTCCTGATGATTAATATTGTTATTATATTATTTTCGTTGCATTAAATGAATAGTGATATAAGCTTGTCATGAAGCTTCACATTGTTCTTTCAGGCGTTTAACCGTTTCGATTTTTATGTATTTGACTACATAGAAGAACTTTATTCATTAAAAGAAAAAAAACGATGGTGTAAATGTTTTTGTTGTTGTTTTGGAATAAACGTTTGTCAATGTAAGAACTGCTTCAGCTGGTGTTATTGGACATTGCATTGAGTTTCGCATCTGAAACATGAAAAAATGTTTGTTTAAAATGGATCATTACAGACATTCACTGATAAAGAATCAATTTCCAGTCTTTTCATTCTTGACTTCCTGCTGAATGATGATGCATTTCCTCTCAGTCATCAAGAACAGACTGAATCCCATCCTTAAAGTATTACTTAAATGTACAATAATTAGCCTTAGAAAACATCAAAAAGTCCTGGGTCAAATTTTTTTTTTAAGTTGCAAACATCCTGAAAGGTCAACAGACAAAGCTGATTGACAGATGAAACCATTTTGAACCATTATTTTTATAAAAACAATTTTGTTACTAATTAAATTGTGGAGTTAACTAATAAAATGCAGTAAGGACTGGTTGATACAGACATAATGTGACCGCAGCTGTTTGTTTCTCCACAGCTTCAGTCATCAGAACAGAATAAACACTAAACTCAATATCTAGCTGCTGCAAATGCATACAAACATGTGATGCTTTAGTGTTTCAGAAGCAGAAGCGCTCCAATGTCCCAGATGTGTCAGAATGAAGGTAAAACCTGTGGCTTTTCACACAATAGTTTGCATTTAACTAACTGCAAGAGCAACTACTTCTTGAGATAGAAGCAGATATTATGACAGACACTGCAGCACTACATGGATGTACAGATGAAGTGTATATCTCACTTTTATCCACAGAAACTTTATTGAATTGCTTCAAAACCAGTGTTGTTACAATATTGCGTTACTCCCTAAAAAAGTAACTAATTGCGTTACTTAGTTACTATTTATGGACACATTACATTACATTACATTACATTTGCATTACTTTCAAATCTGGGCAGGGCTTGTTTGTTTTTAATATAAAACAGTTTGATTGTTAGCAAATGTAAAAGCCCTTTCACACCAAAATGAAATTAGGTGAATAAGGAAAATTAACTTTGTCTGTACAGTAGAACTAATTGATCAACGAGAAAAAAAAGCACAAATGTTAATCTAAAGTATTTGTTTATTAGTGCACTGCAAAAAATGCTTTTCTTACTTAGATTTTTTGTCTTGTTTCCAGCCAAAATATTTAAAAAATTTTAAATCAAGAAGGATTTTCTAGACATGTAAAAATTATTGTCGTTTTTTTTCTGAAAACAAGTCAAAATTAAGTGTTTTTGCTTGAAACAAACAAAATAATCTCCCAATGGGGTAAGCTAAATACTCTTGTTTTCTGTTTGAAATAAGATTTATTTTGCTTACCCCATTGGCAGATTATTGCTTGTTCTAAACTCACTTAATTTTGACTTTTTTTTTCTGAAAACAAGAAAATAATTGTTTACTTAAATCCTTCTTGATTTTTTGATATTTTGGCTGGAAACAAGATAAATCTAAGTAAGAAAAGTATTTTTGCAGTGTACTGTTGAATTGGATCAACAAAGGTCAGCAGCAAAAAGATAAAATATCTCAGATATTTTCTTGTAAATGAAAAAGTAAGAAAAAAGTAGTATTATTATGTTCTTATATGTTCAGATATTACCAAGTTAAAGATCTCTTTAATAGAAATTGTCAATATTTGTATTATCTATTAGGTGTGTGTCTGCAGGTTTGATGAAGATTGTGAACTCTCTCTCTCTCTCTCTCTCTCTGTGTGTGTGTGTGTTCAATACAAACCAGCACTTCCTGTTTCTGCCTGTAGGGTCGCCATAGTAACTCTTGAGAGCATCACTGTGGCTCCAGATGATGCTGAACTTCAGGCCAGCGGTTTATGTTCAATTAGGTTAACCAACCCATGAGGAGCAGCTCACAATGTGCTGTGATCCTCCAAACCTCAGCTGTGATGAGTAGCAGATCTCCAGGACGAAGAGCTGATGTGAACAAACTGACTGTTACACGACGATCTCAGAGCCATCAAACAAAAATGTGACAAAAAGTGTGATTTAATGGGGTTTTAAAATTCTGCTCAGCCGCTCATTGGTTGTGAGAGTCACGTGAGAGTGAGATTATTAACATGAACGTGTTCAGTTAAAGAGCATAAGACTAAACATGTATTTTAAACCAGCAGCTCCCTATAAGATGATTCATTTATTTTTTTTATTTTTGGTGAATATACATGTATATATAAATACCTGAATGAGCAAAACGTGTCATTTTGCATGTTTTTTTATGATTCGTACAATTTTTCCGCGCTGGATATGAATATGTGGCTCAGTCTGTGATGGAGGTGATAAATCAGGATCATAAAATGATGCTCAGTCTGCGAGCCCACTATTATTCAACGAGATGTGCAATCTATTGGCCTCCTGCAGCATTTATTCAGTACGAAAATACACGGATCCTCAGGAAAAAAAAATCGCAGAAGCTCTGACGTCATCGGACGGTCAACCAGCATGCGGAGCGACGCGGGTCTGTTATTGGCCGACGGAAGGGAGAACGGGTTTTCTCTGGGCAGATTAGGAAACTGAGCGCCGTGGGCTCGAAGGCGCGCCCTTCTTCCGACATCTTGGCTCGGGCAGCCCGATGAGCATCAGCGGGAACATCCGGGGAATCGAGCGCACGTCGGCGGCCATTGCGGCTCCATCATTGCAGCTTCATAACCTTGAGAGGGCGGAGCGTCAGTGTGCTGAACTGGAGTAGCAGCGGAGCAGGAGGAGAGACACCGAGGCAACGAAGAGCTGCAGAAAACCGTTACACGGGCAGCACTGGTTTACCTCAGCGCTTTAACCGGGGATCAGGGCGTGTACCGGCGCGCCTAACGGACAATGATGAGCGCTGTCGGACGGGAACCGGAGCGGCTGCGGCGTTGAGCGCGTTTTCACGTTTGAGGCGGATCATCGGGATCTCGAGCGTTTGGGCGCATCAGCGCGTTTTTTTTTCTCGGCCGCTCGCGTCACATTGACATTTATTATTTGAAGCGGCAGATTCCCGGAGCGTTGCGACCTGAATCCCGGAGCGTTGATTTTCCCTGACATCATCATCATCATCACCACCACCATCATCATCATCATCGTCGTTGTCGTCGTCGCCCGGTGTGAACGGACATCTTCGGTGGTCGTCGACGGGAATCCGGGGGATTTACTGGATCCGGGTGTCGGCGGCGGGGCGGAGGGCGAAAATCAACCGCCGTTTGGATTCTGACATTCGCGCCGCGTTTCTGAGGGAAAGCGGATCTTTTCCCGCGGATCTGTCGGCGGGACTATGGCTGACGACGACGTGCTGTTTGAGGATGTGTACGAGCTCTGCGAGGTGATCGGAAAGTGAGTGATCGAATCTAATCAATCATTTCACTGCTGATCAGCGCCGGTTGTCGAGGCGTTTTCTTTCGGTTCCCTTTGTCTCGTGTGTTGACATTTTATTGCTTCGGGTTCAGCTGATCGAGTGTGTGTCTCAGTGTGTGTGTGTGTGTGTGTGTGTGTTTGATTTAACACTAATAACGTATTCATTGATCAGTAACTCTTCATCCTCTCAGAGATTTGTGGCTCTTACCTCAGCCTCATATCAGTCTAAATGGCGAAAGGTAAAATGTGCCATATTTGTCTTTGTCATTGTGCAGATTCATTCTAGTATTTAAATGAACTCTTCATTGATTCTCTAGTATGAATTTGGCTATGAGATGGAGAATGAGCAGTAGGCCTGTGTCTGTGTGTGTGTGTGTGTGTGTGTGTGTGTGTGTGTGTGTGTGTGTGTGTGTGTGATTGTTCACTGAAGTTGGTTTGTAGATTTCAGGTCATTAGTATAGATTAAAATTAATATTATTACTATTATTCAAATGTGTGCGTTCAGCTGCATCCATATGAGCTTCCTCTTCTGTCAGACACTCCTGTGTGGGTCATATTTGACAGACAGATAGACAGAATGATAAATGTATAGATAGACAGATAGACAGACAGGTGTGTGCTTCTGTCCATGTAGAAGCTCTGCTCTTCTTCTTCATCACTGGTGGATCTTCTGACTGCAGGTGTGAATGAAGGGATCAGGGTTGGTCTTCATCACGCTTTACCTGTGTAATTCACCATCGCTGCTGTCTGCCGGTGTATGAATGTAAAGCCAGTTTACTGCACTGCTCATTACACAGCAGTATTTACATCTGTGTCTGTTTTGAGTCTAATATGGGCTTGTGGTTTCATCTCTCATGTTCATCTCCAAAACCACTTGGTTATATTTGACATGAAATACTGGAGTCTGTTTTCTGCATTGTGACATTATTTCATTGCGGTTTCACTTCTTAAATTCACATCTGATTATTGTAAATGACAAGTATTTTTTCATCATAGAGGTAATTTGTTGTGCTGACTTTATTTGTGACCCTGGAGCACAAAACCTTAAGTCTTAAGTAGCACAGGTATGTTTGTATACCAAAAAATACATTGTATGGGTCAAAATTATTGATTTTTCTTTTATGGCAAAATCATTAGGATATTAAGTAATGATCATGTTCCATGAAAATATT
Source organism: Cirrhinus molitorella (assembly GCA_033026305.1). Classification (NCBI taxonomy): domain Eukaryota; kingdom Metazoa; phylum Chordata; class Actinopteri; order Cypriniformes; family Cyprinidae; genus Cirrhinus; species Cirrhinus molitorella. Next base: position 38,630,000 of record CM065130.1, read on the forward strand.
TTGTACATTTCCTACCATAAATATATCAAAACTGTTTTGATTAGTAATATGCATTGCAAAAAACTCTTTTAGACGTCTTTAAGGGTGATTTTCTCAATAATTAATTTTCTTTTTGCACCGTCAGATTCTAGATTCAGCCAAAGATTGTCCTATCCTAACAAACCATACATCAATGGAAAGCTTATTTACTCAGATATATATAAATCTCAATTTGAAAATTTACCCTAATGACTGGTTTTGTGGTCCAGGGTCAAATTTCTGAATAAAATCATTGTATATTACAGTAAAATACTGAATTACACTTAAGCATCTAATGAGAAGTCAAAGATCCAGACACATTTGAATAATCCTAATGTTTCTAAAAATGCTTTGATTTCTTTATCGCAAGCAATGACACAATTACATTGTGTCTGTGTATTTATGAACAAAAGTGCTCATTATGTCATTTTAGGTTACATTTCATAACGGTTGTATTTATTTTGACATTTTTTTTTTTCTTTGCATTTTTGAAAAGCTACATACTACATATGATAACACCGTCAATACAATCCTAGTTTACATGGGTCTATGAAAGCAGCTAAAAACGCTGTATTCATGCCAGATCAGTAGTTGGCGACGTCACTTTATAAAGAAACCCGTTATGCGCTCGTGCACATACACATTCTTCAAGTGCGTGCTCACACGCGCCTGTACACCTAACATGTAATACACATGTGCATGACATCACCATTTTCATGCATTTACATGTTTGTAGTTTGCACAGAGATGATGGGGGTACAGTTTTTTTGAAAACTTGCACTTTGAAACCTTTTTCCGAATGTTTGCATTTTGAACAGCCAAAACACTTATTGTTTTCCATTTTTAGTTGGAAGTGGTGTCCTGCCAATGGGACCTTAAGCTAAATATTCATTCAAAACATACTTTTAATTGTGTGTCACGCAGTGTTTGTTTTAATAAGAATGTTGAAATGATTGAAAATCAATGTTGAAACTTCAAAAGTTAGGAGCACCAGTAAAAATTTGGGAGCACCCACCAACAATTAGTAAAAAATTTACTTGTCCAGGTAAAAAAAAAATGCCCTCTTTTTTTTGGCTTAAATGTAATCCATTCCAGTATCACTATTCTATGTGATATTTGCCTTAAACTTTTTAACTTCATGAAGGCCAGTATTTTCCTAACCTTACTAAATGTATGTGTCATTATTTACGTCAGATTTGTACTTATCAATACATTTAGTTAGAATAATTAGACACATTAAATCAGTATCAACCAACTCCATTTTTCCAATACAGAGGAAAACAAATCCTAAGTGCATTTAAATGTCTTTACTGTTTAATGAAGATAAGAGGTTCCAAAAAATGGATTTGTGCAATAAAATTGCAAATGCATAATGTTATAAAATTAAAGTTTTAGTTTTTTAAACATATACGTGTAAAATGTTGGTAAAATGCAACAATTTTTAAAATATGAAACCGAACCACCAAAGGTGGCGGTAAGAGACTGTCTTAATGAATAAGTCACGGATTCAACCAGTTCGTTCAAACGGTTATTCAGAATGACTCGAAGATTGGCGACTGTTCTGCTGCGCCTTTGCTTAGAACTAATTTCGTTAGCAAAATGGTCAATGATGTGTCTAAAATGTAAGTCAGTTAATATCAACTACTAGTTTATTGAACTGCTGTTGCATAACATCAATGTCATATCGTAATGGTGCTTGTTAGTGTAATGTTTCTTACCTATATATGTTATATGCAGTTTTTTTCCTACCACAGTATGTTTTCTGGTGTTTCTTTCTGTTTGCTGTTGCGTCTATTAGTTTTGAGCCTCAACTGACGCAACCTTGATGCTGTCCGTTTTCAGTCAGCGTTTAATACAGTCAGAATCATCTCAAATTTCGGTGCTACGCTAGTTATCGTTTGTTATTGATTTTTTTTAATCGGGTTACTGTCCGGTAGGGCAAGTAAAATTCGCAATTTCGAGCCCTGAATTATATTTCAAATGGTTCGATATCATCATTTTGCCCAGTTCGGTATTTCATACGCTGCTGTTCCGATGTTCACCTGTATGTTCACCTGGCAGGTTTGCTTCCCAAATTGCTGCAAAACCTGTAAAAGTGACAACAGAAAAAACGTGATAGCTCATCAAACGGATGAAACTCCATCAACACGCTCAAAACTAGTAAATAAAGACAACAGTAGAACTGAAATGGCATTATTTTGCATACAAAACAGATGATAAAGCTGAATGAGCTGACCTTACTGCAGCTATATGCAAGCGTTGCTGTAAATCACCAAATATTTGTCACTTGCTCATCCTGATCTTTTCCACCAATTTAGAGATCGACAAATGAGTGCATCTATCAAAAAATTCAAATTTTAATCACTTCTTTTCACAATTGATAGTAGACAGTAGTCAAGTATTTTTACTTTACTCAAGTAAATGTAAAAAGTATGTTTTTTTTATGAGTGTTTTTCTTTGGAAAATTTTAACTCCATTCCAAAGCATAATCACACTTTTTTCTAAATGTCATACTACATTTCATTAAAAAAAGCTGTTGTTTGTTTTACCTTTAATAATTAAGAATATAAACAAATGTAGTATTTTCTTGTACTCAAGTGAATTTTAGAATTACTTTTACTTGAGTAAAAGTGAGAAAGTAATATATTTCTAATCTAATAAAGTATTAAATATTTAATATGAAACATAGCGCCGTAAAAAGTAAATATTATGCTTTGGGATGTTGTGAAGCAAAGTTTCCTAAAGAAAACACTCTAATAAAGTACAGACACTTGTACTTTTAAAGCAGAGTAAAAATTACTTTCCGAGTCTAAAAAGCAGAGAGACAGAGAGATAATAATGTGATTTTTGAATATGTAGAATAACACTTTACAGTTATTGTTAAAATTCTGTAGGTAAGCTGAGCTAGCAGTATTAAAGCACTTATTAATCCAGGTCAATAAATATTTAAAAATGATAAATCGAATCGAAGCCAAAATTATGGCATCCCTATGTCACACACAGGTGAAACTCTTACCTTGGTAAACACAGTGAGCGGTGCTGGAGTTTGCGGGTCAGATCTCTCCCCGCAGAGATCATGAAGTCTCTGAGCCTCCCGTTGGGACAGAACACCAACGATCACGATGAACTAGTTAGTGCTGCTGAGGTTAAACTGGTTGAGTGTTACTGCAGTAGTGCTGGTTATGATTCAGTAACGGTCTCATGGCGTGAGATTGGGATGAAAAGTGTGTGAGGCGCTCAGTGTAATACTCTTAATCCATCAGAATCTGACTGCGTTTAGATGTTCTGCTCCATGAGCTACAGATGATCACAAGAACCCGAGTCCTCAGAAGAGACGGTGATTGATCTTAGAAAATCAAGAACTGGAGTTCAGTTCAGGCCTCCAGTGGTTCTCAGTGAGAATTTCAGGAGTCGCGTGAATCCGGCGTCAGCATTCGGCCCGTGATGCAGCGCAGGACTGAACAGATGTGATGGTGGTTTAGGCCTGGATCAATGTGTCTGCTGCTGATCAGGATTAATGCAGCTGATGGTCTGATCAATGAGCTCCTGACAGGAACTGATGGACTCCTGCAGGTCTCTCAGACATCTGTGGTGTCACAGTGTTTTTACCACAGTAAAACCTTCGGACGTGTATCTCTCTCTAGTGTATCTCCAGTGGATTATTGCTTTTATAAAACTGATGCTGCAGCAACACACTGCTGATGCTCACTAACTCATTCAGGGCTCTACGCTTACTTTTCTTTTTAGGAGACAAAAATTTAGAAGCACCATCTAATCAACAATAAAAAAAAAAGAAAATTAGTCTTCTAATTAAAGATTTTCAGGGGCATTTTGTTTTTACCTTTATAACGGTGTTTTTTAATTAAAAGTATGTAATCTTTTATGTTACATTTTAAAAAAATAAAAATAAAAAATCAGAAATTTGACCCTGAATCACAAAACCAGTCATTAGGGTAAATTTTCAAATTGAGATTTATATATATCTGAGGAAATAAGCTTTCCATTGATGTATGGTTTGTTAGGATAGGACAATATTTGGCTGAATCTAGAATCTGACGGTGCAAAAAGAAAATTAATTATTGAGAAAATCACCCTTAAAGATGTCTAAAAGAGTTTTTTGCAATGCATATTACTAATCAAAACAGTTTTGATATATTTATAGTAGGAAATGTACAAAATATTTTCATGGAACATGATCATTACTTAATATCCTAATGATTTTGCCATAAAAGAAAAATCAATAATTTTGACCCTTACAATGTATTTTTTGGTATACAAATATACCTGTGCTACTATTTATATATATATATATATATATATATATATATATATATATATATATATATATATATATATATATATATATATATATATATATATATATATATATATATATATATATATATCTATCTCTTTTATAGGTCTAACTAAAACAGCAGAATCAGAACAAGTAGAATAAGCATAAGTTATCAATCAAATTAAATCACTGTTAACTAAATTTATTTGTACTACAGAGGTGGCACAGAAGAACACAAAAGTGGCTTGTAAGTCACTGATTTAATTACTGAACCATATTCATTTGATTCGTTCTAACAGCCGATTCTTTCAGAAATGACGCAATGACTGTCTTTATGAATGGAAATCATCTCTGGATCATTTTGACGACGTAATAGAGCCAAATCGGGCAATGCTGTTAGACGATAGTCAATGTAAGTCACTTAATATTAACTTCGTTTATTTTCTGTTGTATTAAATAATATTTCATTTATAAACTCGCTTAAAAATCATCAAAAGCTGTCACTCATCTTAATTCATCGCAATCTTACAAAGTTTCCTTATAATCAACGCATCTCTCTACACTGCACAATCAATCTCTTATTTACACTCTCTCTACGTTTTGTTTGTGAAAGGATTCGTCGGATATTTCTGTGATACATTACTCAACGCTTCAAAAACACGTAGAAACTTTTGAAGCTCCCATTAGCGCAAACATAAACGCAAATGTGAGTAAAATGTCGCACTGTAGAGCCCTGTAAATACACTTATTAATGATGATCAATATTTCTTATTTCATGAGCGTGACTGAGAGTTTCACCGGTGACGGGACTCCAGTCAGTGTTTCTGATTTAGGAGGCGTTTGGATGAGGTTCATCCAGTCTGTTTTCATGATTCACTGACCTCTGAACAGTACAGTATGTTCATAGTAAACGAAGGACAATTAAAATCCCTTTGACTAACGATGTGGAGAGCTAGTGTTTGATTTCACACACACATCAGATCATAAAACATGATGAAACCGCAGACGTGTGTTTGTGGTCTGAGCTGTTGTTGTGTTTGATGGGTTCAGTGATGTCAGGGTCCTTGACTATTTTTAATGTTCCTAATTATTTTTGTGCCAGCGTTTTGTATTGCTGTCTTTGTAATGGCCCACATCATGTTTTGGAGCACATTTCAATCTACATCTGCATATTGAAACCTTTGGCATATTTTTGCTCTTTACGCTTGAAGACTTTAGAACTGAAGTCCAAATGGATTGATTGTGATTTCTCAGGGTTACACATTTAAAGGATCACTTACAGAATAAATATTCTCAGATTTACTCACCCCCATGCGATCCTAGATGTTCATGTCTTTCTGTCTTCAGTCGCAAAGAAATGAAAGTTTTTGAGGAAAATATTCCAGGAGTATTTTCTTCATATAGTGGACTTGAGTGGTGGAGGAATAAAGGTCTTATCTAGCAAAACGATCTGTCATTTTCTTAAAACAATACAAATGTATACTTTTTAAACACAATTGTAGTCAAGTTGGAAAAGTCACATGTTATGTAGGCGGAAGTACTGACCCCAAAGTAAATGTGCAAAGAAACTCAAACACCCTTTAGAAGAAAAAGGTAAAATGAGGCCAGACGATTTAGAGTATTTTTTTTCCCTCTACCTTTTGTTTTTGAACAGAAGTACACAGAGGAAGAAGTAACCGTGTGTGACCTTTCCAACATGATTACATAAAGCACAAAGATGTGCATGCACATTTCAGAGCTACTGCCAGATGAGCATTTGTGGTGAAAAAGTATATACATTTTTATTTTATTTTATTTTTTAGAAAATGACAGATCGTTTTGCGAGATAAGACACTCATTCTTTGGCTGGGATCGTGTAGAGCCCTTTGGACCTCCGTTAAAACTGTAGTTTGGCCTTCAACTTGTTGGCTCCCATTGAAGTCCACTATATGAAGAAAAATCCTGGATGTTTTCTTCAAAAACCTTCATTTCTTTTCGACTGAAGTCAGAAAAGCATAAACATCTTGGATCACATGGGAGTGAGTAAATTAGCAGGAATTTTTTTATTCTGTAAGGTCAATTTATGGATTTGAGTCTCAGCTGTAATGGTTTTAATGGGAATTTAGGTAAATATAGTCTGCATGCATAACGTAACAAGTGGCATCATTTTATTTTATTTTATTTTATAAATTGGCTAAAATTGTTTAAAATTCCCTAGTCCTACATTAGGGTTAGGGTTAACCCTAACCATAACTGGGGTTGATTATTGAAGCACATGAGAGCCTAAAATGTTCTCAGATATCAGTCCTCCAGTGATTAGGAGTATAAATGATCAGCTGCAGCTAGTAGAAATCTGGACCAAAGCCTACTATATTACTTTATTAATGCAGAGTGAAATATAAACATTATAAATAATACAACCTAACTTTTTTCAGTAATTGTGATTATGATTGACATACAGTAGCTTATGATTGTCACTGAGGTCTGAAACAGTGGTGACCACTAGGAGGCCTAAAATTAGTATAGTTATATTAATATTGAATGTTAATATGTAATAAAAAATAAATAAATAAAGAGGGACCATAAAATCATTCGGTGTCATTCGGTGCTCTTCTGATAAAGCTCTCATCTCCATCTGTTCCACAGACTCTAAATAACTGAATTGACACACATGATCCTGTTGACGTTTCCATCCTCCTGGTTCTTCTGAGGGTCTTTGTCTCAGTTTCTTTTGAGCACTTAAACTGTTCTTCATCTGGTCCTCCAGATCCTGCACTGTTTTCCAGCATCTTGTGCACATTTGAGATGATTGAGGGACTCAAACAGAACTATTACAAAAGCTGCGGTCGTTCTGCAAAAGCTCTGATGCTCAGGATGGAAATGCTACATTAAGTCAGATCAGCGGCTGTAGTTTGCTTTCACACTGGTTCGGTTTGAAGTGATGTGGATGGTCACTGATGTGATCCTAGGGATGTAACGATTACTGGTTTGACGATAAATCATGATAAAATTCCCCACGGTTAGCATTACCGTTTCATATTTTAATTCTCATTATAACCATATAAATAAGTACTGTACAGCATAAAGCACATCTTTAAGTAGTCTCATTTGCACAGAGTTTTGTTTTGTGCAAAAAGCTGGCATGTTGTAAAATGGTACTAAGGGCATAGGCGCTGATCCCTGAGCACCCACAGAAAAACACGAGATAGACTTTGTTCATTTTAACCAATAAGAAATGGGCTGCAGCTTTTCAGCTGTTTCCAGTTCACGGGAAACCGCTGTAATTCAGCTTTTCCATAAGCGCCATCTAGTGTCGTACAGTGGATTTGCAGAGACTTATATGTACATTTAGCTTGAGTACCGAATTTGCATGCCCTGCTTTATCCTATATTTGGACCAGTTGGTGAAAAACAAGCTTATGTTGATTCTACACATGCGAACAATTCAGATAAGTTACCTAGATTTATGGAGCAGATAAAATACATATAATCAGTTATCATTTTGACTTAGCCCTTTTCTTTATTTAAAGCATGAAATGTGAGGTTTAAAATGTTTTCAAAGCTTTATTTGATCAATTACATTAGATATTTGAACATGCCATTAGTTAAACTGTTGTTGGTCATGTTGTCATTTAAAATCCAGACATCGTTGGTATCATTTTAAGTTTTAGTGATTAGGCAAAAAAAAAGAAGTCTTTTTGTTGTTTGTTGATTTTTAAATATAAAACTTGAAGTGATTTATGTGTCAGCACTTTTTCGGCACATTTTAACAATACCATGGTAATACTGATTACCGTGATAATTTTGGTTACTATTATCGTAATAGGAAATTTTCATACCGTTATATCCCTAGTGATCACAAGTCACTAATGGCTCGTCACAGCAATCGCTGAACCTCTTATTAATGATTCAGCACGTGAAAGCTGATACTACACCTCAAAAACCCTCTCAGCGTCATCCATATTTCATGCTGTCAGATGGAGTCGTTATGATAGTTGAAGCGGATCGTTCTGAAAATGTGTCCGTGATTCTGCTGTGCTAGATTATTAACAATAACATCACCGCTTACAGATTTGGACTGACTTGAGGAAACAATGACAGACTTTTCATTTTTGGTGTGTGAGCTGGTGTCAGGTGATGATAGTTGCTCTGTCTGCAGTCTGTATGTTGTGTGGATGTGTGTGACGTAACGGCTCCTCGGCTCAGCGGTCAGTGGATCATGTGACCTCAGATCTGAGATGTTTTGTCCATAAATAAACCATTGAAAGCTGAATCCAGCGCTCCAGCGTTGGCCTGTGCTGAATCTCAGAGTTTCATCCGCCGGGATGTTTTCCGTGTTATTCCTAGACTCATTCCCTGATCCGACACAGGCTGTAATTGTAGCTGCGGTTCCTTGCTGTAATTTGCTCTGTCTGCTTATTTTCCTGCGTCTCTGTGCGGCGTGGGCCGTTCGTGTGGATCCGCCGGGTTCATCTGAGATGTTTTCTGGAGGTCTGGAAGGGATTTTGGTCTGCTAGAGGTGAAAAGCTCAGATGTCCCTGTCGTCTGGCTGCAGGATGGAGAATGTTCTGATTCAGATGCTGAAGGTCAGACCACCTAAATCCAGACTAAATCTGGATTTCGTTCATGTCTGGTCTGGGTTGTTTTTTTGTTTCACTTTTTAACCCTTTAACTGTCACTCCCCATTTTAAACAGATGTGAAAATGCTAAGTAAAATTGTTATAATTCATGAACGAAAACATTTTGTAATATGATTTTTATGCACAATTTCCATGGTAATGCCATGTTTAAATTTAAAATGGATTTCAAAGGATGAGATTTTAAGTTTTCAAGTGATATATAATTTCTAATGAGTTCTAAAGCGTGATAGAGAAAAAGGCAACTAAGAAAGTCTTTTGTGAAAAAGGTCAGAACTCCTGTTATGAAGTAGATTTTTGAGGTGCACTCTTGTCATAAATGAATGTGTTACTTTTCCTAAATAATTTGTAACACAAAAAAGTGGTAAAATATCTATTTAGGAGTCTTAGACCTTCTCAGCAATATATAGTTTGTCATGATTAGATTAGGATTTATTTGTAATATGGTGAAGTAACCGTAGGCGTCCCGGACACAAGATGGTGACAGTTAAATGGTTTAACTTGTGTTTTATTTTATTCCTGTGGTTAGACCATTATAATGCTCCATCAGCAGTGACTCTTCACTGCGGTCGTGAGTAGTAATCAACCGATCTGTGAATCTGATATTACAAAACTGGAAACCAATAAAATGCTTAAATATCGGGGAAAATATCGGTAAATCGATATATTGGTTGATCTCTATAGTCATGAGGCCAGTTTGTGTTCGTATGTGAACTGATCTAGACTCCACATGAGCTATACTCAGGCAGACCTGCTTGATTCGTCTATTGCAGGGAATGCTGGGACGTCCTGATTTTTCATAGTGTTTGTGTGTGAATCTGCTGATCCAGCGTTTCTCCTGCATCGCAATCTCTCAGGTGTTCGAGCGTCTCGTGCGTCTCTTTGTTCCAGATGTTTTGAGGTCAGACAAACACGCCGGTCCTCTAGATCTCTCCTGTGAAGATATTTTAGCATCTTAATCGAGGCCGTCGTCTGAAGTGTCTCCGTAAGTGTTTGTATTGACGTCTATAAAGGGATTCAGCAGGTGCTTGATGTGATTCTTTCATACAGGACTGTGTTTCAGCTCTAAAGTCTCTAAATCGATCTCATTTAGTGTTCGTCAGCAGCTTTATGGACCTTCCTGATACACACATGGAAACTTAATGAGAGTAACCTGCCTTATTTATTTATTTTCCTATTTATATTTATTTGCTTATTTTTGGTCACAATGTGATTTGAAAGGTTACATTGTTTTAGATTATAAGTAACATTAGACAGTCAAATGTCGGTGTGGATCGTCAGGATGCTAGTGGAGGTTGCTGGTTCAAGTCTCTGCAGTACGTCTGGAGCTTTGATTCGGATCAATAACAAACTACATGAGCTCCTCTGCGGATGATATTAACAGACACTAGTGAACACATGACCTAACACTGACTGATTCAGTGATCTGCGATTCGTCTCATAAATGTGTCATTAATTCACTTTTAAGAAAGTAGAATAAAGTGTTGATTTTCAGTAGTTCATCAGTGTTTTCTAGATTAGTTTCTAAATGTTAAGTTTACAGTCTGATCTGTGAATAACAGCACACTGTCATCTGCACAAATCAGCTACCTAAGACCGCTCTACGTTAAATGCTTTCATACTCTGGTGCTGCTGTAGTGTTGTGTCATAAATATCAGGCCGAATAAAGTGTTTTGTGAATGTGAAAATGCCTGTAGTTTTGTTTGAGGGCTAGGTTTAGGTGTTTTCTTACTTAGATTTAGGGTTAGGATTAGGGCTAACCCTAACTTAGTCTTGTTTCCAGCCAAAATATCTATAAATTTTTGAAAGTAAAAAAATTTCAGAAAAAAGAAGTCAAAATTAAGTGAGTTTTTGCTTAAAACATGCAAAATAATCCACTAATGGGGTAAGAAAAATAATCTAGTTTTCTGTTTGAAATAAGATTTTTTTTTTTGCTTACCCCACTGGCAGATTATTTTGCTTGTTTTAAACAAAAGCTCACTTAATTTTGACCTCTTTTTTCTGAAAACAAGACAATCATTTTTGCTTGTCTAGAAAATCCTTCTTGATTTAAGAATTTTTAGATATTTTGGCTGGAAACAAAATCTAAGTCGCAACTGTATGTCGCTTTGGACAAAAGCGTCTGCCAAATGCCTAAATGTAAATGTAAGTAAGAAAAGCATTTTTTGCTGTGTAGAAAATACAGTTTGTACAGTAGAAAAACCATTACGCCTATGAAATAAACCCATAAAACATGTAAACACAACGTGTGTGTGTGTGTGTGTGTGTGTGTGTGTGTGTGTGTGTGTTTTTTATAGGCGTGTCTCTGTTCTTTCATTTGCGGGCGTGTGGTTATGGTTTCCCCAGAATAACCCTGTGTGTGTGAGATATATATGTATATTAGGCCTCTATGATTTCCGCCGTGTGGAAAATGTGGATGGAATCGCGGAATCCAGTCATAAAAATGGAATTTACAGCATCACACAGACTGTAATGGAATCTGGCAAAATTGGTACAGCAATAAAATATGGTGATATGGACTAGTATCTGTGAATATACTAAAGCACAGAATGACTTCTATTGAAATATGAAGTGACTGTGAATTAATGCCGCAGGTTTGCTCTACTATACACACTTATGAAACATCTGTGTCTCATTTATGAACATGTGCACTTCATCTCCAGAGCTGCCCTAGGAGTCATTTCACACATTTATTTGAGAAAACCATCAGATTTTCACTGCAACCTGTCAAAATAGAACCGAAAGAAATTATGACAGAAAATATATATATATATATATATATATATATATATATATATATATATATATATATATATATATATACTTTTTTTTTTTTTTTTTTTTTACTGTATAAATGACAGTAAAGACCTTTATAATGTTACAAAAGATTTCTATTTTAAATAAATGCTGTTATTTTGAACTTGCTATTGATCTGTGAATCCTGAAAAATACAATGTATGATGGTTTCCCCAGAAATATTAAGCAGCACAGCTGTTTTCAGCATTGATGATAATCAGAAATGTTTGTTGAGGAGTAAATCAGTATTTTAGAATGATTTCTGAAGGATCGTGTGATATTGAAGACTGCAGTAATGATGCTGAAAATTCAGCTTTGATCACAGAAATAAATTACAGTTTAACAGATATTCACATAGAAATAACTATTTTAAATTGAAATAATATTTCACAATTTTACTGTGTTTTTCATTAAATAAATGCAGCTTTTAAAAGAACAGATTTAAACTGCTTCTGACGGTGTGTGTGTGTGTGTGTGTGTGTGTGTGTGTGTTTCAGGGGTCCGTTCAGTGTGGTGCGAAGATGCATCAACAGAGACACTGGACAACAGTTTGCTGTGAAGATCGTAGATGTGGCCAGTTTCACCTCCAGCCCTGGACTCAGTACAGAGGGTAAGAACACACACACACACACACACACACACACACACACACACACACACACACACACACACTATACTTCACTGTGATTGGTGTGTTGTTGGTAAATCTCGAGGCTGAGAGATCAGCGTTCAGCAGGACATGACTGACGGCCGTCTGGTTTCGGTGGGAATCTGTGGAGCGTCTGTGGATTTCTACAGACTCCATGCGGCCTGGTTATGGATACCCACGTCATGCCAAAAGGATTGTGGGTGATGTGTGTGTTCAGAGGGTTTGGACGTGTGTTTGTGTGTGTTGCTGCCCGCTGGGCTGCCGGAGCTCCGGGCTTTGGCTTCTTCCGTGAGCCATCTGTGAGCAAACAGACAGACAAACATCAGACGAGGACGAGTGTTTTTACCACTGAGAATATTTGTAAAAATACAAACAAACGGCCACTTCCTGCGGCTCAAGCCTTCAGTCGCCACGAGTACATGAACGAACGTGGTGATTAATGTCTCATGAGGACGTGAGGGACTGAAGTGAATTGATCCAGAAGGTCACAAGATGATATTTTCTGTTAAAGTAAGAATTTAGCTGTTATGTTTTTGCAGATCTGTCACTGAGAAAATGCATAGACTGTAGGGATGTGACGAGATCTCGTGAGAACGTGATAGTATCTGCAGTGTTTACATTAAAGCTGCACAATTAATCCTAAAAAGATTGCGATCTCTGTTCAAATGCCAATGCAGTCTTATTCCTGTCTTTCAATCACATAATCATCAATATTTCTGTGTTTGAGACATTTAGATAACAGAAGTACTAGAATAAATGTTTATAGTTTGGGTATACAACTGTACAACTGCGCATTTGATAAACGCATTTATCAAGGAGATTCCAATAGTAAATTAAGTCTTTATTAATTGCGAAATTAATTTGATAGAAAATATATATATATATATATATATATAAGACTTGAGCAATGAATGCTGTCAGAATCACTAGTAAATTGTTATTTTGTTTAGATTTCTAATCTAATCTTTCTTTTCTTCAGAATCGTGAGAGAATAGTGGTCTCCAATTTTTAATTTTTTAAAAAAAAAATTTATCCAGAATTATGTAGCATAATTTTGCATGTTTATTACTGCATATAATTCATTAAAATAAAAGTTTAATTTCATAAAGTACAAGTTCATATAAAATTCCACCTATATTTTTGTTTGTCAGTTGAATAAAATACTATTTTTTCCTATATATTTCATTAAGGATTTCTTTAAAGTTAAAAATCTCGTCTCGTTCTCGTGAACCCAGTCTCATGTCTCGTCTCTCCCCTAATAGACTCTGATCAATGTTCCATTGAGGCACATAGTGATGCTGCTCGCCCTCGGTCACATGACACAGCCATTCCTCCAGTCTGATTGGCTGATGGCTGATAAAGCCATATGGCAGCTCTGAAACATTACACTGTGCGCTCTGACAAACTGATGCACGGACATTCATCTGATTATATTTTTGTTGGTGGAGCAAAATAAGTATTAATGTTGAGTGTTACTGTTGAACTTCACTGAATAAAAGCATCTTCCCTCACAGTCGCTGTTGTTCTGATCAGCTGGTTTATAGTGTTCACTGTGATCTGAAGCTCCTCTGTAGAAGACTGAAGACACTGATGTTCAGACTCTCTCTCTCTCTCTCTCTCTCTCTCTCTCACACTCACACTCACACTCACACACACTCACACACACACACACACACACACACACACACACACACACACACACACACACACACTCATTCATGAGTTCTGCTGAAGGCGCTGTGTGTGTGTGTGTGTGTGTGTGTGTGTGTGTATGAGATGCTCCACAGCTCCCTCTGCTGGCAGCTCGTGTGATCTCAATGACGTCAGGCTTGTGATTGCACATGTTCTGCTGTGCATCAGCGTTTATCTAGTCACACTGATCCGTGTATCCTGTTATTAATGCATCTGATCTTCAGCTTCAGTATGCTAATGAATGCCTTAATGATCTTCTGTGTGTTCCTCATCAGATCTGAAGCGGGAGGCGAGTATCTGTCACATGCTCAAACATCCTCACATCGTGGAGCTGCTGGAGACCTACAGCTCTGATGGGATGCTCTACATGGTCTTTGAGTTGTAAGTGTGTGTGTGTGTGTGTGTGAGAGAGAGAGATCTTATAAATGCATCACAATGATGCCTTTCAATCAAAGTAAAATGTAAAATATAAAATTTATATATCAAATAATCATGTACTAATGCCTATTTTTAGGGATGTAACGATTCACCCAACTCACAATGCGATATGATTTATGATACTAATCTCATGATACGATTTTGTCACGATTTTTTAACAAAATGAGTTTAAATTACAAATTTAAGGTGAACAAGAGCCCTTTTATTTTTTTTTTCAAATGCTGCACATTTGTTACAAAATAAAATCTTTTCTGCTATAAAAATACATTTCAGTTTTAAAACAAATTCCAAATAAAAAAAGTTAACTAAAAAATTAAATTAATACAAACTAATGAAGACTCTTTAATATAAACAAACTAAAACTTTGACTGTGCAGCTAAATTGCCAATTTAAAATGGATTCCAAATCAAAAATGAGCAATACAAATTAAAGAAGTCTAAACTAAAAATTTGACTGTGCTTTTCCCAGCTTGGATTTTTTTAGTACTTTTTTTTTTTTTTTTTTTTTTTTTTTTTTAAGAAATATCAGCATATCTACGTTTTCTGGTCAGCGTGGTTTGGTCAATTAATAGTTTTTTGCTTACAGACGCCTGTGACAGGAGTTTGTTGCTGTAAACACTTCTGTTCAAAACATGTATCACAATTCGTTCAACATTTCTACCGATTTGAATCATCACATATTTGAACCGATTTTCGACCGGCTCACGGTGAATCGTTACATCACTACCTATTTTTGCACAATCCAGTGAATAAAATCCTTAATTTCATTTGGGTATTTTCTTTTTTACTACTGGAACTTGATTGACTTCAATCAAAATATGATTTATATCAAATTTTAATGATAAATCATTAGAGAAAACACAATTCATACTATGTTCTGAATGGATGAGAAATTTAAAGCCATGGAATTTCACATCAATACATTTTATTCAATTCTGTATTAATTACATAAGTTGTGACGTTGCTCAGAAACTGTAAACCAATAACTCAGCTTTACAAGTTCTTCCTAATCTTGATTATTTTAATTTTTGAGTTTTTATTTTTCATGTGTAAATACCTCCACTTTGTTATTAAACCACATGTTTGACATCGTGACGGTCATGTGTCTGTGTGCAGTATGGATGGAGCGGATCTGTGCTTTGAGATCGTGAAGAGGGCGGATGCCGGCTTCGTCTACAGTGAGGCGGTGGCCAGGTGAGAGTCACTTCCTGTTCATCTCACACACAGTCAATCTGCTTCCACTGCTGACGATTTGTGCTCATTCTGTGTGTGCTATTTGTGTTCTCAGTCACTACATGCGACAGATACTTGAAGCTCTGCGCTACTGCCATGATAACAACGTCATACACAGAGACGTCAAGGTAAGACTCGTCTGTGTCTCAGATTATTATCCACTAACCCTAACATGTTCATCATAAGTTCATGCACAAATGATTTAATCAACCTCAAAAACCTAACCTCAGGTTTTATCGCACACACTGGCTTCCATGTCCTTTAAACAGAGGCATTTACCACTATTTGGGCTGTGTTTGAGGACCTTTCTGGTTTTACATTTTTTCCTGCAACACTGCTACAATCACATTACACTCTTACTGATGACTACATTCGCCACACGTTGGTTTTATTTTCTACTTTGTTAATAAACCTCAAGTTAATTTAGGCAAAATGTGTGTCCTTTTCATTGTTGCGTTTTTTTTAAAGCATCAGTTGTCAATAAGAGAAAGACGCACTGTAAACACTCTCAATAAGGCTTCTTTATTCCCGTTTAATATGCTTTTAAAAAAGACATTTGGCGGACACTTTCATTTAAGATGTTTATCGGTTAATGCTCTCACTGGGAATGAAACCCGTGACTGGTGTTACTCTACAGTCTGAAATACAAGAGTTTAGAAACAGTCAAAAAGGTCAGTCGTGTCAAGATGATCTTCAACAGCTTGTGTCTAGTGTTCACGAACGACTGACATAAGCTGCACCGTGGGACGTTGTCTAATGTGACGTCCATCTGTGATTAAAGTGGGATTATCATCAGATTGGTCGTTTAGCTGGACGCTGATCGGTTGTGTCCGAAGTTCAAGAGATCACAGACTCGGCAGAGTTCAGCAACTGCTGTCTTTGCAGATGAACATGCTTTATGAGATCGGACTACCGCTGGTCAGTGGTTTGCATGATGAGTTAGACACGTTCCCTTTGCACAGCTGTGTTTTCATCGAGGTAATAGTTCACTGTAACATGTTGAAGTGTATCAGAGGAGGTGCAATAGCTCTCTTCCTCCAGCAGGAGGCGTCCTTCATCCTCCATGTGTCAGTCAGTGTCGTCTGCTGTTTGTGCATCACACAGCAGCTGTATAAAATAAGTGAGCTTGAAAAGAGTTTAACAAAAGTTGCGTCTGAGATCTTGCCTGATAGATTGACAAACTACAACCAGATCTGATCTCCTGCGGTTGTGGCGTCCAGCCATGTATACCTCACTTGCTCGCAGAAGCGCTCTCTCAAGAAGTTTCCCGTGCAAACGTTTCGAGCTAGTCATCGTTTCACACCAGTGAGTCTTTTTCCCATGCAACGTTCACAGGCCTGTATGTGGGTCAAGGGTGAAGTTCGGAGAACGCTGCTCGATCAGTTTGACAGAGCCGTGATCTGCGGACAGGACTCTCGCTCGCCGTTTTTGGAGCGGAGGGTGGCGTTAATGAGCCCCTGGCTGCCTCTGGACGTGGCCAGCACTGCCGCGGTGGAGGCGTGGGACAACGAAGTCCTCCGAAACTCCGTGGTGGAGCTGTTGGTCGCCACGGGTTCGTGGTGCAAACGTAGGAATTGGGAAATGGCCTGAATCGTGGCCTTGCGCACCGAGCCCGAGAGCATGAAGTACATGACGGGGTCCAGGCAGCTGTTGAGGGCCGAGAACAGAAGCATGACCTCGTTGGTGAGGTCCATGAGCCGCCGCGTCTCGCAGCTGACGTCCCGGAGCTGCGACGCCACGTAGACGCCCCTGAAGGCGTGATACGGCACGAAGCAGATGGTGAACAGAAGCGGCACCACGAAGGACTTCTTGGCGGTGCGGGCGTAGCGGGGCGCGTTGGGCAGGTCGGGTTTGTCCCGCGAGGCTCGCAGCAGTCTGCGGGCGATCCGTCCGTAAGACACCAGCAGCACCAAGAACACCAGCCAGAAGACGGCCACCATGAACAGGTTGAAGTAGGCTTTGCCGCGGGCGTGCTTTCTCTGCTTGTACTGGAAACACTTCCCCGTCTCCTCGTTGCCCTCGGCCAGCGCGATCATGGGCACCACCATGACCAGGGAGACGCCCCACAGCAGGCCGCAGGTCACCAGACTCCAGCGGCTGCCCCTGAGCCAGCGTGGCCCGCAGCCCCTCTGAGAGCCCCTCACGCCGATGATCTTCAGGTAGCGGTCCAGGCTGATGAGGCCCATCAGGGTGATGCTGACGTACATGTTCATGTAGAACAGGTTGCCCACCGCTTTGCAAGCGCGCGGCCCCAGCGACCACACGTTCCCCCGGGCGTGGTACAGCACGCGGAAGGGAAGGCACGCCAGCAGCACCAGATCCGCCAGCGCCACGTTGATGAGGAAGACGCGCACGGAGTTTCTGCGCGAGTGCAGGAAGAGGAAGACCCACAGAGCCAGCAGGTTTCCTGCCAGGCCGAACAGGAAGATGAGCGAGTAGAGCACCGCCAGCGGGAGACGCAGGTTCTCCTCCTCCAGAGGACAGGAGCGGTTGTCGGGCGTCAGCGAGGCGAAGGTGGGATTGGTGAAGCGCTCGGTGGGCCAGGGGGTGCTCATTGTGTTCGGCAGGATGTTTGTGTTTTTATCCCCTTGTTAGCGATCAGAGTGAAGTTCACTGAAGTCTTTCCGCTGGAATCTTCAGCTCTGTGGAGAAAAAGGCAAGGCAAGTTTATTTATAAAGCACATTTCATGCACAATGGTAATTCAGAGTGCTTTACATAAAAGGAAATAAAATAATAAGGCGAGTTAAAAGTAATAATCACAACAATAAAAACATTTTAAAATGATTTAAAACATTGATTTAAAATGAATTAAATCAGGATTAGACATTAAATACAGTGCAGTCAGTTCGGACGTAGCACAGTGCTCATTCAGTAAATGCACAACTGAACAGATGAGTTTTTAGTCTGGATTTAAATGTGGCTAATGTTTTAGCACATCTGATCTCTTCTGGAAGCCGATTCCAACCGTGGGCGGCATAAAAGCTAAAGGTGGATTCCCCTTGTTTTGTGTGAACCCTTGGTATTTCTAATTGACTCGATCCTAGTGATCTGAGTGGCCTGTTAGGTTTGTATTCAGTGAGCATATCTGCAGGCCATTGAGTGATTTATAAACGAGTAAAAGTACTTTAAATCAATCCTAAATGTAACTGGAAGCCAATGTAAGGACCTGAGGACTGCTGTGATATGCTCCGATTTTCTGGTTCTAGTCAGAATCATTCTGGATGAGCTGCAGCTGTCTAATGGTGTTCTTGGGAAGGCCAGTGAGGAGACCACAAAAACAGCGAGTCAGACGCGTCTTAATTTACCGTACCGAACAACAGGGGAAAATTCTCTCTCGGCCCAATGAAAATGAAACGAGAGAGCGCTCTGGCTCCAAAGGAGGAGCGTAAATCACGGTCAGGCAAACGTCCCAGAAACGCACACTGACTTTCGGTTCGGACGCCTCGTCCTGGAGCTGCTCTCGGGGAACCGCGTCTCGCTTCAATTTTCCATTCCCTCTTTGCGGATCATTTTAGCTTTGTTAAATGATTCAGGGAAAGCTGGAATTGCTTCGCAGCTCTTGTGTTTGAAGGGGTCTGTAATAAAACTGAAGGATTGGCTCTTCTTGCATCTTTCATGAATGTGTGTTTTAGGTCTGTAGGAGGTTGATGGCTCATTCTACAGCTGCGCTGGGATCGGCTTCATTTGCGCTGAGCTGCTCTCTACTTTCTCATCTCATAACCTTGCACTTTGTTAAACCACAATGATATTTCATACATACATATACATGTATTTTGCATATATATATATATATATATATATACTTGTATTTTGCAAGTACATACATGCATTGCCCAAAAAAACAAAGCTGAGTCTAATTTCATCTAGTTTACAGCTGACTGATGACAGTTGTTACACTCTATGTCAGTCCTGTGTTTTTCATCACTACCAGGAACACTTGATTCTGTCACCACCACTTTTTTTCTGGTTACTTCTCTCTAGTGTTCGCTATTTTTGGTGTTTGTGAACTTGTTTTTTTTTTTTTTCTCATAAAATGCTTCTGCTTTAATTATTGTTAGTGGTTTGTTGCTCTGAATGAACCCTACTGCTAAATTAAATACTGATGTGAATAAATGTCTTTCACATTGTTGTATATATGTGTATTGTAATTGATTTAAATGTGATAATTACTTGTTTTTAGGCTGTAAGTAGTATAATTAAAAATGTTTTTTTTTAAAAATGTAAGATTAATCATTATCCTGCGTGTCGATGACTGCTGACGTTTCAGAAATGACTTCACGACGCTTCGCACATTTACGATCATGAGGACCTTCATCAGTGTGTGCTGAAATCATTTACTTTTTTTACATTCAGCGTATTTTGAGTTGCTAAAACGTTTCCTTTTGAATCTGTTTTTTAATATGATCCTCTGCTCATTCTACAGGAGTGACCTGCATATTTTCTGACACTAGTATGAATTATATTCATGCACATTTCTGTTTCACATTCACAAACTTTTCACATTTGTAGACTGTAGACTGACTCACACACTTTGATCTGAGACGCACACAGATGCAAAAATTCTACTCACAGTTTTGCATGTTAATTCCTTCATTTGCACAAACGGCTGCAGCTGCACATTTATCCATTTAGACGGAACACAAAGGTTTTGGTCTTTCTGTCAGATCCTCTTTCATTCCTCCACGAGCGTCTGATGTGTTTCTGCTTCCCTTCTAAGCGCTCAAAAGTGTCTGTCCTACAGTCTCTGCATCAGCTCTCTTGCCCCCCCCCCCCTCTCTCTCTCTTACTCTCTCTCTCTCTCTTTCTCTCTCTCTCGTTCTTTCTCTCTGTCTCAGTGTTTGACTCTTGAGCACACAGAGATGTGTTCAGTGTGTAGTCTGAGCTCCACACTAGTGGCGTTTCATGGGCCGTTGAGCACTAGTTCAGCATTGCCATATGACAGCTCCCTTTAGTTTGTGGTTTGGTTTGTGTTGAACCGCTGTATTTACATTATTCCTACGAAGGGTTTATTCCATGAGTCCTCTTTTCTCACCTCATTCTCACACACTCTCATCTGCTGAGGGTGACATGAGAACACATGTGGCTTTATGTAGGACACATTCAGTGGTTTCTCATATATATATATATATATATTTATGGTGTTTGTGTGTTTGTGTTCAGCCTCACTGTGTGCTGCTGGCCTCTAAGGAGAACTCAGCTCCTGTCAAACTGGGTGGCTTCGGCGTGGCGATTCAGCTGGGCGAGTCGGGGCTGGTCGCTGGAGGTACGTGTGTATTCGCACCCCAGCAGATCATGTTTACAGGATGTGGAGACGAGCAGCCCTTTGCTCTGATTTGTTCTGAAGACTCTGGCCTCTTTGTCTCTCTGTGTGTCTGTAGGTCGGGTAGGGACCCCTCACTTCATGGCTCCGGAAGTGGTCAAGCGAGAGCCGTACGGGAAGCCGGTGGACGTTTGGGGTTGCGGGGTCATTCTCTTCATCCTGTTGAGCGGCTGTTTGCCTTTTTACGGCACCAAGGAGCGTTTGTTTGAAGCCATCGTGAAAGGAAAGTACAAGGTACCGCGTGATTGACAGAAGCGCGTCACCCGTTCAGACATCAAGAGCACTAAAGTCGCGTCAGGTGGCGTCTTTAATGTCAGAACCTTCCACTGGTGTTTGGGGCAGAATGAGAAGTCTGAGAAATTCCACCATCTTGCATATAACCTTTGACCAAACACAGCATTGCACATTTAGGGTTAGGATTATTATATAATAGGGTATAGGGTTATATATATAATAGTAAGAGAAAAGACACAATACAGAGATGTGTGGATTAAATCTATGTAGAGCATATGCTTCCTATGTAGAGCACTAGATCAAGCACTTCTGAGGTTCCACATCAGTTTGGACGCTGCCTGAGAATGGATCTGTTTTGCAATGCAAACAAAATATTTTTATTATTACTTTTGTATTTTTGTCTTGTTTTTTCAGTATAATTATCTAAAAAAAAAAAAAAAAAATGAGTGAATCAAGATACATTTACTTGAGAAACAAAATAATAGATATAATTAGATATTGTTTTCTGAAAATGTATAAAAAAAAGTGGTGTTTTTTTTTGTATGAAGAAAAATAATTTCAAATGATTCAGAATGCCCTTTGAATCACCAGCAAATCTTTTTTTCTTGTTTTAAACAAAAACTAAATTGAAAAATTTTTCAGAAAACAAGACTTAATGTCTTAAGTCATTTTGATTCTCAGGTAAGTGTCCCTTGATTCAAGAATGTTTAGATATTTTAACTATAAAAAGTTTTTTTTTTACCACTGCAAAAATCTACAAAATCTTAAATCAAGATTTACTTAATGCAAAATGACAAAAGATAAGAGGTATTTTTTCTGAGAAATTAATTAAATTGAGGTTATGATCAAAGCATAAAAAATATATGCCAATGGACGAAAAATATAATTGCTAGTTAGTCAAACTAGTTGTTAAGGCACAGTCTTAACATAGTGGCTGTGTTTATGCAACTGGCCCTCATTACAAACAAGCAGTAACTGCAGACGGATGAAGCGTTGGTGTGGTCCAGTCGTTTGTGTAGTTCAGCGCTGTGTCTGTTTGTCAGATGAACCCGCGGCAGTGGAGTCAGATCTCTGAGAGCGCTAAAGACCTGGTGCGGCGCATGCTGATGCTGGACCCGGCCGAGAGAATCACCGTCTACGAGGCGCTCAATCACCCCTGGCTCAAGGTTACACACGCCAACTTCCCTCCTGCTGCTATTGTCTTTAAAATTACCTGATTGTCATTTCTCTCCTGTAGAAGTCACTTCCTGTTTGTGACATTGAAGCGTGGTATCAGGTTTAGTTTGTGCATGTCTCATGTTTGTGCATGTTGTGCAGGAGAGAGATCGCTACTCGTACAAGATCCACCTTCCTGAGACGGTCGAGCAGCTGAGGAAGTTTAACGCTCGGAGGAAACTGAAGGTACTTACTGTGATCGTGCAGTAATTCCTCATGCCACTCAACACCAAACCACACGTGCCCAACGCTACTCACTTTCACTGCATTATTTAACTCATTTTGGCATCTTTTAGACACCTGAATTGTTTTAATCTAGTTTTACACTAAAGACATAATATTTTAGTAAATTTACTTAAGTGAAATCATACAAGTTTACATCCCTTAAGAAGATTAACCATGGTTTTACTACAAATAAAACCAGTGGTTTCTACAGTTAAAACATGGTAACCACAAATTAACCATGCTTTTGTGACACTAACCAGTTTAACTGTTGTATTTGTAGTAAAACTATGGTTACACAAATGGAATCAATGCACCAAAAAACACTGTTACTGTAATAAAACCGTAGGGCTGTCATGATTATAAAATTTGGCTAAAGATTAATTGTCTAAGAAATAATTTGATTTAATTGTCTGGTTTAGGGCATTGATGATTATAGCAGTTCATCAATGATTATAGCAGTTCATCGTTGTGTGGCTTTGACATACATTTTTTTATGCATATTGTTCATTAAATTGTTGTGATTTAATGGAATGCTGTTACTTTGCACCTTTCAGTACTGAATTATATATATTTGTATACAAATGGTGTGCTTTTAAACACTGCTTTAATATGCATTATATATGGAGGGCATAGAGACAAAATAACATTGAAACGTTACTGAAAACCAGAGTTACCTTTAGAGACACATTCATATAAACCCCCACCACAATATTTATATTATAGAGAGTCGTGAACAGTGAATTTGCTGGGAGTTTTCTGCTATCGCATCTGTTATATCCTCTCTGTGACCACATACACACTGCAGCTAAATTCAGCTGTCTGTTCATTTTTTAATTCTTAATCATGTTCTGCACACACATAATTCACTAAAATACTGGAATGACCACTGTTTTAAAGGTCATTTGCACACAGAGTCGCACATAAAAAATAAATACGACCTCATGTTGTGCCAATCATGTTTACACACTGCCTCTGAAACTTCATCAGGTTCAAGTTTTTTTTTTTTTTTTTTTGCAATTTCGCATCTGTAACAAGCATATTGATAGGATAGGATGACAAATAAGAAAAAATGCATATGAAAATTTCAGACTCAGGGTGCAATTAACTCCTGAAACATGCAGGTGATGTTAGTGACGACTGCTTTTACAGAAATGCTATGCAGTGTGTGCGAAACCAAACTGAACAACAAGCTGTTCATGAGGTTTTTAATGTGAGTAACACAAAAACCAAAACCATAAAACAACAAAGTAAATCCAAATGCTTTATGCAAATAATAAGACAGAAATATAGCGACTTGTGTCTGCTCACTTTGACAACTCCCTAAACCCAAACACTTTTTGATCCGAGCTTAAACACAGAGCCCAAAAAGCATTTGTAATGAGTGATCATGGCACACACTCAAAACACAATGCCGCCGTCCACTGTTCTTCAGTTAAACTGATCAAAATAATGAGTATTTTTCACTATAATATTGCTTTTGTCACAATAAAACGTTGGTATGGTTTCCAAGCTGTCAATCATCACGGTTTCATTAGTGAGTCTTGTTCCGAGCATATAACGATAATTTAGGGGATTTCACTCTCGCGTTTAAACGCTGTTGTCACTCCTGAAACTTACGGCGTGTAATGTGGCCCAAATGAATGCGCTGCCTTTTTTGTGGCTGCTAAAGGAGCACAATAATCGCCATTGTCTGAAATGATTGCGGTTAGATGAAATAACTGCAATCAGATGGTAATTTAATAATCGTGCCAGGCTTATAAAACTGTGGTTAATTTTCATAAGGGATACATTTTAAAGCATTAAGCACTTCTGTAAAATGTCCACACGTATTATATACTAATGGAGAGAACATTATTAACCTGCTATGAGAGATATTAAGGTTTGAACATGCAACACAGATACAGATTTAACTGTTGTGACATAACGTAACTTTATTTGTCTTGAAATGAAATCAATCCACTGATAAAGAAACAAAAAAACAAAACGGGAACATGGTCTTCCTTTCAGTGGAGGATCAGTGGTTATGTACTTGCATGCAACATTCTTCATTCTTTCAAGCAGACATATTTATTTATATAATTAATAATGAATCCTTGTTGAAGATGTTAGTGACTCTCTTTTGTTGTTTGATTACCATGAAAGGCACACATCAGATATTCTCCTGACCGTTTACATTCATTTAAACAACTGTTTACGTGAACTAACACTTTTTTAATGTAGTTTCTGTTGTTGATTAATTGATTAGGTTCAACTATGAGTGAATAATTTGGTCTCTAAATTGAATCTGATCTATAAATTGAGCTGTTTTTCAGATTAATGAAAACTAGAGCATAAAGCACCGTTTCCACCTTTTCACTCAGTCGCTATATATATATAGTGAATTTCTGTAATATTTGATCTTTGTAAAATGGTTTTAAGAAACCATATCCAGTAGTCAGAAGTGACTGGTTGAATTTATTGATCAGATGGTGATCTGGGGCCGGATTCACGAAACATTCTTAAGAAGAAATTTCTTCTTAACTGCCATTTTCTTCTTATTTTCTAAGTTAAGTAAAAAGTTAAGAATATTTTGTATTCCTGAAAATTCTTAAGAATATTCGTATCTTTTTACCTAAGATTGTTCTTAAGACAAATTTTAAGAAGAATTCAAATTCTTGAAAAGAATCTTCTTAAAAACCATCGTAAATAACTTCTTAAAGTTCGCCCCAGACCTGTCTTAAATCCCAAAAAGTCTGAATTATTTAATGGATTTATTGGTTTATTTCAAATGAATGGTTATATTTAAGCATAACAACAGCTAGCTCCATATAATAGATATTATGGCTGTTAATAGGGATGTGCAGCAGTTCTCTGAATGATAATGTAAACAATGATCGCTCATGATGGGACCCTATTTTTTGCTGACATCAAAACTCAGTAGCAGCTCTACAAAGAAGAGTCAGATTTGAACATTTGTTATTTTATTTAGCCTATAAATCTGACATAATCTTGGGCCAAAATGAATAAAACAGATGGCCGACGGTTAAGACAGACTCTTTAAAGGAAACTGTTCAAAAACACGGCGCATTAAAAACGTGAAGCTGAACACTGAACAAGGTCATGATGAAAACAAGCTTATTATGATTATTAGGATCATTTGCAGAAACCGCAAAAAGACAATCTGTGGTGTGTGTGTTTATCAAAGCGTCTTCAGTCATGTATTCACACAAATAAAGATCTGTCTTCTTAGGACATATTTGAGAACTTCAAGAATTGCACTTACGAACTTCTTAGGATTGATCTTAAGAAATGTCTCAATTTATTTCTTAAGATGTTTGTGAATCCGGCCCCTGGAGCAGCGGCATTAAACAGATCAAACTGCAGCAGTTTCAGGTTAGCGAGAGTAAAGTTCTCATTGACAGAGTGGTGTTCGCCACATGAAAGCAGGGGATGTTTTGTTCTGGTACATCAGAGGTGTAGTCAGGTACGTGACAGTTGGAGCCCAGAGGAATAGAGAGGAGCTTTGAAGAGCCTGTGTAAAGGTGAAGACGTGTGGTTTGGTGATCTAATATGTTTGTGAGATCTCTGGAGTGCAAATGTCAAGCGTCTGCGGTTCTTCAGGGTGATTTAATGAAAATGTCCTGTTTGAATCTGACGCTGTAATGAATGAATCAGAGATGAGTTTGTGCGTATGTGTGATTCGCAGGGCGCTGTCCTCGCTGCCGTCTCCAGTCACAAGTTCAACTCGTTTTACGGCGACCCTCCAGAAGACCTCCACGATTTCTCAGACGACCCCACGTCTTCAGGTACGGCCCCCGCATTAGAAATGACTGCGTGGAGCTCCGTTTCCAGTCATTTCTGGATTTGAGCTGCTTTATCAGTCACTCTGAGAGTCTAGTGAAGTTTGAAGAGTCTCACGGTGACCTCTGCAGATCTCAGGTCTTGTATCTTGTGTAAGCAGTGCACAAAAACAGTTCACATGCTGAACGCCATCAACAGTCTTCATAGTTATAGCTAATGAGCTTCCCGCTGGGTTCTGTGGTTTTATTTCATGACGCACTTCAAATGATTTAAAGCACTGTAGAAAAAAGTGTCAAATGAATCTGATTTAAGGACATAAACATCTTCATTTAAGAGGTGTTACATCTGAGGATTGAAAAACAGATTCCACAATACAGATTTGTGATTATTCAACTTTAAAAGGTTATGTAAACATTCAACCGTTTGCAATCAGCGAAAGCTGCACATTTATGTCTGATGAACTGATTTATGTCTGATGAACTGAGGCTGACGAACTGGCAATATTTATGTGATGGTGTTTGTGTTGTAATCTGTTCTAGATGATAGAAAGATGCATATTTTATGTCTCTCGGCTAAAGCAGTAAAACAAACATTTCAAAATAGGAGTCCTACTGTATTTTGGTCTTTTTTTATGATTAAAAGTCAAGTCACCGTAGTTTACACAGTGCTTTATGCAATACAGATTGTGTCAAAGCAGCTTTACAGTGTTAAATAGAAAATGCAAACAATAATGCAAACAAAATTCAATTCTACTGTAAAGCAGCAGTCAGTTTTTCAGTTAAAGGCAGTTCATTGTTGATTCAGTGTCGTCGTCATCAGCTCAGTTCTCTTCCAATAATGAGTCCCTTATTATGCATTAAAGATTATATTACTATTCGATTTTATAGATTATATTACTATCGCCACAAACTTTTTATTGCTTTTTGTCATTGTCACCTGTCCCCTCAGTGGGACTTCACCATTTTACAAATAAATCCTAATCTAATCATGACAATCTATATATTGTTGGAAAGGTCTAAAACTCCTAAATAGATATTTTACCTTTTTTTTGTTACAAATTATGTAGGAAAAGTAATAGATTAATTTATGACAAGAGTGCACCTCAAAAATGTACTTCATAACAGGAGTTCTGACCTGAAAGAAAAAGACTTTCTTTGTTGCCTTTTTCTTTATCACACTTTAGAAATCACTTGAAAACTTAATCTCAAAATTATTCATTTGAAGACCATTTTAAAATCAGACATTGCATTACGATGGAAAATGAACAACAAAATCATATTACAAAATGTTTGTTCATGAATGATAAATTAAGTTTGAATACTGCATTTTCACGTCTGTGTTCAAAAATGGTAGTGACATTTAAAGGGTTAAACACATTATAGTATCAGTAAAATCTAGTATCGATGGACCTCTACTAATGTGTGTTGATGTATTAAAAAAAAATTCTAAGTATGTAAATATTGCACCAAACGAGTATTTAGACTTGCAGTTGAATGTGCTGCGTTCTGTTTAATTAAATGATAGCCTTGGATACATGAATTTTGTTTTTGTTCTGTAACTGCATTCAGTATTGATTTCATTTGTGCAACTCTTAAAAAAAGGTCTTAAAGTCTTAAATGAAATAGCATCTCCTGAATATCAGATCTGTCAGTCAAGATCTCTTCAGTCATAACTTTCACTGGAGAGTTTTTAGAGTCATAGGAAGTTGAAAATGCAACTCTCATCTCTTCTTACAGATGTGTCTTTAGTTCTGCTAATGTAGATTATTTTTGCGGCCCCATCAGCAGGTCCGATGGAAAGGAAGTTTCTGGTTTTGTATTGTGAAACAGCTGCCACTTCTCTGTCGCAAAATTAAACTTCCTGTAACTGTGCGGTGCTTTCGTCGTCCGCTCTGTGCTTTCTGACTTCGCAGCAGTCAGAGAAATGCCGAACTCTACGCTGAACCGTGTTTTTGTGAAACCGCAGTGACCCGATGCCATCTGAGCTCAGCGTTCGTCTGTCATAGTGACTGTCTTTATGTGTAAAGCTGAGTTCACATTCAAAATCGTCAGACTGATGTCACCATTTCAATAAATACAGACATAATTAATATCCAAAATGGACTGAAGTGAAGCATAAAGTTGGAGCGCGCGCTCGCTCACTGCTCACTGCACACTGCACACTGCATACTGCTGTAGAATTACAATTATTCCACACAAAAATACATTAGTACACTACATCGTCACATTGCACTGCATGTTTAATTGTGGGTCAGTTATTACGATTGTTTAGTTCTGTGTCGAATCATCTGGACAGATGTGTTTGGAGACGGTGGAGGGCTGTGTGCAGTGCATTGTGGGATACAGTAGGGTGTAGTTCACACATGCTGTATACTGCAGAATGCTAGTATGCTAATCCTAGTGTCTTCTAGTTCTGTGTCTCTTCCAGTAATCTCACTGTGTTGTTGTTGTTTCTAATGCTGCCTGTACTTTAGGATTGCTTGCTGCGGAAAGTAGGTATCCCACGTAGCCTTTGCTTGCCATCCAAATCTTTATCTTCATCATCTGTTGTCTTGCATGTTCCTCAGCATCCGTCCATCACTGAAACATACGATCAAACACGACTGCAACGATCAGAAAGCACGATTCCTCTAATTTCCCTTAATGTCTGTCCCGTCTGTGTGATGGTCTGTGACCTCCATCTGATGATCCGTGATGTTCATCTCCATGTGTTGAGTTTCTGGAGGTTCTCAGGAGCTTCTGTGATGCGTCTGATTATATGCATGTGCACAGAATTTGGCAATGAGCTGGTTTGGTGTTGCTGATGTGTGTGTGTGTGTGTGTGTGTGTGTTTAGGGGCCGTGTCTCAGGTTCTGGACAGTCTGGAGGAGATCCATGCGCTGACTGACTGCAGTGAGAAAGATCTAGACTTCCTGCACAGCGTCTTCCAGGACCAACATCTGCACACGCTGCTCGACGTGAGTAAACACACACGCACACACACACATGGTTGCATGTGGTTTTTGAGGAGTCTCCATAGAGGTAATGTGTTTTTTTTTTGTTTTTTCTGCTGTGCAATGATTTTCTATTGCCCTACACCTACACTACACCTAGACCTAGCTCACACAAAACTACTGGCAGTGTTGGGGAAAGTTACTTTTACAAGTAATGCGTTACAGTATTGCGTTACTTCCTAAAAAAGTAACTAATTACGTTACTTTTTATGGAAAGTAATGCGTTACATTACTTTTGCGTTACTTTTTAAATCTGGGCAGGGCTTGCTTGTTTGTTTTTAATGTAAAAACGTTTGATTCTTATCAAATGTAAAAGCCCTTTCACACCAAAATGAAATGAAGTGAATAAGCCTAAGGCTAAAGGAAAATTAAATTGACGTCTGTACAGTAGAACTGTAGGAAAAGAAAGTTCAACACTCTTCAGCAATGAGAAAAAAAGCACAAATGTAAAGTAAGTTTTGCTTAGTACACTGCAAAAAATGCAGTTCCAAGCAAAAACTCACTTAATTTAGACTTTTTTTCTGAAAACAAGAAAATAATTATTTACTGATATTTTGGCTGGAAACGAGACAAAAAAAAGAAAAGTATTTTTGCAGTGTACGGTTGAATTGGATCAAAGGTCAGCAGCAAAGTCATTGGTTGATAAAATGGGATTAAATACATAAAGGAAACAAAAAGTAACTGGCGTTGCTTTTCTGAAAAAGTAACTTCTATAAAAAAATATTTTCTTGGAAATGAAGAAGTAATGCATTACTTTACTAGTTACTTGAAAAAAGTAGTAATATTACGTAACTTGCGTTACTTGTAATGCGTTTCCCCCAACACTGCCTACAGGCATGTTTAGATTTAAAAAAAAAAAAAAAAAACACAGTTTAGTAAGGTTATTAGGAAATTTGGTTATTTACAGGAAGTGTAAGCCTCATAAGCCATGTTAATGTTGTAATAACCAAATGTCCTCATAAACCATAATATGGTGACCAAGGAGTGCAAAACAAATCACAACTCTGAAAACAAAATAACAAATTACAAACGCAAAAAAACAAAATATCAATTCAGAAAACTTTCCAACAAGGCAGAAAACACAGTGAAAGAGTTAGGTATAGTTTGAGATGGCACCATTGGTTTAAGAATAGATTATTTACTGCTGACTGGACGAGACATCTGTCAATCAAAGTAAGAAAGTTAGGAGATGGTCTTAAAGTAGCTCAGTTTAAGTGTACTGAATAAATTGCCTTTACTTTAGAATATATATATTTCTAACTCTGTACTCTGGGCAGTCGTGGCCTAATGGTTAGAGAGTCTGATTTGTAACACAAAGGTTGCGGGTTTGAGTTTTAGGTCCTGCAGGGTTTGACAGTGGTGGAAGTGAATAACCAGTGCTTTATCCACCCTCAATACCACAACTGAGGTGAGTCTCTTGAGCAAGGCAATGAACCGAACTGCTCCCCAGGTGCTGCAGCAATATGTCTGTCCACTGCTCTGGGTGTGTGTTCACTACTGTGTGTGTGTGTGTGTGTGTGTGTGTGTGTGCGCACTTGGATGAGTTAAATGCAGAGCACACATTCACCGTATGGGTCACCATACTTGGCCACATTTCCTTCCTTTCCTGTATTACATTACCTTTGAATCGGAATACAAAAAACGAATTAAGAGGGTCTCTCTTCTGACTGCCGTTATTAATATCTCTCTCATTTTTTTCTTCTTTGTATACGTCTTGAAAACATGATCCTAGTGTTTTTCATTTGCCATTTGAGTAAATGGGAATGCAAAAAAACCCTGAAAAACAAACAGAGGTGTGTTAAATTAGAATAGAATATAAATATAAAATATTAAGAGTCGAACAGTCTTTTTATTAGGGCTGTCAAACGATTAATCGCATCCAAAATAAAAGTTTGTTTACATACTATATGTGTGTTTACTTTGTATATTTGTTATGTACATATAAATACACACATACATGTATATATTAAAACTAAATATGTATATGATTACGATTTAAAATATAAATAAATATAAATATTTTAGATATAAATCTAATGTATTTTTCCATAATATATACATGCATGTGTGTGTATTTATATGTACATAATAAATATACACAGTACACAAATATATAGCATAAACTTTTATTTTGGATGCAATTAATTGTTTGACAGCAATACTTTTTATTAAGAAACTGAATTGTGTTTTTTTTCCCAACAGCATTAGGGCATGCAGTTCAAAAGCAGAAAACAGCCTTTTTGAAATGCAAATTGTTGTCTGCCAGTAGAAAACGTTACTTTATCAGGCATTATATTAAAGATGAAATGACCTATGCTTGCATTTGTCATCATGTTTTCTGACTTGTTATTTAGTTTTTTAGATTTGCATTTGTAATTTGTTATTCTGTTTTCAGAATTGTGATTTGTTTAGCACTTCTCGGTCACTGTACATTTATACCAGAACACACACACACACACACACACACACACACACAATCACAGAATTGACTCGTGTTTTTGCTGCAGATTAGTGTGTCTGTGGATGAACGGAAGAAATCACTTCCTGTGTGTTTAACAGTTGTTGTTAACTTTTCTATAAACATTTGTATAAATCCGTTAAAGCGTTAAAATAAGGAGAGGAAATCGCACAACAGAACTACATCAGCACACTTTTATGAGCTCATCCAGCATCTGTGGATGCATCAGTCTGGTTAATTACAGTAAGTCTGATTGGCAGCGGCGTCTGTTTCAGACTGACATGGATGTTGTGAGTGTGACACGTTCTCTACCCACTGTCTAGACGCCAGTCAAATGTGTCACCTACAAAACTTCTGCTGAGCAGCTGATGACGTCTTTATTTTCCAATCATCACACACACACCTGTAAAAACCCTGCAGCTTCCCAGATTGACAGCGATGAGCTGCATCAGTGTGTCTGTACTGTGTGTTTGTGTGTTGAATGTGACTGCAGCGGGGACAGGATCCACTGCTGTTAAAGTTCATCATGGTGCTGATGTCGGCACAAACCTGTGTGTGTGCACAGAAGTGTGAGGAAAAACAAGCAAACAAGTTCAACAATTTAAGACCTAAAAAGGTTGTAAATCAGCATATAAAGTTCTTTTTGTCTTGTTTCAAAGTACAAATGTCTAAACGTCCCTAAAATCAAAATACATTAACTTGAGATGCAAATTAAACATATGAAGTCTTGTTTTATGAGAAAGTGTTCAAAATGAAGTGAGTTTATGATTAAAACAGGAACAAATGTGACCCTGGACCAGAAAAACAGTCATAAGGGTCCATTTTTTGAAATTGAGATTTATGCATTATCTGAAATGTATGGTTTGATTATGATAGGACAATATTTTGCATTGAAAATCTTGAATCTGAGGGTGAGATATATATATATATATATATATATATAGTATATAATATATATAGAGAGAGAGAGAGAGAGAGAAAATCTCCAAATGAAGTTCTTAGCAATGCATATTACTAATCAAAAATAAGTTTTGATACATTTATGGTAGGAAATCTGCAAAATATCTTCATTGAACATGATCTTTACTTGATATCCTAATGATTTTTGCCATAAAATAAAAAAAACAATTTTGACCCATACAATGTATTTTTGGCTATTGCTACAAATATACCCCAGCGACTTAAGAGTGGTTTTGTGGTCCAGGGTCACAAATATCATGCCAATGAATGAAAACTTGTTGTCCACTTGAATTTAATTTTTCTGACTCCATTGGCAGATACGTGATAAACTTTAAGTTAGTTGAGCTAATCTCTTATATCAAGCAAATGTATCTTTATTTAAGGATCTTTAGACATTTGCACTAGAAAACAAGTCACACATACTGAGGAAGGAGGAGCTGCTGTTAAAGTCAGTGTGGTGTTGTTGTGTGTGTGTTTATGCATGTACACATGCATATTTGTGAGGGTAAGCGAGTAAAATTGGGCAAATATTGTTTGTTCTCACTTAGAGAGTGAAAACACAAACTGTGGGAAAATGTCATTTGATTGAGAGCTTCTGTTCAAATGTAGTTCACTCTGTGGGAGAGATTGCCTGATAGAAACATACAAGTGTTTGTAGATGTGAGATGCATGTGTTCAGCTGATGGTCTCACTGATGTGACTGATCTGATCTTTGTGTTACAGCTGTACGATAAGATTAACACCCGCTCGTCGCCCCAGATCAGGAATCCGCCCAGCGATGCCGTCCAGAGAGCCAAAGAGGTGCGTATCAGACACACACTCGCCGTCAGCTGGCTTTGACTGCCTACGCTCCTCTAACGCAGGAGTCTTCAACCTCTTTCAGCTTCGGGAGCGTCTGACGGACACACGCCAGAGAGCCGTCACACACTGTATGCAGCTGAGCGTGGCCTGTAATAACACACGTGTGCTGCCACATTCATTTTTCACACGCTTCATATCTAGCAGAATAAACCCTCATGTTCTGCGCAGAGACATTCACGATCAGAGCATTCTAGCACTCCATTCCCATTGCAAACATGAGCAACGTGACATTATTCATTTATAATCCGTTGCTACATGTAGTTAATTGGACCAGAATATGAGGGTTCATCATGTAACACTCAGTTACAGTGTGGTTTAATGAATTAATACTTAAGCTTCCTAATTACATTCATAGAATTACCAGTGTTGGGGAAAGTTACTTTTAAAAGTAATGCGCTACAATATTGCGTTACTCCCTAAAAATGTAACTAATTACGTTACTTAGTTACTTTTTATGGAAACAAATGGGTTTCATTACTTTTGCGTTACTTTTTAAATCTGGGCAGGGCTTGTTTGTTTTTAATATAAAAACGTTTGATTCTTAGCAAATGTAAAATCCCTTTCACACCAAAATGAAATGAAGTGAATAAGCCTAAGGCTAAGGGAAAATTAAATTGACGTCTGTACAGTAGAACTGTAGGAAAAGAAAGTTCAACACTCTTCAGCAATGAGAAATAAAAGCACAAATGTTAGTTAATATGAAGTAAGTTTTGCTTATTAGTACACTGCAAAAAATGCTTTTCTTACTTAGATTTTTGTCTCGTTTCAAAGTTAAGTGTGTTTTTGTTTGAAACGAGCAAAATAATCTCCCAATGGTGTAAGCAAAATAATGTTTTTTTCTGTTTGATTCTGTTTGATTATTTAGCTTGTTCTAAGCAAAAACTCACTTGATTTTGACTTGTTTTTTCTGAAAACAAGAAAATAATTATTTACTTGTCTAGAAAATCCTAATATTTTGTCTGGAAACAAGACAAAAAATGTAAGTAAGAACAGTATTTTTGCAGTGTACGGTTGAATTGGATCAACAAATGTCAGCAGCAAAGTCATTGGTTAATAAAATGGGATTAAATACATAAAGGAAACAAAAAGTAACTCTGATATTTTCTTGGAAATGAAAAAGTAATGCGTTACTTTACTAGCTACTTGAAAAAAAGTTACTTGTAATGCGTTACCCCCAACACTGATAATTACTAATATTATGTGTGTATTAATCAGTGATGGTGATCTCCGCTGTAAACCGCGTTTCTCCGCAGGTGTTGGAGACGATCTCCTGTTATCCTGAAAACATGGAGGCGAAAGAGCTGAAGAGAATTCTGACACAGCCGCATTTCATGGTGAGTGAAGCGGTCTGATGCATCTCTCTGCTCAGACGAAAACCACAGCGAATGTTTCAGGTTGAGTCATTCAGATGCATTCCGTGCAGAGTGTCAGTGAGACGAGCCGCCTCCAGATGTGGACGTTTACGAATTTAGCAGATGCTTACGAAGAATGTCCAAGTCATATTTCACCTCAAAGCCTGTAATATATTTTACTTGAACACAATCAAGCCTGCTTATGACTGTTTCACATAGACGCATTATTTCATGACGATTAAATGAACTATACAGTTATAAAAATATATATACATTATAAAAAGGCATGCCATTGAATGTTGCATGCATTGCTAAAAATTAATGCAATCTGTAGTATTCTTGTCTTCTTTTCCATAAAATACCTGAACATCTTTATACCAAGATACAGTTACTGGAGAACAAAATGAAGTTAGGATGATTAAAGCAAGGGCAAATATCTGTTAATGCAGAATGAAAACTAGTTTTTAGTTTTCTGAGCCCTTTGGCAGATTTTTATGCTTGTTTGAATCGTAAAACATAAATAAATTTTGATTAACTACTTAGTAAACAAACATTATTTGGGTATTTTTCTCATGTTTTTGTGAACTATTTAAGCCTTAAGCTATTTTTTTTTTATTATTATTAACTGAAAACTTGTACTTTTAAATGTTATAGTGTCACCAATACAACGCATTGTGTTCCTTTGTATATTTTTAGAACATATTGACATAATATTTTTTTTCAATTTATACATTATATTTTTACTTGACCTACACAGAAAAGGTCTTTAAGTCTTAAAGATACTTTTAGAAAACCTTCAGAAAAGTGAAATTCAGAGCAACAAATTCTACCTTGATTATGTAGTTTGTCATTTAAATGTAATATAGTATGAATATATGAATATGAAATTGTTTAGTTGTAATGAAAATAATGTCACAGTGAAAAACAAATTTGGTCCTATAATCAGGCTTCATTTTCTTTATGCAAAACATAATTTCATATCTCTTTCCTTTGATTTTGGTGTGAAATATTGACGTTTTGGTGACGTTCAGCCTTTCATGTCAAGCCACTTAAACTCTAAACGAAACGAGCAGCTGCTTCAACAGCCGGCCGAGCTTTAATGCAGACGGCTGATCAGGATGAGGGCGATTCCACAGAGACACAGGTCACTGAGGGAGATGGGATGAGCCGCCACAGCAGGGGTGTGTGTGTGTGGGTGGAGGGTGGAGGGTGGCATTAGAGAGCGGGTGTCAGAAAACACAGAAGAGAAAAGCGATCAGAGAAAGTGGTAAAAGAAGGAAGAACCGTGGGTCATCCGATCCGTTCATGGAGATCTACACACACGCTGTGAACACGGACACACAGTACCTGCTCTGGAAAACACGGGTGAGGAATTCTGGGATAGCAGCTGCTTCCTGCCATACTTGATTCATGTTGAAGAGTGTGAGTGTGATCCTGCTGTAAAGTGTGTAAAGTTAAGCTTAAACTGATATTACCTGCTTTTGAGGATGATTCTTTATAAATTCTTTTTATTTTTTGTATCATTATATATGTGACCCTGGACCACAAAACCAGTCATAAGTGTCAGTTTTTGGAAATTGAGATTTATACATCATCTGAAAGCTTTCCTTTGTTGTCTGGTTTGTTAGGATAGGACAATATTTGTTCAAGATACAGCTATTTGAAAATCTGGAAAATCAAAATATTGAGAAAATCGTGTTTAAAGTGGTCTAAATTAAGTCCTTAGCAATGCATATTACTAATAAAAAATTAAGTTATGATATATTTACAGTAGGAACTTTACAAAATGTCTTCATGGAACATGATCTTTTCTTAATATCCTAATGATTTTTGACATAAAAGAAAAATCAATAATTTTGACCCATACAATGTATTTTTGGCTATTGCTACAAATATACCCCAGCGACTTAAGACACATATATGTGACCCTGGATGACGAAACCAGTCTTAAGTGTCATTTTTTCAAAATTGAGATTTATATATGTTCTGAAAGTTGAATAAATAAGCTTTCCATTGATGTATGGTTTGTAAGGATCGGACAATATTTGGCTGAGATACAACTATTTGAAATCTGGAATCTGAGGGTGGAAAAAAATAAAGATATTGAGAAAATTGCCTTTAAAGTTGTCCAAATTAAGTACTTAGCAATGCATATTACTAATCAAAAATTAAGTTTTGATACATTTACAGTACAAAATTTACATAAAATCTTAATGGAGCATGATTTTTACTTAATATCCTAATGATTTTTGGCATAAATTTTGTTTTGATAATTTTGACCCATACAATGTATTTTTGGCTATTGCTACAAATATACCCCAGCGACTTAAGACTGGTTTTGTGGTCCAGGGTCACATATCACTAGTTCTTGCTGCTGATCCCAGTCATAGTCCAGACTGGAGAATGTGTTTATAATATTTAACATTTACAATAATGTTCATGAGCATTAGTTAATTCATGAGGTGTCATGCTCTAGCAATGAATCCAAATTAATGTTAATTAATCAATACAAAATTGTTCATTGCTCATCCATGCTTGTTCCTGATGCAAATGTGTAACTTAAAATCTGTGTAGGAATATTTTTGCACAAAGTATACAATGTAAAACTTACAAAAAATAATTTAGTACATTTTTGCATTGAATTTTAAAATGACTTTTGTGAATCTGAAGTGTTAGAAGTTTCTCTCTGCCGTGTGGTTTTGTTTTCCGCTCAGATGTGAGATGATCCTGCCTGAGTTATTATCATAGTGACCAAATAAACAAACGGTCACACTATCACACTTCATACACACAAATATCTAACCTGCAATAAACCACAAGTGTGAAGAGTATCATGAATTATGCATGCATGGACTGTATTTTGTGTTTCTGTCACAGTCATGAATTTGCATTATTTACTGTTGATTGTGATTCGCGCTCAGGGTGTCGGTGCAGACGAGACCCGATCCACGCAGATTCTGATAAACGCTTGAGTTCAGAGATGAGTGTTAAACGCTGCAGATGCTGAGTGTGCTGTTCCTGTCGCAGGCGCTGCTGCAGACGCACGATGTTGTGGCTCATGAGGTTTACAGCGACGAGGCCCTGCGAGTGACGCCTCCGCCCACGTCCCCGTACCTTAATGGAGACTCGCCCGAGAGCGTCAACGGAGACATGGATCTGGAGAACGTCACGCGTGTGCGCCTGGTGCAGTTCCAGAAGAACACGGATGAGCCCATGGTACCGAATCACGCTCGCTGTGCTACTGCTGTTTCATGAGTAACTGTGTTGCATATTCTAAAATAAGCTCTTGTTTATAACAGAATGATGTGACCAGTAACACTATACTATTATTACTTTCCATCAGGGCCAAAATAGACCTAAAAAAAACTAGTGAACAAATGTGTTGAGCCCATACTAAATGTTTTATTAGCCATCAGTGTTTTTTTTTTTTTTTTTTTTTTTTCTTTTTTACAGTGGCCTTTGCAACCCTTTTATTTAAAAATACAAAAAAAAACAGGTGGTACATTCTTATGTGAGAGAGACAAACAATAATATGAAGAAAGGAAATAACAAAAAGCAAATGCATACATTCTGAAACCTGAATTTGTTTATTTCTAGCAGTAAACTTCTCTGCGTGTCACAATATGATTTATATTTTCCACTGTTTATGGGGGAGAGGATCGTGTGGTAATGGTGTTACATGCAAAGTGTGCAATCAGATTGATTGCAAACAATTACTCTGTCAAGTAGGGCTGCACAATAATGGCACAATATTGCGATTATTGGGGTCAGTATTGCGATTGCGATAAATGGTATTGGGGGCACAATATGGGGGTTCATGAATTATGAGCTTCTAGAACATTTGACCTCTTAACTGAAGTTCTTTTTACAAATTGGACATAAATTAAAACAGTATAAATAACCAAAAAAATTAAAAGCACAGTGCAAACAATAAATGCAGCCATAATCAAAGTAGGCTACTCTCCTATTATTCAAAGTGCCAATACAGACCAACTTTTTCAAGCATGATAGAGCTATAGACAACTACACAACCGATTATAGCTTATAATTTGCGCACATTGGGCAGTCGCTCTTTATACGCCGGGTATTATAATTGCGTTTTTCTTTCGGTTTCACTTTAACTGTCGCGGGAAAAACTCGGCGGTGCTTTGTGCAATACAGCGTACATTCTACAATACAAGACATTAACGCAAAAGTGGAGCGGACATGTCACTCCCCATCCCCAATGGAAATTACGCTCCTGTGTATGGGCATCATGTCTTTTGCCATGCAGTGCGTTATGGAGTCTGTGATTTCATTATGTCTAAACGAAGACTTATAATAATGCGTGAGGCTCGCAATCACATCTGTAATTATGTTTTCTTTTGATATAAATTTGCTGTATTGCCACGTGATGGAGCAACTTTCATTTTGCAAATCTTGCACAATACATCTCTCTGCTCAGTGTCAGTAATCGCAAATCCAAAATGTCGTCATATAACAGAGGAAGAGATTTTTTTTTGGCTACCAGATCAGTTTCCTCTGCGTTCTGGCCTCTCAGTGCATTGCCACATGTGCATTGCCTATACTGAGAGACTGTCAGATCTTTTTATTTATTTATTTATTTGATCTTTTGTTTTGTTTTGTTTTTTGTTCGCAGCACAGAAAATAGGCAAACTGTTCTCAGAAAACGTGTTCAAGTGCACACAATTATTTATTTAATATAATCGCAAGATTTTCACATCATAATCGCACAGGCTGAAAATCGCGATTGCGATTCGATTAATCGTGCAGCACTACTGTCAAGTCATATTTAATTATAATTTTGCTGTAAAATAAAAACACATTCAAACCTTCAGTTTAGTTCAGATCAGCAGCTGTCAGTTTCATCAAGTATGAAACGGTTTTAATTGTGTGATAAGCAGCTCTGCTGTAGCGCGTAGTGATTATTCAGATCAGTTCCGTTCAAGAACTGTGCATCAGTTATGAAGACTAAATTCACCGCTGTGGGCAGTATTTTTGACTTTATTGGATTCAGTCGAGACATCTGAGATGAACCGCAGAAATCCCCGCGTGAGGGATGTTTGTGATTGTGGGACTGTGAGAGCTGCAGATGGATCATGGGTGTGATTGTGTGTTGACAGGGCATCACTCTCAAGATGAACGATCTGAACCACTGCATCGTGGCCAGAATCATGCATGGCGGGATGATCCACAGACAGGGTACGACTGATGCTCTTGTGGTTGACCTGAACACTGCTGTGTTTGTCCAGAGTGTGTGTGTGCTCACGTATGCTGTCGTTTCTCAGGGACGCTGCATGTCGGAGACGAGATTCGTGAAATCAACGGCATCAGTGTCGCCAATCAGACGGTGGAGCAGCTCCAGAAGATGCTGGTGCGTGAGAGAGAGAGCGCAAAACAAAACAACACTACTAAAGCAAAGACTGAGTCACTGTAGTTATAGTGCTAACTATCTGAGTAAGCCAACTAGACATGTCTAATAACTCAGAGATGACTTCACCTCCTCCAGTCCTCACTATAACACAAAACTACTTATAATATGTGACCCTGGACCACAAAACCAGTCATAAGTCGCTGGGGTGTATTTGTGGCAATAGCCAAAATGGGTCAATTGTATGGGACTTTTATGCCAAAAATCATTAGGATATTAAGTAAAGAATATGTTCCATGAAGATATTTAGTAAATTTCCTACTGCAAATGTTTAAAAACTTAATTTTTGATTAGTAATATGCATTTCTAAGAACTTTGGACAATTTTAAAGCTTTTCTCAATATTTAGATTTTTTTTGCACCCTCAGATTGCCGATTTTAAATAGTTGTATCTCAGCCAAATATTGTCCTGTCCTAACAAACATCAATGGAAAGCTTTATTCAGCTTTCAGATGATGTATAAATGTCAGGTTCTAAAAATGGACCCTTATGGCTGGTTTTGCGGTCCAGGGTCACAAATATTAAATCAATGACAACAACATGTCAACAGAACAGACGTGACTTTAGCTGCTGTTTACACAGACAAGGCCCACAAAATGAAACCGAAAGAAACCCTAGCATCTAAATGGGGACATTCATGGACTTCCTTTTTATATAAAGCTAGTTATAAATACTACAACCACACACTAACCTTGACAGAAAACATTTGTGTTACAGTAAAGAAAATAAGTTGTCCCCAAAATGAGGTTTCCTCAGGTGTAATTTACTTTTAAGTGCAAGTTTGTGCCCAGAATATGCATAGGTACAAACACGCACATCTCTGCTTCTGCACTCTTGGTTAATGTGTTTGCATCAGCGGTCACTCTGAGTTAATCACGTGCTTGTGTTTTTTTTCTAACAGCGGGAGATGCGAGGCAGCATCACCTTCAAAATTGTGCCCAGTTACCGCAGTCAATCTCTGTCCTGTGATGTGAGTGTTTCCGTCAGAGCGCCACACGCTGGCCACTCGTGGGATATCAGCACCTAATGTACACATCACACCACATGAGCATCTCTGACTGTGTTTTACTCTGCCGTTTCAGAAAGAATCCCCCGATCTGTCCAGACAGTCTCCGGCGAACGGCCACTCCAGCGTCACCAGCTCCATCTTAGTAAGACCGCAGCACACGCTCACCAGTGCATTATGGGCTCAGATGAAGATTTAGGCCTTTTCTTGCGTTACTCTGGACAGTAAACATTGTGATATAGTGAAACTGATGTGTTTTAACCGTTTGAGCTCATCCGCTTTTACAAAACCGAACATTTATGTTTGATATCAGTGGTTAATGTAGTGACTGAATGGTTTCTAAAGGTCATAACTGTGTGTCATCTGTGCAGGACCTGCCCTCCACTATCCAGCCCAAAGGGAGACAGGTGAGAGTCTGCGTTTCCGTCGTGAGTGTGTGTCTGTCTGTGTCTCAGCTGCTACACCTGAAGATCTCTTCACACCGAGAACCACGTGTGACAGTGTTGCTTTCCATTTCAATCATCACATTTTTTAAATTCTGAGAAACGTTCACGTCCCTGAACAAAAGCGATCGGCCTCTCGCTTGCTTAAAGAGAAGTTCACTTTCAGGACAAAAATTGACAGATAATTTACTCACCTGCCTGGTAATCCAAGATGTCTTTCTATCTTTAGTCGATGAGAAATTGTTTTTTTTTGAGGAAAAAATTTCAGGAATATTCTCCACGAGTTTGAACTCCCAAAATGCAGTTTAAATGCAGCTTCAAAGAGCTCTAAACGATCCCAGACGAGGAATAAGGGTCTTATCTAGCCAAACGATCGGTCATTTTCTAAACAAATTGACAATTTATACACTTTTTAACCTCAAATGATCGTCTCGTCTAGCTTTGCGTGAATTCTGTGTACATACAATTAGGGTATGTCAAAAAACATCTCATTTTATCCTCCAGCTTCAAAATCGTAATACATCACTGCAGAACTACCAACCCAGTGTTTACAAAGTGAACATATGGAAAAAGGTCAAGCAGCCTTTACAAAAAAAGATAAAACAGCGATGTAGGATGATTTTGAAGTTGTAGGAGAAAATGAGAAAGGAGTTTTTTGATATACCCTAACTGTCTTGAACTGGAAAAAAGGTTAAAAAGTATATAAATATACAAATTATATATTTTTATAATATATAATTTTATATATATATATATAATTTCTTTTAGTAGATGATAGAAAAGCAAAAACTAAATGTGAAGAAATAAAAAAAAAACTGAATGATGAACTTGATTACAAACAGAAAATCCTTCAGATTGTTAACTCCTGAAATCATAAAAAAAAAACAAATTAATTTCTGTAGAAATAGTACAGAAAAGTCTGTTTCTGGAACTAAATAAATAAAAAAAAAGGTTATTGCGA
The DNA here is from genome assembly GCA_033026305.1 of Cirrhinus molitorella. NCBI lineage: Eukaryota > Metazoa > Chordata > Actinopteri > Cypriniformes > Cyprinidae > Cirrhinus > Cirrhinus molitorella. The sequence goes on from CM065130.1 coordinate 38,672,975, forward strand.
CTTATCTCACAATTCTGACTTACTTTCTTACAATTGCATGATACAGACTCGCAATTCTGAGAAAAAAAGTCAGAATTGTTAGATAAAAAGTCGCAATTGCGAGTTATAAAGTCTTAAACTTGCAATTGAGAGTTAAGCCAGAATTGTGTGATATAAACTCGCATTTATGTGAACATATCAGTATTTTTTTCTCCTCAGAAATGAGTTTATATCTCACAGTTCTGAGAAAAAAAGTCAAAATTCCAAGATACAAGTAAAACAAGTAAAGCTTGCAAGTGGATGGATCCGTTCATTATAGGTCATGGAAATTCAGCTTTTTAGTCAGTGAAAGTCAGGGAAAAGTCAGGGAATTTGACATTTGGCTTAGAGTGGGAACCCTGACTTTTATTTTGGATGCGATTAATCGTTTGACAGCCCTAATTTTTAACCTTCAATCTGCTGAGCACCATTGAAGTCCACTATATGGGGACAATTCCTCAAAAAACATAATTTCTTTATGTAATTTCAGAAAGACATGAATCTTGGATGACAACAGGGTGAGTACATTATCTGTACATTTTTGTTCTGGAAGTGAACTTCCCCTTTATATCTACATCAAACCCATCAGCAGGCCGAATCTCTGGAGGTTTAATCCTTTTTCTGCACTGGCTGAATGTGATGAACATCATTCAGAGAGTTCTGGGCTCTAATTGGCAGCTGAAAGCTTCATAAAAACCAGGCTGGACATTTAATTTAACTCGGGAGGTTTTTTTCGTAGCTGATGATTAAGAAAAAACATCCACTGGTTAATTCTGAATGCATATTTCAGTTTGAAGGAGACGCCTGTGTTGGGTGTGAACAGGCCTTTAAACTCATCCCGTCACCCTACTGCTTTATAATGCATCGTCCTGCCATTTCCTGTCCACGTCAGTCTGTTCTACTGCATGATGTGTGTGATGCTTTCAAACCCTTAGATCTCCAGACCTGCAGTCAAGGATAAATTGTTTCGGAAGGTGAGTTTCTCGGATCTAGTAGAGCCGTCGAGCCAGATTCATTTCCCATCAGGCTTTGCTTCTCTAGTTGGTGCTTATAGACTCCCAGCATCCCATAGTGGTGGTACATGACACTAACCCACCTGCCGATCACGTCTGTGTGCGTCCCAGTAGTGTGATTGGCCCCGCCCCCCCCGCAGGCGATTGGCCTCTTAGACACGCCTGTGCTGTCCGTCAGTGGGGTTTGCTCACATCTGATTGGTTGACTGTGTGTGTTACATTATAACTAGGGCTGTCTGTTCAACCTGTTCATTAGTGATGGGAAGTTTGGATCATTTTACAGACTCGGACCTTTGAGTCTCGTTGAACGGATCTTTTTTTCGAGTCATTCCGTTCATTTTAGCAAAATATAATTAAAATGTTAAGTGTTACTTCCCTAACACATCCACTGCTTACACAAACGTTGATCACACTACAAACAAAAAACTATAATGCTATAAGAAACAGAAAAGATTCATTAATTATTTTCCTGGGTCTTTTGTCTATGCTTAGCTCACCTCACCTCTTATCTGACTAGTTTTCGGTTTTGAGTCGTTCGTTCATCGCGTGACAGACCCATTCGCTTAGCCTATTAGTCTGAGCCGGAAAGAGAATCGATTCGTTCGTCTCTCGAGTCTGGGTTTGAGTCGTTCAGAGCCGGAAAGAGAATTGATTCGTTCGTCTCTCGAATCCGGGTTTGAGTCGTTCAGAGCCGGAAAGAGAATTGATTCGTTCGTCTCTCGAATCCGGGTTTGAGTCGTTCAGAGCCGGAAAGAGAATTGATTCGTTCGTCTCTCGAATCCGGGTTTGAGTCGTTCAGAGCCGGAAAGAGAATTGATTTGTTCGTCTCTCGAATCCGGGTTTGAGTCGTTCAGAGCCGGAAAGAGAATTGATTCGTTCGTCTCTCGAATCCGGGTTTGAGTCGTTCAGAGCCGGAAAGAGAATTGATTCGTTCGTCTCTCGAATCCGGGTTTGAGTCGTTCAGAGCCGGAAAGAGAATTGATTCGTTCGTCTCTCGAATCTGGGTTTGAGTCGTTCAGAGCCGGAAAGAGAATTGATTCGTTCGTCTCTCGAATCCGGGTTTGAGTCTTTCTTAGCCGGAAAGAGAATTGTTTAGTTCGTCTCTCGATTCTGGGTTCGAGTCATTCTGAGCCGAAAGGGAATTGATTTGTTCATCTCGAGTCCGGGTTTGAGTCGTTCTGAGCCGGAAAGAGAATCAATTAGTTTGTCTCTCAATTCCGGGTTTGAGTCGTTCTGAACCGGAAAGAGAATTGATTTGTTCGTCTCTCGAGTTTGGGTTCGAGTTGTTCATTCAGAGCCGGAAAAAGAATTGATTTGTTCGTCTCTTGAGTTCGAATCGTTCGTTCATCACGTGACAGCTCCATAATATGAACGAATGACTCTAAAAACCCAAACTAACAGGTGAACTAACAAACCTATACTATAGGATGTTGCTCAGGCACGACTGAACGAATCACTCCCCGAGATGACTTGTTCTCCCGAGTCACATAAAAGATTCGTTCAAAATGAACGAATCGTTCAAGAACGATCCATCACTACTGTTCATTTAGTTCAGTTATATACAGCGACAAAATGTTAAACAATGCAGATCTGAATTGAACAGTTTCAACTGGATATGATAAGAGTAATGATTATGTAAGTAATTGATTCAGTGTTGATTATTCCAAGCAGATTTGCAGTCATTGGACGGCCCTATTTATAAGCTTTACTAGTTTAAGTGCTGAATGGACAGTTGTCACCTTGTTATTTTTCTAACGCTCATTCGTGTGTTTCTGCAGATTTACGTTCGAGCGCAGTTCGAGTACGATCCCGCTAAAGATGACCTGATTCCCTGTAAAGAGGCCGGCATCCGTTTCCGCGTGGGGGACATCATTCAGATCATCAGTAAGGACGATCATAACTGGTGGCAGGGCAAACTGGAGAACACCAAGAACGGCACAGCGGGCCTCATTCCCTCGCCGGAGCTGCAGGAGTGGTGAGAAACACAGATCGCAGATGGACCCGTGTGAGCGTGACGCCGCTGTCTCATGCGTGTGTGTGTGTTTGTCTGCAGGCGTGTGGCGTGTATAGCGATGGAGAAGACCAAGCAGGAGCAGCAGGCCAGCTGCACGTGGTTCGGCAAGAAGAAGAAACAGTACAAAGACAAATATTTAGCCAAACACAACGCAGGTAATGAGCAGCGGATGATTCTTCATCATCATGACATGAACAGAATAATCACACACACACACACACACACACACACACACACACACTGTTTTAAATAAGCTCTTTAATCATCTGAAATGGGTGAGTAAATAACTGTACATGATTTATTTTAAACAATATTTTCATGAATATTGACTGTTAATATCTGAGACTGGATGTCTGTAACTGCTGAAGAGTGTGTGTGTGTGTGTGTGTGTGTGTGTGTGTGTGTGAGAGAATCTGCTGACCTCTCTGTGACCTACTGACACAAGATCAGATCAGAGAGACGCTGCCACCTACTGACACACTCCGAACATCACTGACAGACTTACGCTGATCGGGACTCCTTTCACTTCACCCAGTTTTGTTGAGGCCATGACATGAACTTGTGGGAATGTGATGACATTAATGTCACGGCCACAAGATATTATTTATACTGCACAAGATCATTTTGTCATGTTGCGATTCGTTCAGTTAAATGAGTTTAATAATAATCCATACTGATATTCTCTATATGAAGAGTTCAGATGCAAAATCCATCTGACATATTTCTTTAAAAAATGCATTTTTATCAGGCTCTGATGTATAGGTTTCTATGCAAGTACTGGGTCTTCTGATTGGGCTAAGGCTAGGATTTTAGCAAGTTTGAAGTAAAAGTATTTGATGGATGTATAATATGTGTCCAGAGCATTCACTCAGTATCATTATCTCATTTTTGACCGAGACGGCTTTTAGCTGGTTTTGCATCTGAACTCTTCATATTCTCTAACTCAATGTTGGGGGTAACGCGAGTTACGTAATCAGATTACTATTTTCAAGTAACTAATAAAGTAATGCATTACTTTTTCATTTACAAGAACATTACTAAATAAGAGTTACTTTTTGTTTTCTTTATGTATTTAATCCCATTTTATTAACCAATGACTTTGCTGCTGACTTTTGTTGATCCAATTCAACCGTACTAATAAGCAAAACTTACTTTATATTAACTAACATTTGTGTTTTTTTCTCATTGCTGAAGAGTGTTCAACTTCCTTCTCCTACAGTTCTACTGTACAGACGTCAATTTAATTTTCCTTCAGCCTTAGGCTTATTCACTTCATTTCATTTTGGTGTGAAAGGGCTTTTACATTGATTAAAAAATCTAACTTTTTATATTAAAAACAAGCAAGCCCCGCCCAGATTTAAAAAGTAACACAAAAGTAATGTAACACAATATTGGTAATGCATTACTTTTAAAAGTAACTTTCCCCAACACTGCTCTAACTGAAATGAAATATTATATTATAATATACATGTTAAAATCAGTCAGCACCCTTAAAGAGGAAAACTTGCATCTAGATATATAATATGAATAATTTATAGTGCTGTCAAACGATTAATCGCATCCAAAATAAAAGTTTGTTTACATACTATATATTTGTGTACTGTGTATATTTATTATGTATACACAAATACACACACATGCATGTGTATATATTAAGGAAAAATATTTTATATCTAAAATATTTACATTTATTTATAATCTAAATTATATACAAGTATAAATATATATACATATAAATATTTTATTTTAATATATACTGTATGTGTGTGTATTTATATGTACATAATAAATATACAAAGTAAACACACATATAGTATGTAAACATAAACTTTTATTTTGGATGCAATTAATCGCGATTAATCGTTTGACAGCCCTAATAATTTAATATATTCATTTAATATAATACATTAGTCATTTTTAATGATGTCACAGAAACGAGACAATATGTAATATAAAATAATAAAATAAAATAATATAATATAATATAGTATAATATAGTATACAGGGCTGTTAAATGCTTGAATCAGATTGGCTGACAAACTTCCTAAGGTGTGCATTATTTTCAGGTAAACTCAGGCATGATTTCAGTTATTTTATAATGCATATTTTCTAAGAATTCGACGGCCCGTTGTCAATTACTCCTTATAATATAATATAATATAATATAATATAATATGTGTAGCCTTGTCTTAATGCTGTCATTCTTAAATACCAAAAAATGTTATTTGATTAAATATCTCGTAGTTGTGATGTGATCACAGTCCATGTGCAGTGGTCAAAACAAAACTGAAGTGAAGTGTCTCTTTTGTCTCTGATTGCTCTGATGATTGTGATGTTGTTTCTCTGGTTGTGATGTTGTGGTTTAACAGCAGTGTGGGGGGTGTGTGTGTGTGTGTGTTCGGCAGCATGTGTGTGGTTGTCTCCAGTGCTGCTCGTGTGTGTTGTGTTTGTTTGTAATGTGTGTTTAACTGACCCCTGTCCATTTTACACGCTGTCTCCCTTTAATGGCCTCCCGCATGTAAGTAACTAATCATGTCGATCTCCTTTTGCTTAAGTAACGGTTGTGGTGTTTTGACTTGTTATTTGTTACCCATGTCAACCAGGCAAATAGTTCAGTGTTTTTGTGAGATTGGATGTTGAAATTAGTCAGTGTGATTGACAGTGTTGTGTTGCTGTGGAGCTGCAGGAGCTCGACTGATGCTGGAAAACACCATCTGAACACATGAATACCCACATACTAATACACAGATTTATTACTACTTTCATTTGAAGTAATGATTAGTATTGTACATGCCTTACCTCATCATTAGTTCAAATTAAAGCAATACTTTCACACAGAAACACGTCTCAGTGCTCTGACAAATCAAATAGTGTGTTCTAATATCAGCTCAACAACAAACAATTTTAATATAATCTGACTGGATGGAATCAGAGTCTGTGTCCATCACTCTCTACATGATTTTCTGTGAAATCAGTCAAATCAAATCTCAAGACTGGTCTGATTTTTATCAGATGACTTTGAATCTGGGCAAAAATCAGGGCAGAAGAGCTGTAGTCAGGGTTCCCACGGGTCCTTGAAATCCTTGAAAGTTTGTGAAACTGAATTTTTTTTTTCAAGGCCCTGGAAAGTTTTTGAAAATAAACATACATAGATACAGGTCCTTGAAAGTGCTTGAATTTATTTTGGGCAAGAAGTTTTCTGGAAAACAAAATCCACTAATGTGTCATTTCGCCAGTGCTTTGTGGCCTATACGTACTAGCTTGCTTGATTTACGTTAGTTATGTGCATTTATGCGTTAGGTTGTGTTTCCTGCTAAATAAAAAAAAAAAGTAATTGCAATTCTGACAATTTTTTCCTCTGAACTGTGAGATATAAACACACACTTGCTAGTTGTAAAGTCTGAATTGTTAGATATAAAGTCTAAATTGCAGGATATAAACTCAATATTTGCAAGAAATTAAATCGGAACTTGCAATTCTGACTTTTTTCTCGTAATTGCGACTTTGTATCTCGCAATTCTGACTTTTTTTCTCGTAATTGCGACTTTGTATCTCGCAATTCTGACTTTTTTTCTCGTAATTGCGACTTTGTATCGCAATTCTGACTTTTTTTCTCGTAATTGCGACTTTGTATCTCGCAATTCTGACTTTTTTTTCTCGTAATTGCGACTTTGTATCTCGCAATTCTGACTTTTTTTCTCGTAATTGCGACTTTGTATCTCGCAATTCTGACTTTTTTTCTCGTAATTGCGACTTTGTATCTCGCAATTCTGACCTTTTTTTCTCGTAATTGCGACTTTGTATCTCGCAATTCTGACCTTTTTTTCTCGTAATTGCGACTTTGTATCTCGCAATTCGGACTTTTTTTCTCGTAATTGCGACTTTGTATCTCGCAATTCTGACTTTTTTTTTTCTCGTAATTGCGACTTTGTATCTCGCAATTCTGACTTTTTTCTCAGAATTGTGAGATATAAACTTGCAATTGCGAGTAATAAAGTCCAGTTTTTAGGAGAAAAAAAGACTGATATGTTCACACTGAATTGTGAGTTTATATCTCACAATTTTGATTTAATATCTCACAATTACGAGTTTATATCACACAATTCTGACTTCATTTCTTAGAATCTCTGAATTCTCACTTTATAACTCACAGTTGCGAGTTTTTATCTTGCAATTCTGACATTATAACTTGCAAATGTAATATTATTTCTCAGAACTGCAAGTTTATATCTTGCAATTCTGACTTTATAACTCGCAATTGTGAAGATGCACCAAAAAAAAAATTGATATATATTTTTTTTTATTCCGTGGTAGAAACGGGCTTCCATACATACTTTGTGTTGTACGTTGTCATGAGGTTAACGCACGCACAAAACTACTAGAATGGTACCTCAGCGTTTCACAGACACACAGTGAAACATTGCAAAAATAGTCTGAAACCGCTGAAACGTGATGACTGGAAAATGCAAGTTTCAAGACATTTGGCTCACTAAAGAAGATTACAGAGAATGGCTTGCCAGAGGTCCTGTGGCAAAAAAAGAAAAGTTTGACGCATGAAAACTGTAACAATGTATGTTACAAGGCACAAGGCAATGTAACCTTGCTCTAACTTGAAATGTGTATTTGAGGGTATTGGACCGGGAAAGTCCTTGAAAGGTCCCTGAATTTGAAGTTAACCAAGGTGTGGGAACCCTGAGTAGTGTATTCCAGCTTTACAAGAGCAGTTCAGCATCACTAGTGAACTTTCTGTGGTCATTTACTCGTCCTCGTGTCGCTCTGACCTTGCATGAGCTCAGCGATGTTCAGTGTTGGGGAAAGTTACTTTTAAAAGTAATGCGTTACAGTATTGCATTACTCCCTAAAAAAGTAACTAATTACATTACTTAGTTACTTTTTAAATCTGGGCAGGGCTTGCTTGTTCGTTTTTAATATAAAAATGTCAGATTCTTAGCAAATGTAAAAGCTCTTTCACACCAAAATGAAATGAAGTGACTAAGCCTAAGGCTAAAGGAAAATTAAAAGTTCAAGAAAGTTTCTCTTCAGCAATGAGGGGAAAAAAAGCACAAATGTTAGTTCATCTAAAGTAAGTTTTGTTTATTAGTACACTGCAAAAAAAGCTTTTCTTAATTACATTTTTTTTTTCTTGTTTCCAGCCAAAATATCTAAAAATTCTTAAATCAAGCAGGAAGTTGTTTTTTTTCTGAAAACAAGTCAAGATTAAGAGTGTTTTTGCTTGAAACAAGAAAAATAATCTGCCAATGGGGTAAGCAAAAAGATTTCAAACAGAAAACAAGATTATTTTGCTCACCCCATTGGGAGATTATTTTGCTTGTTTCATTATTATTATTATTTTTTTTAATATTTGGGCTGGAAACAAGACAAAAAAAATCTAAGTAAGAAAAGTATTAGCAATTGGATCAACAAAAGTCATTGGTTAATAAAAAGTAAACAAAAGTAACTGGCATTACTTTTTTGAAAAAGATATTTTCTTGTAAATGAAAAAGTAGTGCGTTACTTTACTAGTTACTTGAAAAAAGTAATATTATTACGTAACTTGCGTTACCCCCAACACTGATGATGTTCAGCAGAGTATTCCTGCTCATCTAAAAACATGAAAATGAAAGTATTTACAATGAAACTACTCTGAAAGAGCAGCGTGAACATTCTGCGAAACGTCTCATTTCATGTCGCATGAGGTCGAGTCTGTGAGGACAGAATACTCCATCTCACGCCTCATCAAAGACACGTTAAAGCAGTGGTTCTCAAAGTGTGGGGCGCGCCCCCCAGGGGGGGCGCAAGAGTATTGCAGGGGGGGCGCGGTCCATCTGCAGAAAAATAAAAAAAAGTCGGGCGTAACTTAGAATGGGAGACGGATTGGTCTGTGAAAGCAACAAATGAAGTCGCACAGACCCAGGCAGGTGCTAGTCATTCAAAAGCTAAATGCAGAAAATATGAGGAGACGTATCTTAAACACAGCTTCTCTGCGTCTACACCGGACGCTACAGTTTTCACGTCGCAACAGCTCTAAACGGGACGCAACAAAACTACCATTGTAAACATGCTGTCTATACTCAATGTGGAGCGCGATAAATCCCCGACATTAAGCTGATGCCTTTTTTTGTTTATGACGTACTGACACAAAGTTAAAATGATTTGCAACGTTCGCTTTGTTGCGTCCAGTGAAGAGCTTTTGCGCTGTGACGCGACGCGACAACTGTAGAGTCCGGTTTAGACACGGTGACTTAAGTTTATAATGGGTACTGATTAAAATAGGTTCTACTGTATTTTGCCGCTCGCGTCTGGTGTAGAAACGGTGTTAATTGCGTAGGTGAGGAGGAAAGGTCTGTATGTGTGTGTGTGTGTGTGTGTGCCCTATGCCTTGGGGACAGCATAAAACAGCAAAAATAAAAGTAATACAGTTATTCTCTCAGTGCTATTTTAAGTTTCAAGTGTTGCAGATGTTTTTTTCCCTTTTAGATTTTTACAATTAAAAAAGCATTATTTTTTTTTGTAATGGTAATAAAATTATTTGTTAGTCTCGGGTGGGATGGAAATTCGGGAAGAAGGGGGGCGCCAGATTTTTTTATACGTTTAAAGGGGGGCACGACCAAAAAAGTTTGAGAACCACTGCGTTAAAGCAAACCCAGAGTTCATTTCACCAGCTCTCATCACATCTGAATGACATCATTTCCTGCTGATGCACACTAAAGGCCGTCAGGCGTCACACAGTCCCCTCTCACTGATCCAGGTCTCTCGTTCCTCCAGTCTTTGACCAACTAGATCTCGTGACGTATGAAGAGGTGGTGAAGCTGCCGGCGTTCAAGAGGAAAACGCTGGTGCTGCTGGGTAAGAACATTCCCTTTCAGCTCAGAACACCGTAGAGTCATTATTGAGCTCGGTTCAGTAACAGTGATTGGTGTTTCCGCAGGAGCTCATGGCGTCGGCCGGAGGCACATCAAGAACACTCTCATCGCAAAACACCCCGACAGATTCGCGTACCCCATCCCACGTAAGAGAAGTGACGCTTGAGATGCGGCCGGTGATGAAGCGCCTGTCCGTTGACCGTTGCCTTTCTCCCGACAGACACGACCAGACCTCCGAAGAAGGACGAGGAGAACGGGAAGAACTACTACTTCGTGTCACACGACCAGATGATGCAGGACATCTCCAACAACGATTACCTGGAGTACGGCAGCCACGAGGACGCCATGTACGGCACGCGCCTCGAGACCATCCGCAAGATCCACGAGCAGGGCATGGTGGCCATCCTGGACGTGGAGCCGCAGGTACAGCTGCTTCCTCTCTATCTCTCTCTCCCCAGAGAGACAGAGCACACAACCAAACGCTCCCCATTGACTTTGTATTGCGGGAAGCTGCCACCTTGACAAAAATCAGAACAATGTCTAAAAGCTGCTATGTGACCAGGTGTACAGCAAACAAGCTAAAAAACACACAACTATGTTTTTATAAGCTGTCAACCTAAAAAACAAACATTTCAGGACACAAATAGTTGTAGATGTCAAGAGTATTTCATGATGGGCAGTGTTGGGGAAATTTACTTTTAAAAGTAATGCATTACAATATTGTGTTACTCCCTAAAAAAGTAACTAATTACGTTACTTAGTTACTTTTTATGGAAAGTAATGCGTTACAATATTGCGTTACTCCCTAAAAAAGTAACTAATTACGTTACTTAGTTACTTTTTATGCAAAGTATTGCGTTACAATATTGCGTTACTCCCTAAAAACGTAACTAATTACGTTACTTAGTTACTTTTTATGCAAAGTATTGCGTTACTCCCTAAAAAAGTAACTAATTACGTTACTTAGTTACTTTTTATGCAAAGTATTGCGTTACAATATTGCGTTACTCCCTAAAAACGTAACTAATTACGTTACTTAGTTATTTTTTTGTGGAAAGTAATGCGTTACAATATTGCGTTACTCTCTAAAAACGTAACTAATTACGTTACTTAGTTACTTTTTATGCAAAGTATTGCGTTACTCCCTAAAAAAGTAACTAATTACGTTACTTAGTTACTTTTTATGCGAAGTATTGCGTTACTCCCTAAAAAAGTAACTAATTACGTTACTTAGTTACTTTTTATGCAAAGTATTGCGTTACTCCCTAAAAACGTAACTAATTACGTTACTTAGTTATTTTTTATGGAAAGTATTGCGTTACAATATTGCGTTACTCCCTAAAAACGTAACTAATTACGTTACTTAGTTATTTTTTATGGAAAGTATTGCGTTACAATATTGCGTTACTCCCTAAAAACGTAACTAATTACGTTACTTAGTTACTTTTTATGCAAAGTATTGCGTTACTCCCTAAAAAAGCAACTAATTACGTTACTTAGTTACTTTTTATGGAAAGTAGTGCATTACATTACTTTTGCGTTACTTTTTAAATCTGGGCAGGGCTTGCTTGTTTGTTTATAATATAAAAAAGTTTGATTCTTAGCAAATGTAAAAGCCCTCACACCAAAATGAAATGAAGTGAATAAGCCTAAGAATAAAGGAAAAGTAAATTCAAGCCAGTACAGTAGAACTGTAGGAAAAAGAAAGACTTTTCAGCAATGAGAGAAAAAAAGCACAAATGTTAATCAATCTAAAGTAAGCACTGCAAAAAATGCTTTTCTTAGATTTTTTTTGTCTTGTTTCCAGCCAAAATATCTAAAAATATTTAAATTCTCTGAAAACAAGTCAAAATGCAGTGTTTTTACTTGAAACAAGCAAAATAATCTCCCAATGGCAAAATAATCTTGTTTTCTGTTTGAAATAAGATTTTTTTTAGCAGATTATTTTGCTTGTCCTAAGCAAAAACTCACTTAATTTATTTTTTTTTTTTTTTGAAAACAAGAAAATAATTATTTACTTGTCTAGAAAATCCTTCTTGATTTAAGACTTTTTTGATATTTTGGCTAGAAACAAGACAAAAAATGTAAGTAAGAAAAGCATTTTTGCAGTGTACGGTTGAATTGGATCAACAGCTCAGCTTCCCGCAATACAAAGTCAGTGGCGAGCGTTGGATTGTTTTCCCCGGTGGGCGTGGTTTTCAGATCATGATGCGTGTCGCTCTGTCTCTATGCGTTTGTGTTGTGTTTTCTCAGGCGCTGAAGGTGTTGCGGACGGCTGAGTTTGCGCCATACGTCATCTTCATCGCAGCACCGACTATCACTCCCGCGATGAACGAGGTGAGCGCTGCCGCTGTTCGTCACAGGACGTCCCGGTCGGCGTGTTTCATTGCATGCTGCATGTGTATTTCTGTGTGTTGATTTTGTTTCTTCTTGCGCTGATCGCAGCTCCCTAGATGGTGCAGAAAACTGACAGTAAGTAAAGATGTGAGCCAGTGCAGTCGCTCAGGACAGCCGCTCCACCGTCAGCCACACGTATATTAATCATCTGTTTAAAAGCTTTGATCCTTGTCAGATAAAACACTGCCGCTCAAAAGTTTGGGATCAGCAAGATATTACTTTTTCAAGATTTTCTTATGCTTGTCAAGGCTGCATTTATTTGATAATAAATATTGTAAAATATTATTTCAATGTAAAATAATGATATTTTTAAAAATTATATTTTATAATGCAAATTATTCCTGTGATGCAAAGCTGAATTTTCAGCATCATTACTCCAGTCTTCAGTGTCACATGATCCTTCAGAAATCATTCTAATATACTGATTTATTATCAGGGCTGGAAACAGTTACACTGCTTAATATTTTTTTTGGAACCTGTGATACTTTTTTCAGGATTCTTTGATCAATGAAAGGTTAAAAGGAACAGCCATTATTTAAAATAGAAAGGTTTTCTAATAATATGCACTATTGATCAAAAGTTTAGGTTAAGTAATTTTTTATTCTTTCTTTTTTGTAAGGATGTGTTAAATTATATTTAATATTATATTTAATATTTATATATGAATAAATGCAGTTTTTTTTTTACTTATTCATCAAAGAATCCTGAAAAAACAATCACAGGTTGCAAAAAATATTTGTTTCCAGCATTGATAATTCTAATAATAAATCAGTATATTAGAATGATTTCTGAAGGATCATGTGACACTTAAGACTGGAGTAACAGCTGATGAAAATTCAGCTTTGCATCACAGGAATAAATTATATTTTAAAGTATATTAAAATAAAAATAACATTATTTTAGATTGTTATAACATTTTACAGTATTAGAGTTTTTTTTCCGTATTTTTGATCATATAAATGCAGCCTTGATAAGCATTCACAAGACATTCACAAGTCTTACTGATCCCAAACTTTTGAGCAGCAGTGTAATACTTTAATGTATGATTGGAGCATCAGAATGCAGATCACAGATCCGTTTTTTAGAACCAAAATTATTTTTAGTCATACTTGAAATGTAATTTATGTCTAAACTGATCAGGGGTCATACTAGAACTCAAACTAAAATTAAAATAATAAAACAGCTAGTCGTGAAGGCAGCGTTCCTTATTTTAATTTAGTTGATGCACTACAAACTAAAACTGAAATAAAATGAATAAAACTACATAGACATATTTAAGAAAAACTACTACAAATGACAAAAACACAACAAAATTACTAAAACTTTAACTGAAATTAAAATGAAAACTAAACTAATAAATTAAAGCTGCAGACTGTAACTTTTTTGATTAAAAATTATACAATATAAATTTCTGAGCAAGTACATAACCAGCCAGTGTTCAAAACTATGGCCTTCCTTTAGCCCCATTCACAACGGTTATCTTATAATAATGTTTTTAAAGTGAGTGTACGGTTAGGTTTTCACGGGGAATTCCAGCATGCCGCTGCATCATTAACGTCACGACTGTAAACATGAAGGCGGCGTCGGGATAGTAGCTTTATCGCATGTGAGAATGATGCAGATGCGGATCATTTATAGCCTTTTCTCACAGCGGCTGAAATAATTACACTTATTTTTTGGTTTTGGATTTTGATCAAGAAAGTTTGTGTTTATGAAACACAAGTGACTGAAATCACTCCAGTTTTAAATGTGCATCTGTTTGCAGATAGCCTTCGTGAGATTACACAAGTGTTGTATTTTAAACACCGGTCCTAAGGAAGAATGATTTGCTTTTTTGACTGAAAGAATTTCTTGATATGAAATTTGAATTTTGTTTATCAGAGATTAGACTGCACAGAAACAGAAACGCTAATATACACTACACACACTAGTTACACAATGCTGATGTTGTTAACATGAACAAATTGAGAACAGTATAATAGTAATAACATCTTGCTAGTTTGATGTGATATGAGATAATAACCGATCGTTAGATTTAAACACCTGCAGCGTTTTTCCTCAGTTGGTCAGAACAAAAGTTTTAGACTGGCTACTTGCTCTTAGATGACAATATCTGATGAAGATTCTTATTTGGGCCATATATTTGAATCTGTTCATCTGTGATTCCTAAATACAGTGAATATCCACAGCGGTGCGGTGACTGACAGCCGCCAAAACATTAGATTCATCCGCTGGAGCACAACCCACACATGGAGGATAATCCCGCATTTAACTGCAATTGCAGGTGTTCAGACAGAGATGGCGACAAAGAGGCAAAACTTACAGACTGCAGCTTTAAATAAAAATAAAACATGTAAGGGATAATCAACGGTTTGCAGTGCATTAAAGGATTTTAGAGGCTAATAACCGTCCGATGCGAAGCGGAGCCTCCGGGAAGTGCGTTAAAATCCTTTAATGCACGGCAAACCGTTGATTATCCCGCTTATTCCATGGTTATTTGCAAATTTATAGACAAGTTAAAAGTAGTATTGCTCTTTGCAGCGCAAGATTTGACTGAATGGGTAAAAATGACGGTTATTTTCATCAGTTAGCTCATCAGCTCTATCATTCTGCCCAATTCAAATCAGACACAGACATGAAATAATGATAAATCACATTTATTTGAATGAATTACAGCATTTATTTCAATTACTTATTGATTGATCGAGAGGGAGAAAGGGAGAGATGACAGTTATGTGCGTGTTACCTGCCTGTTGCGCGTCTCTCTCTAAAAAACAACAAATTAATTCAAAAACAGCGGTTTTACCACATAGTTGCTGAGGAATATAATGTAGCGATCTATTATCCAGGCTATTTGATTAATATGGATCGAGAGGAAGCCCTGACAACAGTTTATATGTGTGCAGCACAATACGATCTCTCTCTCTCTCTCTCTCTCTCTCTCTCTCTCTCTCTCTCTCTATTAATATAGAACGGTGATTAAACTGACTTGGAACTGTGCATTAAACGATTTTAATGCATACCTGCCAGCCAATCAGAATCCAGTATCCAGACATTCCATGGAATAATCAAAATATTAATAACAGATATTTTTAATGACAGAAAGGCAGAAACTGCGGTGGATTGTAATGAGTGTGGACTGAACACAGTGGAGCCGCTGTCTTGTGGCGACTCGCTCAGACAGAAGCGTGTTTGTCGTAGATGGCGTTTTATCGTTAGCCGTGCGACAGAGGCGTGATGTCATCGTTGCGTCTCGCTGACGTTGTGTGTCTGTTCTCATCAGGACGAGTCTCTCCAGCGGCTGCAGAAGGAGTCAGAGGCGCTGCAGCGCTCGTACGCGCATTACTTCGATCAGACGATCATCAATAACGAGATCGACGACACCATCCGCCTGCTGGAGGAGGCCATCGATCTGGTGTCCAGCACTGCGCAGTGGGTGCCTGTGTCCTGGGTGTACTAGCATCACACACACACACACACACACACACACACACACACGGACTTTACATCCCGGCAACTACCAGTGCGTAGGTAGCGTTGTATATATCTATACATATATAAATATCTATAAATATGAATATATAAGTCATAGATATGGTCCTGTACTAATAACGAGGGGGGTTGATGACATTTTATACGGTTTTCTTTTTAAATGCGAGACGGCGTCTCAGAGCAATGATGAGCACAGTCCACGATGGGGGAGGAGCCGACGCCCCCATCGGCCCCCACCCCGTGGGCGTGGCTACGTGACTCCGCCCACCGGCAGTATATAAGCACAGCCGACCCCCGAACCCCCACCCCCCTCTCTCTCTCTCTCTCGCTCACACACAAACACGAGCACCGTTTGCACGGACGGAACTGAACTGCCCCCCCGACGCCCGTTTCATCCACCCCTCTGTTTACAGATGTAGGTTTGCACAAAGGGCGCTCTTCCTCCGGCTGCTCCTCTTCCTCTCTCCAGCGAAGCCACCGTCGGGAGGAGATCGCCGCGCCGAAACGGACGGCTTCCCTCATGCCCTGTGTAGTGACGTGTTTGTAAATTGTCCTGGATTTGATTTCTTGTGCGGAACGAGGAGGAAGATATCCGTTCCTAGATCGATCATTTCAGAAAATGTGCTGTCTTAAGAGTATTATTGTTTTACTCCGAGAAAACCGAGAGGATTTTATTGTGTGTAAATGTTTCAATGGTGCGTACATTTGCGGTTGAAATGAAGTAGTGTGTGCATAAACAACTGAACAGACTGTGTGAACTCTTCATTTCATATTGCCCTTGTGTAAATTCCTCTGCAAATGACAAAACTGCTCTTCAGTATGTTTGTTTGTTTGTTTGTTTGTTTTTTTTAATCTATTTCCTTTCACGTGTTGAAAAAGTAAATTGCTTTTGAAATCAGGTCATGCATGTTGTTTTTATGGCAGTTATGATGGATGATGATGATGATGATGATGATGATTGTTTGAATACTGCTCATGTTCCTCCAGCAGATGGCGCTGTTTCACTCTCACACATCATGTGTGTCTCACATAATATTCAGGAGCGAACACTTCTAAATTTAGTCACATACATTGCTAACTCCTAATAAAGGCAGTGATCTGCAGTGTTGGGGAAAGTTACTTTTAAAGTAATGCATTACAATATTGCGTTGCTCCCTAAAAAAAGTAACTAATTACATTACTAAGTTACTTTTTACGGAAAGTAATGCATTACAATACTTTTGTGTTACTTTCAAATCTGGGCAGGGCCCAGATATAAAATATATAAAAAAAATATATATAATATAGATATATAATATAAAAAAGTTTGATTCTTAGCAAATGTAAAAGCCCTTTCACACCAAAATGAAATGAAGTGAATAAGGAAAATTGACTTCACATCTGTGCAGTAGAACTGTAGGAAAAGAAAGTTCAACACTCTTCAGCAATGAGAGAAAAAAGCACAAATTTTAGTTAAAGTAAGTTGTTTATTAGTACAGTGCAAAAAAAATATATATATATATATCACTTAGATTTTGTCTTGGTTCCAGCCAAAATATCTAAAAATTCATAAATCAAGAAGAATTGTCTTGTTTTTTCTGAAAACATGTCACAATTAAGTGTTTTTGCTTGAAACAAGCAAAATAATCTGGTTTTCTGTTTAAATAAGGTTTTTTTTTCTTACCCCATTGGCAGATTATTTTGCTTGTTCGAAGCAAGAACTCACTTAATTTTGACTTGTTTTTTTTTCTGAAAACAAGAAAATATTTACTTGTCTAGAAAATCCTTCTTTAAGAATTTTTTTGTCTATTTTGGCTGGAAACAAGACAAAAATGTAAGTAAGAAAAGTATTTTTGCAGTGTACGGTTGAACAAAGATCAGCTGCAAAGTCATTGGTTAATAAAATGGGATTAAATACATAAAGGAAACAAAGAGTAACTCAGGTATTTTCTTGGAAATGAAAAAGTAATGCGTTACTTTACTAGCTACTTCAAAAAAGTAATATTACGTAACTTGCGTTACTTGTAATGCATTACCCCCAACACTTGTGGTCTTTAAAAAAAATGCTTTTTTTTGCATTTTTATTAAATGTATCAACAGAGACCGAGTTCGCCTGGTTTCATTAGGAAAATATAAAGCAACTTAATTTGATTCTCTTCCAAGAACAAAAAAACCCAAGGGTGAAGCTCACATTTATACACACCACGTGATCAGATATGATCGATATGTTGGGGGTGACGTCATTGTCTTCCGGGTCTTTCGCTCGCTTGTCGCTCAGCGGCGCCTCCTGCTGGAACAACAACAAAAACAACAACAACACGCGCAGAGATCTGGCTTTTAGACACGTTTATTGTCTGATCTAACCTCTGAGAAATATTCACGCAGAGCTCGAGTGTTCACAGTGAGAGTGGCGGCGAGCCTGTGCTGCTGTCTCAGTAGTGCAGTCTAGGTAGGCAGCACGGTTTTGAGACGCAGCCGCAGACATTTAAACATCAAACACAGGCCGGTCCGGTGCGGGACAGCGAGTCATTACAGAAAAAAAACTAAATATCCACCGAGCACTGACTTCGTCCCTGTGCTGCCCGTTAACCGGGTGTCGGTGCTGGTGTAACGTCAGTTATCAGTGTGATGGACTGAGACTGGACGGGTGTCGAAGGAGGGGGGGCGGCTGGTGACGCAGGAAAAACACCCGAAACGAGCAGACGAGACGGCGGAGCCGCGAATGCGCGAGAACTCCCGCGAAACACTGACGTTCGAGCCGCGGACTGCAGAGACTCGGATGAGCGAGCAGCGGACAGTCGCGCCCGGTTGTCGGTGAGTGATGTTTGTAAAGCCGCGCTCGGTGCGCCTTTCTCTTTGTTGAGTGACCGACACACACCGCAAACACGAGCTCACGCGTGAAACGGACTGAGAAATCCGCGCGAATGTCCGCGAGACACTCGTCTGACACGGTTATCGCCTCACACGAAGCCGGTTTGTGTGTGTTTGCGGGGCAAAATGGCTGCTGACACACTCACACACACTCTCTCAGAGGAGCAGCTCCACAGACACCCGCTCAAACACCTCCTGCTCTGAGCTCCTGTTCGCGGTAAGGCTGACAGACGGTGTTCTGCTGCGGGTTAGAGGTGATTCACAGGCGCGGCGGGGCGTTTAGCGGCGAGCGGCGCGCCATTAATGAGGTGGAGCAGCGGTTAGCACTTTAGCACCGAAGCTAACAGGCCTCAATAACACACGCACCGACAGTGACACATTCAAACTATAATCAGCGTGAAACACTCGTTCATGAGGGTGTGTGAGTGTGTCCGTGTTTGTTCGGTGTCTGTCTGTTTGGGGAAACGAACGTGAAGAACGCGAGCGCAGTGCTAATGCTAGTGTCAGAAACCGGCCTCCGGGCCATAAAAGTGATTCTTTACATTAAACCGCTAATAAGACAGGCTTTTTTGCTGGGACTGACACATGAAGGAATACCGTGACCCGTGTGTGTGTGTGTGTGTGTGTGTGTGTGTGTGTGTGCAGCTGACAGGAATGCGAGGAAACAGCTGATGTTTATGAAATAAGCTGAATGTCATCAGACTATATTTAGTGTAAAGCGCTATTGACAGCATGTGTGTTTGGATCAGTTGACAGCTCATATCAATACTGACTGCACATTGGCCTGTGTTTATGTCTGTGTGTGTGTGTGTGTGTGTGTGTGTGTGTGTGTGTGTGTGTGTGTGTGTGTGTGTGTGTGTTGTGGCTGCACTAGTGTCTGAGGGTCTTCAGATTTTGAGATGTGTTATTATAATGAAGTCTTGCATTAAATATGCAGATCTGGACTTGATGTTGGTTTCTGTCAGCTGATGGTGTGTTTGAGTCTTATGCTGATGAACAGTGTTGGGGGTAACGCATTACAAGTAACGCAAGTTACCTGATATTATTACTTTCTTCAAGTAACTAGTGAAGTAACGCATTATTTTTTTCATTTCAGTTACTTTTTGTTTCCTTTATGTATTTAATCCCATTTGACTTTGCTGCGGCTGACCTTTGTTGTACACTGCAAAATACTTTTCTTACTTACATTTTTTTTGTCTTGTTTCCGTCCAAAATATCTAACAATTCTTAAATCAAGAAGGATTTTCTAGACAAGTAAACAATTATTTTCTTGTTTTCAGAAAAAAAAGTAAAAAATTGAGTAGAACAAGCAATAATCTGCCAGTGTAAGAAAACAGAAAACGAGCATTTTGCTTACCCCATTGGGAGATAATTTTGCTTGTTTCAAGCAAAAACACTTAATTTTGACTTGTTTTCAGAAAAAACAAGACAATAATTTTTACCTTTAATTAAATCCTTCTTAATTTAAGAATTTTTAGATATTCTGGCTGGAAACAAGACAAAAAATCTAAGTAAGAAAGGCAATTTTGCAGTGTACTAATAAGCAAAACTTAATTTATTTATTTTTTTTACGTTTTTCTCATTGCTGAAAAGTCTTTTCCTACAGTTTTACTGTACAGGCGTGAATTTAATTTTCCTTAAGCCTTAGCCTTATTCACTTAATTTTACATTTACATTTGCTAAGAATCGAACGTGTTTAAATTAAAAACAAACAAGCAAGCCCTGCCCAGACTGATCTAAATTATCCAGACGGAAATTTGTTACTCATTCTCAATGGGAAATTGCCCAAGCAACAAAAAAAAGTTGCCCCGTGTATCATCAGCTTTACTCTCTGAATGATTGCTGAACTAAAGAACCTGTTTCAGGATTGTGAAACAAGACTGTTTCTAACATCACGTCTGATACCGGCCTGGTATGACTCGGACTCAATAATTTGTTTGCTATGACTTTGTGCTTCTCATCTGTGTCCAAAAGAGAGCAGAGGACACCTGTGTGACAGGATGTTGTGTTCTTCTCACTTCCTGAATGCGCTGAAGCGTGACGTGTGCAGGACCGTGGACACGCGTGCAGATGTGCTTCAGGACTCTCAGTGTGTGTGAAGGACTGCGTGTGACTTTCTCCTGGTTAACTGTGATATTAGTTTACTTCTGTATTCATCAGACTCGTGATGTTCCGCCTCTCAACCGGCACTAGACTCAAACATCATCTCCAGCGTTTATGAGCCTTAAACATCCTTTTTTTAACAATTCTCTCTGTTAGTGAGAACATTTGATTCTTGAAAGTGCAGAAACACACGCTGGACTAACACACAGTCCTTAAATAGAACGGACACGTGGCGAACAGACGTCTGATGTTCACAGACTCTGTGTTTTTATCTGTGTGAGTCTGGACTTACGTCTGTTTGGACGGACGACAGCAGCTGCTCTGTTCACCGGTTAAAGTTAGTAGCGGCATCTGATCCGCACACTACGCCGGTTAAACTCGAACCCGAGTCAAGTCAGCTTCATTTATATAGCGCTTTTTACAATACAAATTGTGTCAAAGGAACTTTACAGTATCAAATAGGAAAGTAATATATCAATAATGCCAAAAGAAACAGTAAACAATTTTAGTTTGAGGAAATTAATCAATAGTTCCAAATTAATAAATTTAGTTGTTGTCCCCAACTGAGCAAGCCATAGGCGACAGCGGCAAGGAACCAAAACTCCATCTGTGACACTGATGGAGAAAAAAAACCTTGGGAGAAACCAGGCTCAGTTCTCCTCTGACCAATAAACAAGTAGTTTGTACTCCCATACAGACCTGTAGAGGGGGTCTATATGTACATCTGGATACGGACTGGATCAGGGAACTGCAGTGGCCAACTGTTCAGGATACAGACTGGATCTGACCTCGGAATAAGCAGGAGACAGACTAATATTAGCATAGATTCCGTTCTTCTTATGATGCAGCGAGTGCATCAGGTGTTATGGGAAGTGTTCCCGGTCCCGAGCGCACGCCGGTTCTCTAAATCTGTGTTTCTGTGTCTTGCAGGTAATGCGATGTTCTCTGCGGCTCGGCCTGAGCTCCAGGTGCTTCGATCTCGCTCCCTCAGCCGCCGGAAACGCCCCGCTGCCGCCCGGGCAGTAGATTCTCGCCCGGCTCCCGCCACATAAACGGACAAGATTGCAAAGATCTGCCCCGCGTCGAGCATGACGGCCACCACCCGCGGCTCGCCCGTGGGGGGCAACGAGAGCCAGAGCCAAGCGCCGGACGGCCAGAACCAAACCCTGATGCCCCAGAACCAGGTGAGAAAGAGAGAAACTCGATTCACAGTCGATTCACCTTTATTCCTATAGCGCTTCATACAATAGAGACTGTGTCAAAGCTGCTTCACAGTAACAAACAGAATCAGCGATGGAGACTGACTCTGCTGTAATGCAGCTTTATAAGACAGTGGTTCTCAACCTTTTTACAGTGGTGCATTTAAAATTCTTCTGAGTACCCCACTTAGACTTAAGTCACATGTTTTCCATTAAGAGATAAAAATTCCCCCCTTTAAATTTGATGTGCATGAATTTTAGCTTTTATAGAGGCATCTTAATATTCTATTAAGAGTATTATTAATATGTAACCCTGGTCTTGAGTAGCACAGGTATACTTGTAGCAATGGCCAAAAATACATTGTGCGGGTCAAAATGACCAATTTTTCTTTCATGGCAAAAATCATTAGGATATTAAGTAAAGATCATGTTCTCTGAAGATATTTAAAAAAAAAAATTCCTACCATAAATGTATCAAAACTTAATTTCTGGTTAGTAATATGCATTGCTAAGAACTTCTTTTTCAACTTTAAAGGTGATTTTCTCAATATTTTGAAAATTCCAGCTTTTCAAATAGTTGTATCTTGGCCAAATATTGTCCAATATTAATATTAATATTACTAAATTGCCAGTAGGTGGCAGTATGAGCATCTTAATGTGTGAGACGTCGCATATTTCATTCAGTAAGGAAGCAAACCGTTCACTGACTCGCCGAATCGTTCAAAGCTGCAGATTTCTTCTTTAACGAAACACACTAGTTCTGTTGCTGATTTCGTTGCAGCTGTTTTGTAAGCTATATTTAAAATGTAAAATGCTCACTTAATAATAGATAAAGGCAGTGCATTATTAGAAATGATAAGATGAACTCAGATAAACCATATATTGTCATAGTCGTGTGTTTATTAGTCACATTGAATCAATGAAAGCGGTTCAATCTTCTGTTTATTCAGCTACCACTATATAATTTCCTGGGTTATTTCTTCAGGGCATATTTGGAGTTTCTGGCTCTTGAATGGAGATTACTACTGATCACAGAACTGTGCTTCTCTGACAATGTCTGCACAACAATTAATTAATCGCAACTGCGATCACACTAAAATGTTTTGTGAAGCTCTTAAAGCAATTCATTAGTCAACCTTCCCCTACTCCGCTAACCCACTGACCCTACTACTCTAACCCTAACCCTAGTAATATCAACTTGCTGTTGCTGTTGTGTGTTCAGACGCCTTCACCGAACTCCTCCAATGAGGCGTCACCCATCAGTCCTCCAGAGGAACAGGGGCAGGCGGAGGCCCCGCCCACACAGGAAGAGGAGGAGCCTGCCTTCCCCCACACAGACCTGGCCAAGCTGGACGACATGATCAACCGGTCAGCTTTCTCAGTGTTTGCTTTCTCTCTCTGCATGGTGTTAATGTGGTGTTAATGTGGTTTCCTGTGGTTCAGGCCGCGCTGGGTGGTTCCGGTCCTGCCTAAAGGAGAGCTGGAGGTTCTGCTCGAAGCTGCTATAGATCTCAGTAAAAAAGGTCAGATGTCACTGGTCAAGTCACCTTTATTTATATAGCGCTTTTTACAATACAGATTGTGCCAAAGCAGCTTTACATTATCAAATAGGAAGGTAGTGTGTCAATAATGCAAAAGGAAACGGTTACCATTTTTCAGTTAAAGCGAGTTAATCATTTAATTCAGTGACGCTATCATCAGCTCAGTTCAATTAGTTTACAATATCACTGGAAATGAAGTGTCCCCAACTGAGCAAGCCAGAGGAACCAAAACTCCATCGGTGACAGAAATGGAGAAAAAAACCTTGGGAGAAACCAGGCTCAGTTCTCCTCTGACCAATAAACAATATATGTGCTGACCCACCATCCGGATACGGACTGGATCAGTGGACTGCAGTGACCATCTGATCAGGATACAGACTGGATCTGACCTCGGAATAAGCAGGAGACACACTAATATTAGTGTAGATGCCATTCTTCTGATGATGCAGCGAGTGCATCAGGTGTTATGGGAAGTGTTCCCGGTTTTGGTTGACCTAATTAATGCAGCCTAACAATCCTTCTGGCCCTCTTCTGTCATTTTTGACCGAAAAAATTGTATATTTAAAAAATTGTAGCTTCATCGGAATGAGATGACACTTGGTGACTTTTGTCACATTAGCAATGTGAACACACACAAAAAACTTGGAAATGATTTGGATATTTTAAAGGGTCAAAAAATATAGTCACACTTGCCTTCTTTGCGGTCAGAAATGACCAACATATGAAATGAATGGGAAATACCAAAAAATATGAAAAATCTGATAATCTTTTGGTGGTACAAACTACAGATCAGCCACTGTGCAGAAAAAAAGTGCACAGCAATCAAGGGGTGACACTCTTAAAATATCAAGAGTGCAAAATTGACAGCCACGTGCGCACACATGCAAAAATCCTCTGTGTGTATGTATATATGGAGATATACAGGCGGTTACATGACTTTACTCACGTTTTTAACTTTTTAATGCCGGCAATGGCATAATTCTCAGTTAAAAAAAAAAAAGGATTTGAAATGCTTTTACTCTATTTTAATATGAAATTGAAATTTATTGAAAAATAAAAAATAATATATAAATAATTAAATACAAAAATATATATTAATTTCAATAAAAAATAGCTTATTAAAATTGTATAAATATTGTATAGTATCATAAAATCTGCTCAAAATTCTAAATGGTAATCCAAAAATATTATTGAACAAAAATATGATGTTGCATTGATTTTCCTGAAAAAAAAAGATGAAAAGTTACATTTCAAGGTTTCGGTCATTTTTGACCGCGGAGAAGGTATGTGTGACTCCCAAATGAAGAGGGCCAGAGGGTTAACAGATTTGAATTATAGAAATGTGTTAATGTGTTATGTGTAAGCCAGGTTAAAGAGATGGGTCTTTAGTCTAGATTTAAGCTGACAGAGTGTGTCTGCCTCCCGAACAGAGTTAGGTCATAAATGCCAATCAAATGCATATGGGATGTGTTCAGGTGGACTCATTGTGTTTTTCTGCGGTTTGTTCTGGCGTTCAGGGCTTGACATGAGATGCGAGGCGTGTCAGAGGTTTTTCCGCGACGGTCTGACGATCTCCTTCACCAAAATCCTGACGGACGAGGCCGTGAGCGGCTGGAAGTTTGAGATCCACGTGAGTCTGACTTTTCGTCTGCGATCGGACGTCTCCTCGTCTGTTCCTGGTGTTGATCTGTTGTTGTTGTCTCGTTGCAGAGGTGCATCATCAATAACACCCATCGTCTGATCGAGCTCTGTGTGGTCAAACTGGCTCAGGATTGGTTTCCTCTGCTTGAGCTGCTGGCCATGGCGACTAACCCGCACTGCAAGTTCCACATTTACAACGGCACTCGTCCGTCTGAGAGCGTCCCCGCAGGAGCGCAACTCGCCGACGATGAGCTGTTCGCCCGACCGCCCGACCCGCGCTCTCCTAAGGTACGACGCTGCGCTTCCGATCACCGATCGCAACCCAATGTGATCTAGTGACGCTTTTGGGTGCAGTTATCAATCTCTTACCAATCAGGCACTAGTTGAACAATGAATATTCAACAAACACAAGCAGTCCTGCTGGATGATGCAGCTGAGAAACACTAGTATTTACAGTTGAAGTCAGAATTGCAGAATATGCAAAATGTTAATTATTTAACCAAAATAAGAGGGATCATATAAAATGCATGTTATGTTGTATTTACTACTGACCTGAGTAAGATATTTCACATAAAAGATGTTTACATATAGTCCACAAGAGAAACAATAGCTGAATTTATAAAAATGACCCTGTTCAAAAGTTTACATCCCCTTGATTCTTAATACTGTGTTGTTCCTGAATGACATACAGCTGTGTTGTTCTGTTTAGTGATAGTTGTTCATGAGTCCCTTGTTTTTTCTGAACAGTTAATTTGTGTATTTGAACCCTTTCCAAGAATGACTATGATTTTGAGATCCATCTTTTCACACTGAGGACAACTGAGAGACTCATATGCAACTATTACAGAAGGTTCAAACACTCACTAGGTGTGTTTCCATTACAAATGTGCGCAAAACTTTTGCGATATTTTCTAAATGTCGATAAAAACCTTTTGCGAAATGACGGTGTTTCCATTAACCATATCATGCGACTAAAACTCGTCCTCTCGCGATAAGTCATTCAAAACACACTAGCCGTTTTATATTTTTAATCGGATACAAGGCAAGTATGCGCTTGTTCTGGGAAGTAGGCTAATAATAGTGCGCGATTTCACGGAGGATTTCATGGATTCAGAATTTCTGGATGAACGCATTCACTTTTTTTTAGCTGTGCAGTGCAATGGGGCTCTTGTAACACCTGCAGCATCATGCACAAGCCAGTTTACACAAATAAACGAAGAAAGAATGATCATATGACTGTTCACGTATATCATGTGACCTGGAAATGTGAAAAAAGCGTTTCCATTGCCGTTTTGCGAATTATTCCTTTTCCACATTGTCTGAATAACCACCTCATGAGCGTGTAAACTTCTTTGCGATAAATGGGTGTTTTTGCGAATTTGACGCGTTTTTAGGCGTATTTTCAATTCGCAATTTCAATTTGCGCATTTTGAAGGGTAATGGAAACGCGCCTAATGATGCTCCAGAAGGAAAAAACATGCATTAAGAGCCGGGGGTGAAAACTTTTGAACAGAATGAAGATTTGTACATATTTCTTATTTTGCATAAATATTGTATTTTGTTCATTTAGCACTGCCCTTCAGAAGCTACAGAAGATACTTACATGTTTCCCAGAAGACAAAATAAGTTACATTTACACTCATCTTCAAATTCTAAAAGTTTTCACTCCCCCGGCTCTTAATGCATGTTTTTTCCTTCTGGAGCATCAGTGAGTGTTTGAACCTTCTGTAATAGCTGCATATGAGTCTCTCATTTGCCCTTAGTGTGAAAAGATGGATCTCAAAATCATACAGTCATTGGAAAGGGTTCAAATACACAAAAATGCTGGAAAACCAAAGAATTTGTGGGAGCCGAAGGATTTTTCTGAAGAACAGCAGGCAGTTTAACTGTTCAGGACAAACATGGGACTCATGAACAACTATCACTGAACAAAAACACAGCTGTATGTCATTCAGGAACAACACAGTATTAAGAAACTTTTGAACAGGGTCATTTTATAAATTCAGCTATTGCTTCTCTTGTGGACTATATGTAAACATCTTTTATGTGAAATATCTTACTCAGGTCAGTAGTAAACAAAACATAACATGCATTTTATATGATCCCTCTTATTTTGGTTAAATAATTAACATTTTGCATATTCTGCAAACAACTGTATATGTATTTGATTAAAAACAATCAAACTATGAAACACATTAACAACTTCTTAATAAAGTAGGTATTTGTGTAAATAAATATGACAGTGTCTAGTTAAAGAGAGTTTAATAAAAAGGAGACGCTGTAAGCTTCGTCCGTGTCTCTGGTTCAGGGTTGGCTGGTGGACCTCATCAATAAGTTTGGGACGTTGAACGGGTTCCAGATTCTGCACGATCGCTTCATGAGCGGCCAGGCTCTCAACGTGCAGATCATCGCAGCTCTCATCAAGTACGTTCCTCTGTGTTCACATCTGTTTAATAAACATCTGACATCTCGCTCCTTTCTGCATTCGAGCTGTGTTCTGCCGAGTCTCATCGTTTCTTGGTTGTTTTCCAGACCTTTCGGCCAGTGCTACGAGTTCTTGACTTTGCACACGGTGAAGAAGTTTTTCTTACCCATAATCGAGATGGTTCCACAGTTTCTGGAGAACCTCACAGACGAGGAGCTGAAGAAAGAGGCCAAGAACGAGGCCAAGAACGACGCTCTGTCCATGATCATAAAGTCCTTGAAGAATCTGGCGTCTAGAGTTCCGGG
Organism: Cirrhinus molitorella; assembly: GCA_033026305.1. Classification (NCBI taxonomy): domain Eukaryota; kingdom Metazoa; phylum Chordata; class Actinopteri; order Cypriniformes; family Cyprinidae; genus Cirrhinus; species Cirrhinus molitorella. The sequence goes on from CM065130.1 coordinate 38,700,836, forward strand.
TCAAGAAGAAACCGTCAAGAGCTTGGAGATCTTCAGGTTAAAAATGATCCTTAGGTAAGCCGTTTCCTCGTTAGAAGCTTGATGAATTCTAGTTGTGTTTATCTGAACTCGTGACTAGTCTTATCTGCTGTGTCTCCTTTGCAGGTTGTTGCAGATTTCCTCATTTAATGGGAAAATGAACGCACTGAATGAAGTGAACAAGGTGATCTCAAGCGTGTCGTATTACACTCACCGACACGGAAACCCAGAGGAAGAGGAGTGGCTGACAGCGGAGCGTATGGCTGTAAGAGAACAATCAATCCATCAATCAATCACTGTCAAGACACCTTTATTTATATAGCGCTTCTTACAGTACAGATTGTGTCAAAGCAGGTTTACAGTATCAAATAGGAAGGTAGTGTGTCAATAATGCAAAAGGAAACAGTTACCATTTTTCAGTTAAAGCGTAAGTTAATCATTTAATTCAGTGACGCTATCATCAGCTCAGTTCAATTAGTTTACAATATCACTGGAAATGAAGTGTCCCCAACTGAGCAAGCCAGAGGAACCAAAACTCCATCGGTGACAGAAATGGAGAAAAAAACCTTGGGAGAAACCAGGCTCAGTTCTCCTCTGACCAACAAACAATATATGTGCTGACCCACCATCCGGATACGGACTGGATCAGTGGACTGCAGTGACCATCTGATCAGGATACAGACTGGATCTGACCTCGGAATAAGCAGGAGACAGACTAATATTAGCATAGATGCCATTCTTCTGATGATGCAGCGAGTGCATCAGGTGTTATGGGAAGTGTTCCCGGTTCCGGTTGACCTAATTAATGCAGCCTAACAATCCTTTAACGGATTTGAATTATAGAAATGTGTTAATGTGTTATGTGTAGGCCAGGTTAAAGAGATGGGTCTTTAGTCTAGATTTAAACTGACTGTGTCTGCCTCCCGAACAAAGTTAGGTAGATTGTTTCAGAATTTGGGCGCTAAATAAGAAAACGGTCACTGTCACATTAGATAACGACGTAGAAACACCATGAAGTACCCAGGGATGTGATTTTTTTTCAGTATTTTCTGGCCTCTGAGGGATGACCCATGTGATTCGCGTAGATTCAAGGTTTTTTTTTTTTGTTTGTTTGTTTTTTATTTGTTGAAATCGCGCAAATGGCCTTAAGCCATTCATTAGTGGTGAATAAACTGCGAAAATAGACGGAGTGGTCCTGAGAGCGCTGTACGAGCTTGTGGCGCCATCTGAAGGACAGTTAACATTTAAAAGCATTTAAATGATTCAAAGCGCCACATGCGAGTAGAATCCGCGCTGAAAACGCGTTCGACCCGGTAACTTTTTATGAATGGCGGTGAGAATTTGAGATTGCTTACTGCTGTCATATGAATCACAACGCTTGTGATTTAATTGTATAATAGACTGTAGTCTGACACAATGCATGCCTGCTGTTACACTACTGTTTTTAGTTTCCATTCACTGTTAGTGATGCGCTTGGTTTCAGCTTAATTTGCATTTGAGAATCTGTTTTAGCAAAGAGAAGTTTTAGTGTCACACAATCCTTCAGAAATCATTCTAATATGCTGATTTGCTGCTTAAGAAACATTTCTCATTATTATCAATGTTAATTAATGTTTTGCTGCTTAATATTTTTGTGGAAACAATATAGCTATTACTCAAACATTTGTATAAGATTTAAAAAAGAGAGAGAAATTAATAATTGTATTCATCATGCATGAAAGTGATGAAAAGTGAGTGAAGACATTTAAAGTCATTTCTAGTTAATAAATGCTTTAACAAATTGAATTCATATGTTTGATAAATGCAAACAAATGTTGTTCATTAACATCCTGAAGAGTAAAGTGTATCACCATTTCCACACAAAATATGATGCAGCAAAATGTTCAACATTGATAATAATCAGAAATGTTTCTCAAGAGTCAAATAAATTGATATTTTAAAAACAAATGATGATATCTAAAAGATCATGTGACACTGAAAACTGCAGCATTGATGAAGAAAATTCTGCTTTGTGTCACAGGAATAACATTACATTTTATATGTAGTAAAATTTGATCAAATAAATTCAGCCTTGATAAGCAGATATTTATAGATAGAAGATATTTATTTCAAAATCATTGATCATTTTAATGTTTCCTTTTGGCAGGTACTTTAATAATAACAATTCTATGTTATCATGGTTATTAAATGCTGCTTTTTATTTTTTACAGGACCAATAGTATGTTTTATTACAATATAAGAGATATAATTTAATGTTTTTTATATATATATATATATGTATATGTATAAGTGGTGGGGGTGTGGTCAGATTGTCCTCCTTTTTTGTGTCTAGCTGAACGCATGCCTGAGTACCTCAGCTGTGTCGTACGTACTGGTAGATTTAACTGAAGTGGACATCTGAGACGCTTCCTGTACTTATGGGCTGCTACAGGAAATGCTCATGATGTTGTTTGTCCGTCAGGAGTGGATTCAGCAGAACAACATTCTGTCCATCGTGCTGAGAGACAGTCTGCACCAGCCGCAGTACGTGGAGAAGCTGGAGAAGATCCTGCGCTTCGTCATTAAAGAGAAAGCTCTGACCCTGCAGGACCTGGACAACATCTGGGCGGCTCAGGTACATCACCGCATCACAATAAGGACAGACGAACATAACTGCTAGGGCTGTGAATCTTTGGGTAAACAGCGAATCGATTCACAATTCATAGGGTTTCGATTTGACTCGAGCGATTTTTGCAGATTCCGAACGATTCGTTTCGAGGCGATTCGCAATAAAATTCGATGCGATTCGATTATTAACGATTCGATTCTGCATACTTTAAGTGTATTCACAGGGTTATTTAAACGCTTCCCCTAAATTATTCATATGCTTAGTCAGGGAGCAAATCAATGGAGTCAGAGAATGCAAAAACTAAATAAATTAAAACATGTTTGTCCGCTGTTAGATGTTAGTTTAATGATGCTATGGGATGAAATATAGCATATGTAGAAATTCACCCTAGTGAAAAGTAATATTCTTAAAATGCATTTATTTCAAACCCGGTATAGTTCAAATCTGTTAACATATTTACTAATACCAGGGTTCCCACAGGTCATGGAATTTCTGGAATATCATGGAATTTTAAAAGGTCTATTCCAGACATTGAAAGTCAGGGAATTTTATATTTATTTTGTCCGGGTCATGGAATATCAGGGATTTTTGTTTGTTGCTTTCAGTTTTTGTTTCCAGTTAGCAAAATGTAATTTTTCTATACCGTTGTTGTTTCACTCATTTTGCCTATTGTTATGGTTAGGTTATGGCTATGAAAGCATAAAAATTAATTTAGAATAAGTTAATTTCTGTAGAAATAGTACAGAAAAATATCTAAGTGCATTTAACAGGTAAATCAAACAAACAAAGTACTAAAAAACATCTGTGATCAAGTGAATGAAGCTTGCAAATGAATGGATCCGTTCATCACAGGTCATGGAAATTCAGCTTTTTAGTCAGTGAAAGTCAGGGAAAAGTCAGGGAATTTGACATTTGGCTTAGAGTGGGAACCCTGTAATACATCCCTCAAGACTTTGATATAAAAATTATAATTAAACTTTATTTTAATTTCTTAATATTAAGTCTAAAATGTGTTTTAATATCACTATTGCTGATGATTGTATTCTCTTTGAATAAAAAGGTCTTTAAATGCAAGATTTAAATTGTATCTGAAATATACTTGCAATAGTTCCACTTCATCTTTATTTGGACTTCAGCACTATACTTACAATTTAACACACTTTATGCCAGTTTAGTATGGGATACTAAAAGTACAATTGCAAGGTATTTTTTATTAAGAACATAAATATCTACATTTATACATAGAATGAAATAAATATATAGAATATAAGAACAATATAAAGAAATATATTGTTTTTTTATTAGCCTATGTAAGCCAAGATTTTAAAAATGCTTTAAATGTAGGCATTTTATGTCACACCTTTGCACGATGTCAGCTTCTTTATCTTATTTTCATAAAATAAAATGCTACAGCATTTGAACGCAACTTCATGCATGTGACAGATAATGTTAAACCTGGCGTTCTTATTTCAAGGTTGCTGCTAATGCTGCGGTTATTTTGGCCATTTCCGTTGTGCTTTCGTTTTAACTACATTAAGTTAAAATGAAGAAAATGTATAAAATGTTGTTTTGCTCCATCCAAATGCACAGCTTTCAACTGCTCAGGTAACGCCAATGGTACGACTGAGAGTTTAAAAGTAAAACTACTTCTAGCAGCACTGGCCAGAATACTACGAGATCACAAGTTGGCCGCTCAAGCCTCAAAAAATGTGTGGGTGAGAGCGCCATCCAGTGGCAGGCAGTGAATGAAGCGCGTGAAGGAGAGATGTGAGGAAACGAACGCTGTTCAAGGTGTCCGTTAATTCGTGCTTGTAGTAATTTATATATTCTGAAATCAACGAATCTCTATATAAATCGTGATTCATTCGATTCTTAGTGTTTTAATAGCCGAAATCAACGATTCACGATTCAAAAATCCATTTTCAAGATCGATGCATATGCATCATCAGGTTTTGTAAACGATGCATTGAGAAAACGAGTGAATCGTTACAGCCCTAATAAGTACACTTACAGTAGTGTGACATGAGTTCACTGTGGTCGCCTCACTGTACCGAACACAGACCATGATCACACTGACGCTGCTCGAAATAAAGCAGCCGTTCAGCATTTCTCAACATTTCCTTTTCTAATATCTGATTGATCTTCATAGAACATATAGAGCTCATATCTCCTCCACAGATTGCTTTTTTTATTGTTGTACAGTAAAGAACTACTCCTTCACACTCCTCCTTGTTTGCTGGTTAACTTTTCCTGGACAGAAAACATTTTTCCAAACTATACTCCGACAGAATAGTTTTCCTGGTTCTAGGGATGGATCGATACCATCATTTTGGCCTCGGTATGATACTAAATCAATACCATAGGTGACAAATAACCAGCTTTAAAAGACAAGGGAATTAAGGGATTTGAAAACAATTTAGTAAGTAATGTTAACATACTAAACCTGTATTAGTTCATTTATATTCATACTTTTTGATACTAAAATTACTATAGCAAAACTTTTCCTTCATTGAAAGTGGCCAAAGCTAAACTGAGCTTTCATATTTACTCTGTATCACATCTTCGGTGTGTGTGTGTGTGTGTGTGTGTTGACCAGTTGTGAATAAAAGTTAATTATTCCTGAATTTATGAATGATAACCTCAACTGCCGATCTCTAAATTTGCGTTAAAGATCAGGATGAGCAAGTGACAAACGCTTGGCAAGATTTGGTGTGTGCCTGCTGTGGCAACACATGATTTATAGCAGTGCTTGAATACAGGTGCAGCAAGGTCAGCTCCTTCATCTGTTTATGCAAAATAATGCCATATTTCACTTCTACTCTTGTCTTTATTTACTTTCAAGCGCATTGATGTTTGGGAAGCACTGCCACCTACAGGCGAACTTATATGGAACAGCAGTGTATAAAATACCATATTGATCAAAATTATAGTATCCAACTAAATATAAAATATATGCTAGTATTTTTTCAGCACCGGTATACTGCGCATCTCTAACTGGCTCCAGACCAGAAACCTTTCAGAAAACCAGTTTTTCTGTGGTTCAGGGACAGTGTTGGGTTACGTAATAATATAATAAGTATAATAAGTTATGTAATAATATTACTTTTTTCCAGTAAACTAGTAAAGTAACGCATTACTTTTTCATTTACAATAAAAAAAAATACTTTTTCAAAAAAGTTTAATCCCATTTTATTAACCAATGACTTTGCTGCTGACCTTTGATCCAATTCAACCGTACACTGCTAAAATACTGCTCTTACTTAGATTTTTTTGTCTTGTTTCCAGACAAAATATCAAAAAATTCTTAAATCAAGAAAGATTTTCTAGACAAGTAAATGTTTTTTTTGTTTTTTTTTCTCTGAAAAAACAAGTCAAAATGAAGTGAGTTTTTGCTCACATGGAACAAGCAAAATAATCTGCCAATGGGGTAAGCAAAAAAAATCTTATTTCAAACAGAAAAAAACACGATTATTTTGCTCTCCCCATTTGGGAGATTATTTTGCTTGTCTCAAGTAAAAACACTTAATTTTGACTTGTTTTCAGAAAAAAAAGACTTTTTACTTGTCTAGAAAATCCTTCTTGATTTAAGAATTTTTAGATATTTTGGCTGGAAACAAGACAAGAAAAAAATCTAAATAAGAAAAGCATTTTTTGCAGTGTACTAATAAACAAAACTTACTTTAGATGAACTAACATTTGTGCTTTTGTGCTTTTTTTACAAGTAGATTGTACAGACAATTTAATTTTCCTTCAGGCTTAGCCTTATTCACTTCATTTCATTTTGGTGTGAAAGGACTTTTACATTTGCTAAGTTTGGATTTACTTTTGATTGCTTTCAGTCTGAAGTCTGTTGAGGAGCAGGTAAGGTAAATGATGTACGTTGTTGTGTTTTCTCAGGCTGGTAAACACGAAGCGATCGTCAAGAACGTCCACGATCTGTTGGCCAAGCTGGCGTGGGATTTTTCCCCGGAGCAGCTGGATCATCTGTTCGACTGCTTCAAGGTGAGCGCCGCTGTCGCGTCACGCAGGACGCCTCCGTCGCTCAGTGCGGATTCTGTGATAACGGCTCGATTCTCGTGTCTGTGATGCAGGCCAGTTGGACGAACGCTGGTAAAAAGCAGCGCGAGAAGCTTCTGGAGTTGATCCGCAGGCTGGCGGAGGACGATAAGGACGGAGTGATGGCTCACAAAGTGCTCAACCTGCTGTGGAACTTGGCGCACAGTGACGACGTCCCCGTCGACATCATGGACCAGGCTTTGAGCGCCCACATCAAGATCCTGGACTACAGCTGCTCGCAGGTCTGAGCTCGAGTTCACACGCGTCTCTTTCAGTCGCGCGTCTGTGTGCGTCACTCACCGCCGGCTTTCTTTTTGCCGTCTCGCAGGACCGTGACACGCAGAAGATGCAGTGGATCGACCGCTTCATCGAGGAGCTTCGGACGAACGATAAGTGGGTGATTCCAGCTCTGAAGCAGATCAGGGAGATCTGCAGCTTGTTTGGAGAAGCTCCTCAGAACCTCAGGTGAGTCATTGAGCAGGTGTCTTCAGGATATCGTCCTGTTTGTTGTCAGCAGTGTTGGGGGTAACGCATTACAAGTAACGCAAGTTACGTAATAATATTACTTTTTAAGTAACTAGTAAAGTAACGCATTACTTTTTCATTTCCAAGAAAATATCTGTTGCTTTTTCAAAAGTAACGGCAGTTACTTTTTGTTTCCTTTATGTATTTAATCCCGTTTTATTAACCAATGACTTTGCTGCTGACCTTTGATCCAATTCAACCGTACACTGCAAAAATAAATCTTACTTAGATTTTTTGTCCTGTTTCCAGTCAAAATATTAAAAAAATCTTAAATCAAGCAGGATTTTCTAGACTAGTAAGTAATTATTTTCTTGTTTTTTTTTTTTTTGTTGTTTTTTAAGTCAAAATTAAATTTTTTTTGAGTTTTTGCTTAGAACAAGCAAAATAATCTGCTAATGGGGTAAGTAAAAAATATTGTATTTCAAACAGAAAACAAGATTATTTTGCTTGTTTCAAGCAAAAACGCACTTAATTTTTACTTTTTTTTTCAGAAAAAACAAGACAATAATTTTTACTTATCTAGAAAATCCTTCTTGATTTAATTTTTAGATATTTTGCAGTGTAGTAATAAACAAAACTTACTTTAGATTAACTAACATTTGTGACCCTGGACCACAAAACCAGTCATAAGTGTCCATTTTTCAAAATTGAGATTTATAAATTATCTGAAAGTGAAATAAATAAGCTTTCCATTGATGTATAGTTTGTCAGGATCGGACAATATTTAGCCAAGATACCACTATTTGAAAATCTGTAATCTGAGGGTGCAAAAAAATTTAAATATTGAGAAAATCACCTTTAAAGTTGTCCAAACTAAGCTCTTAGCAATGCATATTACTTATCAAAAATTAAGTTTTGATAAATTTACGGTAGGAAATTTACTAAATATCTTAATGGAACATGATCTCAATATCCGAATGAATTTTGGCATAAAAGAAAAATCTATAATTCTGACACAAACAATGTATTTTTGGCTATTGCTACAAATATACCCCAGCGACTTGAGACTTGGTTTTGTGCTCCAGGGTCACATTTGTACTTTTTTTTTCTCATTGCTGAAGAGTGTTGAACTTTCTTTTCCTACAGTTCTACTGTACAGACGTCAATTTAATTTTCCTTCAGCCTTAGCCTTATTCACTTCATTTCATTTTGGTGTGAAAGGGCTTTACATTTGATAAGAATCAAACGTTTTATATTAAAAACAAACAAGCAAGCCCTGCCCAGATTTAAAAAGTAACGCAAAAGTAATGCAACGCATTACTTTCCATAAAAAGTAACTAAGTAACGTAATTAGGTACTTTTTTAGGGAGTAACGCAATATTGTAACGCATTACTTTCCATAAAAAGTAACTAAGTAACGTAATTAGGTACTTTTTTAGGGAGTAACGCAATATTGTAACGCATTACTTTCCATAAAAAGTAACTAAGTAACGTAATTAGGTACTTTTTTAGGGAGTAACGCAATATTGTAACGCATTACTTTCCATAAAAAGTAACTAAGTAACGTAATTAGGTACTTTTTTTAGGGAGTAACGCAATATTGTAACGCATTACTTTGCATCAAAAGTAACTAAGTAACGTAATTAGTTCCTTTTTTAGGGAGTAACGCAGTATTGTAATGCATTGCTTTAATTTCCCCAACACTGGTTGGCGGTGTGTGATAGTCATTTGTTTGTCGTGCAGTCAGACGCAGAGGAGTCCGCACGTCTTCTACCGTCACGATCTGATCAACCAGCTCCAGCACAATCACGCGCTCGTCACGCTGGTGGCCGAGAACCTGTCTGCGTACATGGAGAACATGAGGCTGTTCTCAAAAGGTGTGTGTCCTCTAACAGCCTAGTCGTCATTTTTACTTCCAGTTTTTGTGTGAATGAAGACGAACTTTCATTCTAATTCTGTGGCTCAGATCATCCAGCGTTTGACCCTCAGACGGTCCGAGCGGGCAGCCGCTACAGCCACGTGCAGGAAGTACAAGAGAGGCTCAATTTCCTGAGGTCAGTGATGTCTGTCTTATACACACGAACACTCACAGGAAGGCGTTTCTAACGTTCGTAACCCGTGTTCAGGTTTCTGCTGAAGGACGGCCAGCTGTGGCTTTGCGCTCCACAGGCCAAGCAGATCTGGAAGTGTCTGGCGGAGAACGCCGTCTTCCTGTGCGACCGCGAGGCCTGCTTCAAGTGGTACTCCAAACTGATGGGAGACGAGCCGGATCTGGACCCGGACATCAACAAGGACTTTTTTGAGAACAACGTGCTGCAGCTGGACCCCACGCTGCTCACCGAGAACGGCATGAAGTGCTTCGAGCGCTTCTTCAAAGCCGTCAACTGCAGAGAGGGCAAGCTGGTGGCCAAGCGGCGGGCGTACATGATGGACGACCTGGAGCTGATCGGACTCGACTACCTCTGGAGGGTAAAACATGTGAATTAATGTGTGTGTACTAGGGGTCTGCCGTATGGCGATTACTGTTCCCGAACGATTAAGGGTGCGTTCACAATTGTCCTGTTTGGTTCGATTAAAACGAACCCTGGTGCGATTGCTCTGATAGTGCGGTTCGTTTGAGTAAGCGTGAAGGCTGCCGTCCGAACCCTGGTGCGCACCAAACGAGCGGACCGAGACCGCTAAAAAGATAGGTCTCGGTCCGCTTCCAAACGAACTCTGGTGCGGTTCGAATGATATATGAACACCTAGGGGTGGCACGGTACATGAAAAAACACCCAAACCGTTCGGTTCGCTTGTCTCGGTTCTGTTCGTGTGTGCGCCGCACGGTTCGACGCATTGGCCTCAGTTTGGCCTCGGACAGTTTCGCGCGAACATACATATAGACAGTAAAAGTGGAGTAAGGAGTGCTGCAGCAATGGCAAGTGGAGGAGATAATGAAGGATACCCGGAGTTACCGGATGCGGCCGCTTCGTTCAAATCTGGTGTGTGGGAACATTTTGGATTTCACGTTACTTACAATGACAACGGAAATAAAACAGTAGATAGAACTGCCAATGTGTTCAAGCATTGTGCAAAATGCATTCAATATGAAGAGCTCTTTTCCGAAACGCGATTAAATGCCTTTTAAAAAAAAAATAAAAAATTATTGCCAACATTACTATTGTATCTGGTCGGTATTGAAAAGTCCATTATTAATTTTACACAAAATGCAATATATGCAGTGTTATTCTGTCATGTGTTCTCCCTTTTTTCCCAAACCACGACAAACGCCAGTCTCCTTTCTCTGCAAAATGCGATAGATCCGCTCAACCAATCACAGCGCACCATTACACACACTGTAAACAATAAAGGGAGTTTGTAAATGAGATATTGATTTAATATAACAGTTAAATAAACAAGAAGGTAATATTAAGTTACTTACATTGTCTGACTCTAACACTATTGCCCGATTTTGCTCCATTTCTTTGTGAAAATTAGTTTGAAACAAAGTCACAACTGAACTGCAGCGCATCTCCATTCAAACACAGCGGTGATCGTTTATGAATGAACGTGTGTTTTTACACTAATCTAGTGAGTCAATTTCCCATTCATAAACACAGTCACTTGCTTTATTCCTCAATGAATCAGCGTTCAAACGAATCAAATGAATATGATTCAGTAATTAAATAAGTGACTTGACGCCACCTACTGGCTTTCATTTTTAAAGTATATTTTCAGTGATTTAAATCATTTAATATTTCTATATTCAAAATTTTATATTTAAAACATTAATCTCAACATTCTTTTTTTTTTTTCTCTCTCTCTCTTAAAGTTTTTAACAAAAAGTAAGCAGAGCCCTGCTGGATTTATTGCATAAACGAAAAACATGTCATCATCAATGTCTTCTCTCTTGCACTATCAAAATCTCACCTAGCTTTTACTCAGAGATGGTCCAAATAATGTGCTTAAAGTCAAGTCTGATTCAGTTCAGTGCATGATTATATTACAAAAATGTTAATACTGTATCCTAAATTGTGGATAATTAAGCGAATAAGCTATATATCATATGCTGAAGCAAATATCTGGAGTGTTAAGGATTAAAAGAAAAAATAACAACAAGAACCGTACAGAACCGAAAACCGTGACCCTAAATCCGTGATACGAACCGAACTGTGGGTTTTGTGAACCGTGCCACCCCTAATGAACGCAACACGAACCAAAACCAGGAAGTAATGACAAGATGTGACGCTATGCGACATGATTTCACAAAGAGAACAGTAAAGTACCTTGTATGAGCACTTTGTGAGTTTGCAGATAGTGAAAATAAAACACATGCACGCAAAAATGAGCGTGCTTAGTCCAGCAGGCGGTATTCGGCGTAAATCCGACTTAAAGCGGCGATCGTCAGACCGATCCGTGATGGGTGCTTTGATGTCATACACCCACAGCGCCGCTTTAAGTCCAAATCAGCTTTTCCTTTTGTTTGAGTTCCGTCCACTGATCTATATATTCTCTATTATAGATCAGTGGTTCCATCACAAAATACACGTTACTCAACCTGACCGATCAGGTCGTGAATGTATCGCTATGAGTTTATGTACGGTATCTTTTGGTTCGTTGTCAAAAATACCAGTGTGAACGCTAAGCGGACCAGTACCAAATGTATCATTTTCCTTTTTGGTCCGGACCAAATTAACCAAACGAACTGAACTACAAGTGTGAGCACACCCTAAAATGTCTCCTACAAATACCTACATGTGTTTTCCAGGGATTCATTTTATACACAACATGGTCACATCATGCACCTGCAGTGTTTTTGCTAACGGAGAAAAACAAAATAAAGCTAAATAAAAAATACGCGATTTTTTCCAAATAAATAATAATTTAACAAAACGAAAGAAAAAAACCTGTGCAACAAATAGCAGCCTATATGCAGAATTTCGTTTCATTTTTGTGATGCACTCTTGAGAAAGAGTTAGTTTCCTTCCTTACAAAAGCATGTTTCGTTTTTATTGTGAATGTACACAAATTTTCGAATAATGTCTTATTCTTATATGACCACAAAAGGACTAGGCTATTGAAAGTTGTTTCTACTTTTATGAGGGGGGAAAAAATCAAGTGATCTTGCTGGCGCCTCTGGTGCGCAGTTGAGCGTTACTTAACTCAACAACGCAGTCTGTTCATTGTCATAATAAAATACAGTCAGACAAACATATTGAAAAAAACATGCTATTTTACTTCGCCTCACTCCACAACAAATCCTTTAAATTTAAAATTAATACACTTTTGTACAAAATGAATACATTTGAACTTGCAACGTACTAAAGGAACATCAAATAAACATGTATATTTGAAGGGTATTTCGTCTTTTTCTTACCATATATAAAATAAGTTTCTAATCTAATAATATGAATATGATTTAGTGCGCTCTTGAACTACAGATAAACTGCTTTAAAGTGAGCAACGCCACGAACACGGACGCTGGCTAATTATCTCATGTGACACCACATTTATTTGCATTAATGCCCCTTTTCTCGACAAAGTGTTTCCAAAAAAAATGTCAAAAAAATTGATGCGCTAAAGTTAAACGGAAAAATATTGACGATAAAATTAGAATTTTTATCGACAAATGACATTTCCGTCGACTATATCAGTAACATTTTTGAAGCGCTAAAAAATTTTCGCAAAAAATCCTTGGATGGAAACCCGTCTAGTGACGCTGTGTTCATCTGCAGTGTGAACGCTGCTCATCGAGATCAGGGTTTTCAGTTTTTACTGAGATTTTCTGTCATTTCTTCTCCTCAGGTTGTGATTCAAGGCAGTGATGATATCGCCACTCGGGCAATAGACCTGCTGAAGGAAATATACACCAACCTCGGACCAAAACTACAAGTGAATCAGGTGAGCCCACCTTCCCTTCCTCGTGCAGCCGCCGGACATGAACGCACGGATAAATCACGTCTGATCCGGTGCCGTTGCCGTTCACAGGTAGAAATCCATGAGGACTTCATTCAGTCGTGTTTCGACCGGCTCAAGGCCTCGTACGACACGCTGTGCGTTCTGGACGGCGATAAGGACAGCATTAACTGCGCCAGACAGGAGGCCATACGCATGGTGCGCGTTCTCACGGTGCTCAAGGAGTACATCAACGAGTGTGACAGCGACTACCATGAGGAGAGGACCATCCTGCCCATGTCCAGGTGCTGCTGCAGTGACACCAAACCTGTCTGTAATCAGCTGCTCATGGGATCGATTCCCAGGGCACAGCGTTCAGGACGAACAGTTTGAAGCTGCAAGGAAACAGAAGTAGCGGCAAATGTTCTCCTCTGTGTTGTAATGTACATCCAGGGTGCGATTTGCCGGGGGTGGGAGTAAAAACATCCCACGAACCGCTCCTAAGTCCGGTTCTGAATCAAATTATTCGCCATACGCGCTTTGAAGTCCCTTTTTGAGTCAAAAGATTCGCGATACGCGCTTTAAAGTCCGGTTCTGAATCAAAAGAATCAAAAGTCCCTTTTTGAGTCGAATGATTCGCGATACGCGCTTTAAAGTCCGGTTCTGAATCAAATGATTCGCCATACGCGCTTTGAAGTCCGGTTCTGAATCAAATGATTCGCCATACGCGCTTTAAAGCCCATTTTTGAGTCAAAAGATTTGCGATACGTGCTTTAAAGTCCGGTTCTGAATCAAATTATTCGCCATACGCGCTTTGAAGTCCCTTTTTGAGTCAAATGATTCACGATACGTGCTTTAAAGTCCGGTTCTGAATCAAATTATTCGCCATACGCGCTTTGAAGTCCCTTTTTGAGTCAAAAGATTCGCGATACGCGCTTTAAAGTCCGGTTCTGAATCAAAAGAATCAAAAGTCCCCTTTTGAGTCGAATGATTCGCGATACGTGCTTTAAAGTCCGGTTCTGAATCAAATGATTCGCCATACGCGCTTTGAAGTCCCTTTTTGAGTCAAATGATTCGCGAAACGTGCTTTAAAGTCCGGTTCTGAATCAAATGATTCGCCATACGCGCTTTGAAGTCCCTTTTTGAGTCAAATGATTCGCGATACGTGCTTTAAATTCCGGTTCTGAATCAAATGATTCGCCATACGCGCTTTGAAGTCCCTTTTTGAGTCAAATGATTCGCGATACGTGCTTTAAATTCCGGTTCTGAATCAAATGATTCGCCATACGCGCTTTGAAGTCCATTTTTGAGTCGAATGATTCGCGATACGCGCTTTAAAGTCCGGTTCTGAATCAAATGATTCGCCATACGCGCTTTAAAGCCCATTTTTGAGTCAAAAGATTCGCGATACGCGCTTTAAAGTCCGGTTCTGAATCAAAAGAATCAAAAGTCCCCTTTTGAGTCGAATGATTCGCGATACGTGCTTTAAAGTCCGGTTCTGAATCAAATGATTCGCCATACGCGCTTTGAAGTCTCTTTTTGAGTCAAATGATTCGTGATACGCGCTTTAAAGTCCTGTTCTGAATCAAATGATTCGCCATACGCGCTTTGAAGTCCATTTTTGAGTCAAATGATTCACGATACGTGCTTTAAATTCCGGTTCTGAATCAAATGATTCGCCATACGCGCTTTGAAGTCCCTTTTTGAGTCAAATTATTCGCGATACGTGCTTTAAAGTCCGGTTCTGAATCAAAAGAATCAAAAGTCCCTTTTTGAGTCGAATGATTCGCGATACGCGCTTTAAAGTCCGGTTCTGAATCAAATGATTCGCCATACGCGCTTTGAAGTCCGGTTCTGAATCAAATGATTCGCCATACGCGCTTTAAAGCCCATTTTTGAGTCAAAAGATTTGCGATACGTGCTTTAAAGTCCGGTTCTGAATCAAATTATTCGCCATACGCGCTTTGAAGTCCCTTTTTGAGTCAAATGATTCACGATACGTGCTTTAAAGTCCGGTTCTGAATCAAATTATTCGCCATACGCGCTTTGAAGTCCCTTTTTGAGTCAAAAGATTCGCGATACGCGCTTTAAAGTCCGGTTCTGAATCAAAAGAATCAAAAGTCCCCTTTTGAGTCGAATGATTCGCGATACGTGCTTTAAAGTCCGGTTCTGAATCAAATGATTCGCCATACGCGCTTTGAAGTCCCTTTTTGAGTCAAATGATTCGCGAAACGTGCTTTAAAGTCCGGTTCTGAATCAAATGATTCGCCATACGCGCTTTGAAGTCCCTTTTTGAGTCAAATGATTCGCGATACGTGCTTTAAATTCCGGTTCTGAATCAAATGATTCGCCATACGCGCTTTGAAGTCCCTTTTTGAGTCAAATGATTCGCGATACGTGCTTTAAATTCCGGTTCTGAATCAAATGATTCGCCATACGCGCTTTGAAGTCCATTTTTGAGTCGAATGATTCGCGATACGCGCTTTAAAGTCCGGTTCTGAATCAAATGATTCGCCATACGCGCTTTAAAGCCCATTTTTGAGTCAAAAGATTCGCGATACGCGCTTTAAAGTCCGGTTCTGAATCAAAAGAATCAAAAGTCCCCTTTTGAGTCGAATGATTCGCGATACGCGCTTTAAAGTCCGGTTCTGAATCAAATGATTCGCCATACGCGCTTTAAAGCCCATTTTTGAGTCAAAAGATTCGCGATACGCGCTTTAAAGTCCGGTTCTGAATCAAAAGAATCAAAAGTCCCCTTTTGAGTCGAATGATTCGCGATACGTGCTTTAAAGTCCGGTTCTGAATCAAATGATTCGCCATACGCGCTTTGAAGTCCATTTTTGAGTCGAATGATTCGCGATACGCGCTTTAAAGTCCGGTTCTGAATCAAATGATTCGCCATACGCGCTTTGAAGTCCCTTTTTGAGTCAAATTATTCGCGATACGTGCTTTAAAGTCCGGTTCTGAATCAAAAGAATCAAAAGTCTCCTTTTGAGTCGAATGATTCGCGATACGTGCTTTAAAGTCCGGTTCTGAATCAAATGATTCGCCATACGCGCTTTGAAGTCCATTTTTGAGTCAAATGATTCACGATACGTGCTTTAAATTCCGGTTCTGAATCAAATGATTCGCCATACGCGCTTTGAAGTCCCTTTTTGAGTCAAATTATTCGCGATACGTGCTTTAAAGTCCGGTTCTGAATCAAAAGAATCAAAAGTCCCTTTTTGAGTCGAATGATTCGCGATACGCGCTTTAAAGTCCGGTTCTGAATCAAATGATTCGCCATACGCGCTTTGAAGTCCGGTTCTGAATCAAATGATTCGCCATACGCGCTTTAAAGCCCATTTTTGAGTCAAAAGATTTGCGATACGTGCTTTAAAGTCCGGTTCTGAATCAAATTATTCGCCATACGCGCTTTGAAGTCCCTTTTTGAGTCAAATGATTCACGATACGTGCTTTAAAGTCCGGTTCTGAATCAAATTATTCGCCATACGCGCTTTGAAGTCCCTTTTTGAGTCAAAAGATTCGCGATACGCGCTTTAAAGTCCGGTTCT
The DNA here is from genome assembly GCA_033026305.1 of Cirrhinus molitorella. Lineage (NCBI taxonomy): Eukaryota > Metazoa > Chordata > Actinopteri > Cypriniformes > Cyprinidae > Cirrhinus > Cirrhinus molitorella. Next base: position 38,717,411 of record CM065130.1, read on the forward strand.
GAATCAAAAGAATCAAAAGTCCCCTTTTGAGTCGAATGATTCGCGATACGTGCTTTAAAGTCCGGTTCTGAATCAAATGATTCGCCATACGCGCTTTGAAGTCCCTTTTTGAGTCAAATGATTCGCGAAACGTGCTTTAAAGTCCGGTTCTGAATCAAATGATTCGCCATACGCGCTTTGAAGTCCCTTTTTGAGTCAAATGATTCGCGATACGTGCTTTAAATTCCGGTTCTGAATCAAATGATTCGCCATACGCGCTTTGAAGTCCCTTTTTGAGTCAAATGATTCGCGATACGTGCTTTAAATTCCGGTTCTGAATCAAATGATTCGCCATACGCGCTTTGAAGTCCATTTTTGAGTCGAATGATTCGCGATACGCGCTTTAAAGTCCGGTTCTGAATCAAATGATTCGCCATACGCGCTTTAAAGCCCATTTTTGAGTCAAAAGATTCGCGATACGCGCTTTAAAGTCCGGTTCTGAATCAAAAGAATCAAAAGTCCCCTTTTGAGTCGAATGATTCGCGATACGCGCTTTAAAGTCCGGTTCTGAATCAAATGATTCGCCATACGCGCTTTAAAGCCCATTTTTGAGTCAAAAGATTCGCGATACGCGCTTTAAAGTCCGGTTCTGAATCAAAAGAATCAAAAGTCCCCTTTTGAGTCGAATGATTCGCGATACGTGCTTTAAAGTCCGGTTCTGAATCAAATGATTCGCCATACGCGCTTTGAAGTCCATTTTTGAGTCGAATGATTCGCGATACGCGCTTTAAAGTCCGGTTCTGAATCAAATGATTCGCCATACGCGCTTTGAAGTCCCTTTTTGAGTCAAATTATTCGCGATACGTGCTTTAAAGTCCGGTTCTGAATCAAAAGAATCAAAAGTCTCCTTTTGAGTCGAATGATTCGCGATACGTGCTTTAAAGTCCGGTTCTGAATCAAATGATTCGCCATACGCGCTTTGAAGTCCATTTTTGAGTCAAATGATTCACGATACGTGCTTTAAATTCCGGTTCTGAATCAAATGATTCGCCATACGCGCTTTGAAGTCCCTTTTTGAGTCAAATTATTCGCGATACGTGCTTTAAAGTCCGGTTCTGAATCAAATGATTCGCCATACGCGCTTTGAAGTCCCTTTTTGAGTCAAATGATTCACGATACGTGCTTTAAATTCCGGTTCTGAATCAAATGATTCGCCATACGAGCTTTGAAGTCCCTTTTTGAGTCTCATGATTCGCGATACGTGCTTTAAAGTCCGGTTCTGAATCAAATGATTTGCCATACGCGCTTTGAAGTCCCTTTTTGAGTCGAATGATTCGCGATACGCGCTTTAAAGTCCGGTTCTGAATCAAATGATTCGCCATACGCGCTTTGAAGTCCCTTTTTGAGTCAAATGATTCGCGAAACGTGCTTTAAATTCCGGTTCTGAATCAAATGATTCGCCATACGCGCTTTGAAGTCCCTTTTTGAGTCAAATGATTCGCGATACGTGCTTTAAAGTCCCTCTGCTTTTTTCACAAATCGCACCCTGTGTACATCTGAGTGTAATGTATTATTGATAGCTTTGGGCGGGGCTTGGTTCTGTACATCCATTATTGACTGGCGAGAACAGAAGTTTAAGAGAACAGAATGACTAGAGAATCCTTCATATGTCACCAGAGAAAGTTTTAATGAAACGAGGTCAAATTAAACATGCACAGATGAATGCTTCACCACATGATCTATGACAGGGCTGCCCAACCCTGATCTACTAATTGGGATCTGAAGCAACACTTCATGATTGCAGACAGGTGTGTTTGATCAGGGTTGAAACTGAACTCTGCAGGAAGGTAGATCTCCAGGAACAGGGTTGTGCACCCCTGATCTAGATAATATACAGGGCGAGTTTATTGCCTGACTTGAAGGTCTCTGTCAAATGAACTCATGTAGTAGGAAGCCAAACGATGACAAAAATGTCTTTCTCATATTGTCCGTCTGTGCGTTCTCAGGGCGTTCCGAGGGAAGCACATCACCCTGGTGGTGAGGTTTCCCAATCAGGGCCGTCAGGTGGACGACTTGGACATCTGGTCCCACACCAACGACACCATCGGCTCGGTGCGCCGCTGCATCCTCTCTCGCATCAAAGCCAACAGCACGCACACCAAAGTGGAGCTGTTCATCGGAGGAGAGATCGTGGACCCTGCCGATGACCGCCGGCTGATCGGACAGCTCAACCTCAAAGATAAAACGGTGAGCTTTACAGATGTGTGTGTGAATAAATATTGAGTATATGTGATGCGATCTGGGAAAACCCAACACGTGGTGAATTTTTTACTTTTTTAGGTTTGATACCATAAGCTGGGTTCGAGCCCTTTCCAAAACTCTTTTTATTTTGTCCGTAGCTTGAACGTAACAAAAGTTATAGCTATCTGAAGTTGGCTGATAGCTATGATTTTCAGGAATGGAATTTTGAGAAAAACTGGTTTAAAGTGAGACGTGTTTTACTTTTACTTTTCGAGTTTAAGGAGAGCTGTCAGGAGCGCTATACTGCATTATTACAGTAACAAACGTCTGTTTTCCGTTGTTTATCGTGGGTATTCCGAACTTTTGATCAGCCCTTGTATGTTTAAATGGCACCAATAATGTACTCGTAGTTGTAGTTTACATGCAGAAATGCGAGCGCAGCGCAACTGTTCACTGTTTATATAACAGACTGTCATTGGACTCCTCCTCTTTAGTAACTTCATCATCTGCTCCTTCATCTCTGGATGTGAAATAGTCCATTATAAGATGGTTTAGGCACTAACAGCAGGATTGAGCAGATTTAGGCGAGTAAGATCATTTGCGCTCCACCATTTCACGACATCAAAAAATAAATAAATACAACTTTGTTTGCAGTAGTTTACACAGGACTGGTGGGAAATGTGCATTGAGACACCTTTATTAAATATGTGAGGTGGTTTATTTTGATAGGTTAACTGTTTTTGTGGTGTTTAGAGAAAGCACATCCGTTCTTACCGTTAGAGAAAGACACTGTCATTTCTGCTTGCTGCAATAAATCACAATTTTACTGCAGTAAACAAGTGAATTTTGCCAAGATATTTTCAGAGATGATAGACGATGTTATAGAATAATAATTTACTGAAAACCTAATTTTGACAAATTGACATTCAACCTATTTTTCGAATTTCCTGAAAACGTCCCAGCGCCACATACGACGGGCTTTCCCAGAATGCGTCACATATACAGAAATGAGCTGCTAAAAGACTTGACTCTTTCCGCAGCTCATCACAGCGAAGCTCACGCAGGTCAGCTCCAACATGCCCTCCAGCCCCGACAGCTCGTCCGACTCGTCCACCGGCTCGCCCGGAAATCACGGAAACCACTACAGCGACGGCCCCAACCCCGAGGTGGAGAGCTGCTTGCCGGGAGTGGTGAGAACCGCATTTGTGCTTCATTCGATTATTAAACGGATGTTGTCTAATATTAAGAAATGGTTTCATTGGTAAATTATTTTACTCAGTTACCTCAGTGAAAGCCTGACAGAATTCATAAACCCATCACACTGTTAACCCTTTATAAAAACAGATATTCATTCTGAGTTTAATAATGCATATTGCATATGTTCAGTGGTGCATAAAGTACCTAAAAGTAGAAGTACTTTCAGATATCTTACCAGAAAACAACTTTGGAAACTTAAAAGTTGAAGTCACTGTTTAGAATATTACTTAAGTAAAGTATGTGATATTTACTGTACTTAAGTACAAAAAGTATTTGTTTTATAGTAAACGTACTTAAGTATTGAAAGTAAAAGTACGAGTAAATGCAAAATAGAAAAGAAGCAAATAAATATATATAAAATGTTTATTAATAGCAAAATTGGGTTCTGTTTTATCTCTTTCTTCCATTTTGTGTTTTTTTTGGAAGAAGCACTTTATTTAGTATAGTGCCTTTCATTCCAACAAAAGAAAACATTTCTGCAATCTGCATTTGAAATAGCATTTATATGTTTAGGGGGGACATTAATGCGTTTAAATGGCAGTTGCAGATTCATTAATAGGCATAATGTTTAATTTTTACCATAAAACATTGAATACTGATATTTGAAATAATTTAAGACAAAAAAAGAGTTGAAATGTGAAATTAAAACCACCAGTGAGTCACTGAGATTCAACCGATTCATTCAAACGACTGAATCATTCAGTAAAAAGCATCTGACTGTGTTCATTAGCGAATCACTGAATCATTTTGATTTGTTCAAAACGTTGATTCATTTATTAAGTAAATACCATCCATTGCTCAGAGACGCAAAACAGCGCTGTGATCTGTGTTTGGAAATATTGATGTCTAAAATGTCTAAGTCACTTAATTGCTTTACTGAACTTGTATAAAGTTATTATTAAATGTGTTATCATGCTAAAAACTGTACTCTTTGTGGGATATAGATCAAGTTAATTAGATCAAATGATAGAAATATAAAATACAGAAGCATTTTAGCGTCTACAATTTATAAAGCCTGTAATTTAGAGTTTAATCGACTAATAAATGGAGGTGCTGCGCTCTGTGTGTGATTTGGTGATATAGCCTACTGGATAATGTCAGATCACACATCATTACAACAAAACGAACCACATTATGGCATCAGATATACTGTATATCACACTCCAGACTTGAGTGTAAATGAATCATCTGGTTGTTTGTGTAACTTGCGAGCGCCAGACACGAATAGGAACGAATACGCTTTAGGGAAATGTATCGGAGTAAAAGTATACTTTTTAATTAGGAAATGTAGTGGAGTAAAAGTAGACTGAATTATAAAAACTCAAGTAAAGTACAGATACTGCCAAAAATACTTAAGTACTGTAACAAAGTATTATTACTTCACTGCAAAAATACTTTCCTTACTTACATTTTTGTCTTGTTTCCAGCCAAAATATAAAAAAAAATCTTAACTCTAGAAGGATTTTCTAGACAAGTAGACTAAATAATTATTTTCTTGTTTTCAGTAAAAAAAAGTCTAAATTTAGTGAGTTTTTGCTTAGAACAAGCAAAATAATCTTATTTCAAACAGAAAACAAGGTTATTTAGCTTGTTTCAAGCAAAAACACTTTTTCATTTTTTCAGGAAAAACAAGACATTTACTTTTTTGAAAATCCTTCTTAATTTAAGAATTTTTATTTTGGCTGGAAACAAGACAAAAAAATCTAAGTAAGAAAAGCATTTTTTTGCAGTGTAATAAGCAAAACTTACTTTAACTAACATTTGTGGGGTTTTTTTTTTTCTCATTGCTGAAGAGTGTTGAACTTTCTTTTCCTACAGTTCTACTGTACAGAAGTCAATTTAATATTCCTTTAGCCTTAGCCTTATTCACTTCATTTCATTTTGGTGTGAAAGGGCTTTTATATATTTTTATATTAAAAACAAACAAGCAAACCCAGCCCAGATCTAAAAAGTAACGCAAAAGTAATGTAACGCACTACTTTCCATAAAAAGTAACGTAATTAGTTACTTTTTTAGGGAGTAACGCAATATTGTAACGCATTACTTTCCATAAAAAGTAACTAAGTAACGTAATTTTTTAGGGAGTAACACAATATTGTAACGCATTACTTTTAAAAGTAACTTTCCCCAACACCGTTCCTTACATTACACCACTGCATGTGTTAAACAATTGATTCAATGTGTTCTGTTTGTTACTGATTTTACCAAATCCTGTGGAACATCAGCCGTTTATCGGTTATGCTCTTCTTCTGTCCTCAGATCATGTCGCTGCACCTGCGCTATATCTCCTTCTTGTGGCAGATCGCTGATCTGGGCTGCACCTTGAACATGCCGCTATTGCGAGACGGAGCTCGAGTGCTCATGAAGCTCATGCCTCCAGGTACCAGCAGAGACCGTGAGGGCTTGCCCTGTAGCCGTCTGTCTTTAAAGGTCACTGAAATGTGCTGTGCGTTCACAGATAACTCTACGGTGGAGAACCTGCGAGCGATATGTTTGGATCACGCTAAGCTGGGAGAGAACAGTCTGAGTCCCACTCTGGATTCGCGCTTCTTCGGGCCGTCCCCTTCACAAGTGCTCTACCTCACGGAGGTATGTTCGCGTTTGTGTGCTTCTGCATAATAATAGCGGTAGGTTTTCTGAGCAAATGTGGTTTGTCTGGTGTCAGGTGGTCTACGCCCTGCTGATGCCGGCCAGCGGAACGCTGGGAGACGATGCCAGTGACTTCCAGTTCAACTTCCTGAAGAGTGGCGGTCTGCCTCTGGTTCTGGGCATGCTCACCAGGAACAACTTCCTTCCCAACGCGGACATGGAGACGAGGCGCGGCGCCTACCTGAACGCCCTCAAGATCGGCAAGCTCCTGCTCACCGCCATCGGGTTCGGACACGTGAAGGCCGTAGCGGAGGCCTGTCAGCCCGTGGTGGAGGGAACCAACCCGGCCTCACCGGTGCGTCTGGCGTTGCGTTGAGACTAGAGATGTTCCGATACCGTTTTTCCATCCTGATACCTGGGCGTGTTTCCGTATATACAGCTGTTAGGGGTGCAACGGATCGCAGTTGATCCGTGATTCGTGTGGATCATGACCCACGGTTCGGCACGCGCGTGACCCGCGGATTAATAACTAATTTTTTAAACTTGTAGATAATCCTAAATTTAATCCTATATTTTTAACAATCGCAGAGAAAGAGATTGCCGATACTGCTTTTTAAGTAATTAATTACACAGAGAAGTGGTGTTCACGTGATCAGGGCATGTTAATCAGTCAACAATGGCTAGCGGAGGAACAGAAGAACTCCAAAAGCCTCCCGCATCATTCAGATCTCATGTATGGGAGCATTTTGGCTTCCTTGTAAAATATAATGATGATAGAAGAAGGGTGGTGGACAAAACTGTTACAGTGTGTAGGCGCTGTGGCACGAGAAAGCCGTATGAAAGCGGCAATACATCGAGCATATGTGCGCTGTTCTGTGTTTGCGCTCAGAGACGGAACAGAACACGGACAAATAAAGTGAACGTTTAGCTTAAGATGTTACCTAAACGCTCAAATACATGCAAATATATGTCAGAATGCGGCGTTTGATTATTCGTGTAATCCTTCGTCAGTTATGTCTCAAATTAATGTAAACAGTTGAGAACGAAAATACGTGTGTGACAGTATACTGGATCCGTGCAGCTCTTAAAGTGGCCACAAGTATTATTCCTTCTGCTGTCTTTGTGGTTAATGTTAATAAAACAACAAAAGACAAAATCACACACTGATCTTGACGGATGGGCTTTCGTAGTTTTTATAAGAAACAAACATGTTTAATTCTTACAGTGAAGACTATGCTGTTTTATTTTTCCATTCAGTTAATTACATTAAATAAAAAAAAAAACTTTAATTCCATTCTTTCACCATCTTTTTTTTCTATTGTATTGCTATCTTTAAATTAACCAACCCTATAAAGTTCTGGACCCACTCATAATTGTGTTAAATAATCGTGATTACAGTATTGACCAAAAATAAGTGAGCAGCCATACTGCATATTGCAATAAATGGAAAGCAAATTACATTTCTCTTCCTCTTTTTGCTGATCCGAAAAATGGTCCGATCCCTGACTCAAAAACCATAATATGATCCGAACCGTGAGTTTTGTGATCCGTTGCACCACTAACAGCTGTAGACACTAGCCTACTAGTATGAAATTATTAAATTAATTATTAAATTATTATTATGTTGTGCTTCAGACTTATCCCTTAACCCTCTGGCCCTCTTCGGTCCTCTTGTGCTTCATCGGAATGAGATGACACTTGGTGACTTTTGTCACATTAGCAGTGTGAACACAAAAAATCATATCCGACATGATTCGGATATTTTAAAGGTTAAAAAAAAAAAATAGTCACACTTACCTTCTTCGTGGTCAAAAATCACTGACATAGGAAATGAATGGGAAATACCAAAAAATATGAAAAATCGGCTAATCTTTTGGTGGTACAACAACAAATGAGCCACTGTGCAGAAAAAAAGTGCACAGCAATCAAGGGGTGACACTCTAAAATATCAAGTGTGCAAAATTGAAACCCATGCGCACACGTGCAAAAATCCTCTGTATGTATGTATATATGGAGATATACAGGAGGTTGCGTGACTTTACACACGTTTTTAAGTTTTAAATGCCAGCAGTGGCATAATTCTCAGTTCAAAAAAAGGATTTGAAATGCTTTTACTCTATTTTAATATGAAATATTGAAAAATAATATATAAATAATTAAATACAAAAATATATATGAATTCCAATAAAAATGGCTTATTAAAATTGTATAAATATTGTATAGTGTCATAAAATCTCCTCAAAATTCTAAATAATAATCAAAAAATATTATTGAACAAAAATGTATTGCATTGATTTTCCTGACAAAAAAGAAAAGTTACATTTCAAGGCTTCGGCCATTTTTGACCGCGGAGAAGGTAAGTGTGACTCCCAAACGAAGAGGGCCAGAGGTTTAATAAAACATGAACAAATATATACAGTGAACTAGATTGTTTTTATTATCTGACGTACATTTGACAGTTATTTTTTATATCGTTAGACGTACATCAGTGTTGTTTATAACAGAATTCTGGGCGGAATTTGAAAGATTCTCACTAGACCTTGCAGCAACCTTATTCATCGTGCAGTGAATTGAAACGCTTGGATCTCACAGCAGTAACAGTGTCATGAAGTCAACTTTGGCTTCCGAATAAAGGCTTGTGCGAGTTTGCGTTGCGGTCCAAGCTGATAAACGCTCAGCGCTGCGCAGCTCAATCGTAGCTCGGTTTAGTTTCGCTTTCGTTCCGTTTGCCTTTTGATGTTTCTCATATGCAACACAAATTGAAGCGCTTATGAGTTAAACAATGCGGCGGCCGTATCAGTTCAACCACTCACAAAAATGAGTCACACTGGCAGAAAAAAATGTGTCAGTCTGGACAGTAAACCAAAAATGTCATTAACACAGAAACACGCAGAATTCATGTTTAAATAGACGTTCTGTGGCTTACTATTTATAAATATAAGTCGTGATTTAAGTGTCATGACCTACTTATGATTAAATAATCCAAACTTTGACAAGTTCCATGATATTCCGAGTTAAATGGTACGTTCTGTTTGTGTGACTGGATTGTATGAGAAATGTTGCCGTTTTACTGGCAGATTGGTCCAGTCAGAAATACAAAATATGATAAGAAGAAGGTACCTCCAGCCGCCTAGTTGTTCAACTCATAAGCGCTTAAATTTGTGTTGCATATGAGAAACATCAGATGGCAAAGGAAACGAAAGCGAAACTAAACCGAGTTACGTTTGAGCTGCGCAGCGCTGAGCGTTTATCAGCTTGGACCACGACGCAAACTTTATTCACGACACTGTTACTGCTGCGAGATCCAAGCGTTTACATTCGCCGCACGCTGAATAAGGTTGCTGCGAGATCTAGTTCTAGAAGCAGTATTCGCCTTGATGCCTTTCTGACTTGGAATTCCGCCTCTGCCTCTGAAGGCAGCATTTTAGAGCTTGCGGACGCAGCCTAGGTCTTATTTAAGAAAATGGTATCGGATCGGCGGGTGGGCTCAAGTACTCGCCGATACCGATGCTAGAATTTTTTGTGGTATCGGTGGCATTTCTGATACTGGTGTCGGAATCGGAACAACCCTAGCCAGGACTGGAGATCTGACTCTTTTCTTCGCTGTGATTTGACTTTGTGTTTGTCTTCCAGATAAACCAGGCAACGCACGAACAGGCTCTGGTGCTGCAGAACGCTCTCCAGAGCATTCCCAATCCCGCCTCCGAGTGCATGCTGCGCAACGTGGCCATCCGGCTCGCCCAGCAGATCTCCGACGAGGTTCCTGATCTTCACCGATTAGAGATGCCGTATGAGATGCCCATTTCACGCTGATATTCATGATTTTGTTGCTTTCTTTCGTTGTACAGAACTTCTTCCAGGCCTCAAAGTACATCCCTGACATCTGTGTGATCAGAGCTGTGCAAAAGATCATTTGGGCTTCAGGGTGTGGGATGGTGCATCTGGTCTTCAGCTCGAACGAGGAGATCAGCAAGATCTATGAGAAGGCATGTTCACGGTTTGCCAGCACTCACCACCAGTGTTCATTTTGACAGCACATTTTAATTGAGTTTTAGTCATATGTTAGTCATCTGAATTGTTTTTAGTTTTAGTCAACTAAATATCATAAGGTCTTAGTCGACTAAATCTACAGTAAATGTAGTCTGCTAAAATCTAATGGGTTTAGTTACAGTGCAATGCATTTATTTAAAATTTCTCTAAAATTTCCAAACTCATTCTATAGGTTTGATATTAAGGTTTAATCATGATAAACACAATTTAACAGCGGTGATACACAACATGCCTTAACCCTCTGGGGTCGACGGTCGCGCCGGCGCGACCAGCTCACTTTTTTTAAGATCAGTGCGAAAGACACTAAAAATACTCTGTCGATATTAGTCACACAAATAAGAGTTATACACCATTCGAAATGGTTAAGTGTATACTTTTTTTTGTGTACACTCACAATAACAACTGAACTTTGTTATTTTTTTAAATAAAGAAAACAGACGGGGTGTTTTTCTGTCTTCAGCGTCTCCGCGCACTGCGATTAGAAACGCCTCAATAAATTTATATTTAACTCGGTGGAAGCTCAGCACACAGACCGTTAATATACATGGATAGAAAGCTTAATATCTCTACTTTTAAATAAAGCAAGTCTTGTCGAAAACAAATGTTCTGTTATAAAGTAATCCGTATGAAACCAACAGCATGTTGAGTTTTGCACTCAGATCTAATTATAAGTTAATGCGCCACGCCCTCTCTCTGGTTTCACTTTTGATATGATAATTAGCCATGTGCGCCGCGCGGGGATGTTAACGCCCACATCGCCGCAAACCAACCTTGAGAATTCATTGAGTTCATCTCAGCTACTGTTCGCTTATGGAAGAAGACACACTGAGAGGAATAAACACAGAATTCACCTCAGATGAAGAACAGAATGCGACGCGCGGCTGATCCACGTGAGGCTATCGTTCTGATTAGCAAGTAATGTTTCTTATTTGCATTAGTTAACGTAATATTCTCACATAAACTTGAACACAAAGCTGTGTTTTTCCAAAACTATAACTCCTGGCTAAAAGGTTTGAAATTGAGTGAAAAGGATAGGTACAATTCATACAATACAATACAATTCATTGTATCTAAATTCTTACGACGCAATGAAGTCTTCATGCTCTAATATAAAACACAATACGATATAAAAGTAATAGGACTGTACTGTTTTTAGCGATCACATACCTGCATTACATATGACTGTTTCACTTGAGTCTGAGGTAGTTTTATTAGCATTATTTGTACGGCAGTACCAGGGGTAGTTCAGTAAAAAAAATTGAAGTATATATACTTGTTTGACGTTACAAAATCTGTTGTTTTTGTTATACATGGCTATTAGTGATTGATAGTAGTAATAATAATATAGTTTCTTTTATTTTGTTATCAGCATTTGTAAGTGCACTGTAATCTAATATTTCTAAAATCTAATATTTTACTGATGTAATTATGTTTACATGGTCATAATTCAAACAATATGTGTACTTGTTTGGCATTACAGAAACAGTGATAATAATATAGGTTCTCTAATTGTTATCTGTATGATCACCCTTTTTTAACAGATTTGCTAGTGAAAAGTGTTAATATATCTTCACATTTATAGCATTGCAAGCAAGGCACAACACTTTTCCACATAGAGGAATTACAATGAAATAGATGAAAATCTTTGAGCATTCTCACATTCTTTCTTCACAGCACTCCAACTTGATGGGCGAACATTAGCTTTGATGGGGAAACATTAGCCATTGTGGGAGTGTCTTTTGTCTCTCCTTGTGTGAATTACATGAATATTTAGAGCTATTATCACTCCCATGAATATGGCAATGCTGGCCAAAAACTTACTTTCAAAATTCAAATCATTATATCATTGTTTGTGATGAAGTGGTCAGAATGATTCTCACATCACTGTGAAATAAATATTCTAGCCTACAAGACTGATTACTCAAATGATTTCGTCAGAACTATTCAGTATGTGTTTTAAGGCCATACTTTAGCTAAAAGTTTTTTCCTAAAATGTGCCAACCACGCATAATATTTTTTTTCTACAAAATGCAAACATGTACATCCATCTTTCTTACATATTATTGTAGCACAGTTTGTGGTGAATACACAAAAAATACATATGGGCAATTAGTATGTTATAAGAAGCTGAAATAAGCACAAATGTCCAGGCATGTCAACACACCTCAAGGGGCCCAAAATCACCTCAGACCCCAGAGGGTTAATATTAAAATTAAATTAAACCACTTCTCATAAAGAACATGGTCTTCTTCTGAATGTAATCTCAATGGTAATATCGGCTAATGATGCATTCTTTATAGTCACTTGTTTACCATATTCTTCATTCTTTCAAACAGACATGTTTATTTCTATAAATGCATTTAGATTCATCTTTAGGGCTGCGTAAGTGATTCAGTCAAGAGCAGTGAGTGGTTTTCTGTCTTTCTTTTGTTGCTTGATGAACATCAGTGACTCGGACAATAGACACTAAATGTGGCTGCTGTCCCTTTAAAACTGAATGCAATGGATGCAATGCACTGAAACACTTTCTCTCAACTGTTTATGTTCATTTAAGACCTAATCGGCTGTGTTTACGTGAATACTCATCAAAACGGACAATTCCAGATCATTTTGTGTGTATTTCTCAGTTCATGCAACACTAAAGAGTGTGAGTCGTGTTTTCTGTGTGTTTGCTTCAGTGTCTGCGCTCAGAAAACAAGACCGAATTGAGTTCTCTCTTGCGTCATCAAATTTATCCATATGTCTGCACTTCTCCCACATATTCACATTTCTGAGTGTTTTATTAGACGTGCAGCAAGTGTATTTTAGCTTGTGTCCCGCCGGTTTGTACGCATCTAACCTCCTGCACAACAGATTTTTCTTGAATGAATCTCTTTCCAAAAACGTCCCTCCCTAACATTTTCGTCTCGTTTTTATTTGTTGACGAAAATTTTTGTCATAGTTTTTGTCATTCAAAAAGATTTTTTTTTTCATCTGTGGAAAAAAAAATGTCGTTGACACAAATTATTCGTCAACAAAATTAGCGCTGCTCACCACTGTCCACCAGTGTTTTATTTCCTCGTTTAAGCGTGCATCTGTTGTTCCGCAGACCAACGCGGGTAACGAGCCGGACGCTGAAGATGAGCAGGTGTGCTGCGAGGCGCTGGAGGTCATGACCTTGTGTTTCGCTCTGCTCCCTACGGCCCTCGACACGCTCAGCAAAGAGAAAGCCTGGCAGACCTTCATCATCGACCTGCTGCTGCACTGCCAGAGCAAGTACGTACTTACAGGAACGGCGCGCTTCAGCGACGTGCTGCTGACTTCTCCACTCGCTTTATAAATTGAATATAAAATGCCTTTACAGTAAATGTACTTACAGCGGACGCCTAATAGAGCACTGAGCTGAAGGGTTTAAAAGCAGAAATGCACAGCTCAAATTTTTGTTGAAGGACTTGTATTAAATATTAAGTGTGTGTTTTTCAGCTACTAAGTATCTGAACTGTGCTTGAGCTCGAGGTCTTACTGTTCTAGATCAATAGTTCTGGTGTATTAGTGATGTAATTCTATACAAGCAGTTTGTCACGTTCCTTCCTGGTGTCTTTGTGCTAATATTAAGCACAAATGTGACCTTGGACCACAAAACATCGTAAGTGACAATTTGTCGAAATTGAGATTTATACATTTATAAAATCTGAAAAAATAAGCTTTCCATTGATTCAAGTCAAGTCAGCTTTATTTATATAGCGCTTTTTACAATACAAATTGTGTCAAAGCAACTTTACAGTATCAAATAGAAAAATAAATGATCAAAAATGCAAAAGGAAACCGTAAACAATTTTAGTTAGAGGAAATTAATCAATCAATCAGTTAATCAGTCATTGATGCATGGTTTGTTAGGAGAGGACCATATTTGGCTGAAATACAACTGTTTGAAAATCTGGAATCTGAGGGAGCCAAAAAAAACTAAATATTGAGAAAATCGCCTTTAAAGTTCAGAATCGGAAGCGGCTTTATTGCCAAGTGTGCTTGCGCATACAAGGAATTTGTTTTTGTGACATTAGCTTCCAGTATACAGAGACAATAAAAATAAGATGAGAATTAAAAATACACATATGTAAATATAAATACACAAAAAATATATAGAAAAATAAATTAAGAAATAAGTGGTGTGTATAGTTGTGCTATAGATGATAGAATAGAATAGAAAGAGATGCAGGGATGTATTAGGATGGAGGTGGTAACATAAATATAAGGTTATTGCACTTTTTTTTTTATTGCACAATGGGGTGAACATTTAGCTGTTCATAAGGTGGATATCCTGGGGAATAAACTGTTCTTGTGCTGGTCGTCCTGGTATTTGGGGCTCTGTAGCTCCGGCCAGATGGCAAACGTTCAAAGAGGGAATGGCTTGGATGTGAGGGATCCAGAGTGATTTTCTGAGCTCTTTTCCTCACTCTGGATGTATACAGTTCTTGAAGTGTGGGCAGGGAGCACCAATGATCCTCTCTGCAGTCCGAACCGTTCTCTGTAATCTTCTGATGTCTGATTTTATAGCTGAGACAAACCAGACAGTTATTGGTGTGCACAGAACAGACTCTGACGGCTGAGTAGAACTGTCCAAATGAAGTTCTAAGCAATGCATGTTACAAATCAAAAATTAAGTTTTGATATATTTACAGTAGGAAATTTACTAAATATCTTCATGGAGCATGATCTTTACTTAATATCATAATAATTTTTAGCATAAAAGAAAAATCGTTAATTTTGACCCATGCAGTATATTTTAGTCTATTGCCACAAATATACCTGTGCTACTTTGTGCTTTAGGGTCACAAATAATACTTTACTAGTTTTACATGATCACGCATGAGTTAACGCTGTGGTATAACATTGAAAGATTATTTGTTTTCTTAGTTGTACAGTTAAATTCCCACCATCCCCAGAAGTGATGGATCATTAATGTATTAGCGCATTAATGAATCTAAGGCTGTTTAAGGCGAAGATTGAGTCGCTAAAGAACCTGCCTCCGTTTCTGTTTGCAGAGCTGTGCGTCAGATGTCACAGGAGCAGTTCTTCCTCATGGCCACCAGATGCTGTATGGGACACAGACCCCTCCTGTTCTTCATCACCCTCCTCTTCACTGTTCTGGGAGTGAGTACAGATCACACACACCATTACAGGAGGATGTTTTAGATTTAGACGCCGGTCGTGTGGTAACCGTTCGCTTGTGTTTCAGAGTACGGCTAAGGAAAGAGCAAAGCACGCTGGCGATTACTTCACCCTCTTACGCCACTTACTCAACTACGCCTACAACAGCAACATAAACCTGCCCAACGCAGAGGTGCTGCTCAACAACGAGATCGACTGGCTCAAGAGAATCCGGGTGAGTTCACCGCAACACTTTTGACTCCACGCGTCAGGAACAGTGTTGGGGGAAACGCATTACAAGTAACACAAGTTACATAATAATATGACTTTTTTCAAGTAACTAGTAAAGTAACGCATTACTTTTTCATTTCCAAGAAAATATCTGAGTTACTTTTTCAAAAAACTAACGCCAGTTACTTTTTGTTTCCTTTATGTATTTAATCCCATTTTATTAACCAATGACTTTGCTGCTGACCTTTGATTCAATTCAACCGTACACTGCACAAATACTGTTCTTACTTGCATTTTTTTTGTCTTGTTTCCAGCCAAAATATCTACAAATTCTTAAATCAAGAAGGATTTTCTAGACAAGTAAATAACTATTTTCTTGCAAAAATCAAAGCAAGTCAAAATTAAGTGAGTTTTTGCTTAGAACAAGCAATAATCTGCCAATGGGGTAAGAAAAAATATATATGATATAACATTATTCTGCTTACACCATTGGGAGATTATTTTGCTTGTTTCAAGCAAAAACACACTTAATTTTGACTTGTTTTCAGAAGAAAGACAATAATTTATACTTGTCTAGAAAATCCTTTTTGATTTAAGAATTTGTAGATATTTTGGCTGGAAACAAGTGAAAAAAATCTAAGTAAGAAAAGCATTTTTTTGCAGTGTACTAATAAGCAAAATTTACTTTAGATGAACTAACATTTGTGCTTTTTTTTTCTCATTGCTGAAGAGTGTTTCTTTCTTTTCCTACAGTTCTACTGCACAGACCTCAATTTAATTTTCCTTTAGCCTTAGGCTTATTCACTTCATTTCATTTTGGTGTGAAAGGGCTTTTACATTTGATAAGAATCAAACTTTTTATATTAAAAACAAACAAGCAAGCCCTGCCCAGATTTAAAAAGTACACAAAAGTAATGTAACGCATTACTCTCCATAAAAGGTAACTAAGTAACGTAATTAGTTACTTTTTTAGGGAGTAAGGCAATATTGTAACGCATTACTTTTAAAAGTAACTTTCCCCAACACTGGCCAGGAATGTGAAGGAGCGACGGCTTTAATTCTCTTTCCTTTGGTTTTCACGGATGTCCAGGATGAGGTGAGGAGGACAGGAGAGACGGGCGTGGAAGAGACGATTCTAGAGGGTCATCTGGGCATCACCAAAGAGCTGCTGGCCTTTCAAACCCCGGAGAAAAAATTCTACATGGGCTGTGAGAAAGGAGGCGCTAATCTGATAAAGGTGAACCACCCATACTTGGATTTCAGTTTATAGAGATGCGTTGTGAAAAGGACGTTGCCTTCATTTGTACCTGTCTGCGTCTCTCACAGGAACTGATCGACGACTTCATCTTCCCGGCGTCTAACGTGTATCTGCAGTACGTGAAGAGCGGCGAGTTCCCGGCGGAGCAGGCCATACCGGTGTGCGGCAGTCCCGCGTCCATAAACGCCGGCTTCGAGCTGCTGGTGGCGCTGGCCGTCGGCTGCGTGCGCAACCTCAAACAGATCGTCGACACGCTCACAGACATGTACTACCTAGGCACGTGATTTATTGAGTCTTGCGGAAATCGGCTGATATGAAGTCAGGGTTCCCACGGCTCATGGAGTTTCAAAAGGTCTATTGCAGTCGGGGAATTTTTGGCTTAGGTCATGGAATATGAGGGATTTTTATTTGTTGCTTTAAATTTTAGTTTCCATTTATCCAAAGTTAATTTTTCTATACCGTTTTTTTAATTGCATTGTTTCGCACGGTTTGCCGTTTTTTATAGGTTTTTTTAATAGTGTTATAGTTTTATTTTTTTCAGTGCAATTTTTATTCTCTTCTTGCTGGTCATCTGGCGATCACTACAGTCAAATGCAGTCACCAGGCTTTATCTGATAACTAAGGCAAACATGCAGGAAAATGTTTCTGACACTAAATAAAAAATAAAAGGTTATTGTTTATTGAGTTATCTCACAATTCTGACTTTTTTCTCACAATTGTGGGATATAAACTCGCAATTCTGAGAAACAAAGTCAAGATTGTGAGATAAAAAGTTGCAGAGTCAGAATTGCATGATATAAACTCGGAATTGAATTAAATCAGAATTGTGATATAAACTCGCAATTCTGTGAACATATCAGTTTTTTTCTCCTCAGAAATAAGTTTGTCTGAGAAAAAAAGTCAGAATTGCAAGGTTTTTTTTTATTTAGTGGCAGAAATGGGTTTCCATAGGTTTGTGCTAAAAATGTCTGTAAACAAGTAAATAAAGCTTGCAGATGGATCTATCTGTTCATTATAGGCCATGGAAATTCAGCTTTTTAGTCAGTGAAAGTCAGGAAAAAGTCAGGGAATTTGATATTTTTTGGCTTGGGTCATGGAATATGAGGGATTTTTATTTGTTGCTTTAAATTTTAGTTTCCATTTATCCAAATGTAATTTTTCTATACCATTTTTTTTATTGCATTGTTTCGCACGTTTTGCCTATTTTTATGGTTAGGCTATTTTTCCGTGCCATTTTATTCCCTTCTCGCTCGTCATCTGGCGATCACTACAGTCAAAGGCTTTACCTGATAACTAAGGCAAACATGCCAGGAAAATGTACATTTCAAGAGCTTTAGCTACAAAATGACCACTTCAAAGACAAGAGTATGACAGGTAGATGATAGAAAAGCAAAAACTAAATGTGAAGATATAAAAAAACTGAATGATGAGCTTGATTTACAAACAGAAAAACCTTCAGAGCGTTTAACCATAAATTCATTTCGGTAGAAATAGTACAGAAAAAGCCCGTTTCTGACACTAAATAAAAAATAAAAGGTTATTGTTTATTGAGTTATCTCACAATTCTGACTTTTTTCTCACAATTGTGGGATATAAACTCGCAATTCTGAGAAATAAAGTCATGATTGTGAGATAAAAAGTCACAATTGTGAGTTATAAAGTCATAATTGCATGATATAAACTCGGAATTGAGAGTTAAGTCAGAATTGTGATATAAACTCGCATTTCTGTGAACATATCAGTTTTTTTCTCCTCAGAAATGAGTTTATATCTCACAATTCTGAGAAAAAAGTCATTGTTTTCAAAGTTTCATTGTTCAAGAAAAAATTGCAAGTTTTTTTTTTTTTTATTTAGTGGCAGAAATGGGTTTCCATAGGTTTGTGCTAAAAATGTCTGTAAACAAGTAAATAAAGCTTGCAGATGGATGGATCTGTTCATTATAGGCCACAGAAATTCAGCTTTTTAGTCAGTGAAAGTCAGGGAAAGTCAGGGAATTTGGCTTAAAGTGGGAACCCTGTGAAGTTCTTTGCCTGTATGTTGAACACAGACCAGTGATTAGATCCTGATAGTTTTCATATTGTTCATTGTTCCTGTTTGCTTTTAGTGTCAGCATTTGTAAGAATACCTATATGAATGGACCTCAATATAGAAAAGCATTGCTCTGCTGCTGCTGGTTTTGATCGAATGCGTCTGGCCTCAGGTTGCGAGGCTCTGGCGGAGTGGGAGTATCTTCCTCCGGTGGGGCCGCGGCCGACCAAAGGCTTCGTGGGTCTGAAGAACGCAGGGGCCACGTGCTACATGAACTCCGTGATCCAGCAGCTGTACATGATCCCGCCCATCCGAAACGGCATCCTGGCCATCGAAGGCACCGGCAGCGACATCGACGACGACGCGTCCGGAGACGAAAAGCAGGACAACGAGGTAAACGGTGCACACGCGCCACTCGGCCGTAACGAACCCCTTAGTGCAGAGATGAAACGGGTCTGAATGTACGTCATTGTGCTGCAGAGTAATGTGGACCCCAGGGATGATGTGTTCAGTTATCATCAGCAGTTTGATGACAAGCCCTCTCTCAATAAGGCAGAGGACCGTAAGGAGTACAACATCGGAGTGCTGCGCCATCTGCAGGTCATCTTCGGCCACCTCGCCGCGTCCCGTCTGCAGTACTACGTGCCCAGAGGCTTCTGGAAGCAGTTCAGGTACAGACGGCCGGGAACGCTCTTTATAGGAGAATGTCTAATGCATGTCTAACTTTGGAATAGCACTGTATGTCAGCCATAGCAGAATCTGATTTTGTGTATGCAGCAGTCTAACCCTTTCATCAGAGTTGTCATAAAAATCAAATCAATACTTGTTTTTGTTTTAGGACAACTTTGATTTAACTTTTTGTGTTCCAATTCAAATGTTCACTACTGTAGTTTGTGGGGAAGATTGAATCTTTTCTCGTTTACAAGCTTAATATCCACAGTAGCAGTGCAACGGTTCTCGGCAAAAAAATCTAATCGTGCCGTTCTCCACACACGCTTCATCACGCACTAGGCCTGCGGTTCAACTATATATACACATATATATATATATATTTTTTTATTTTAGTGGTGTCAATCGATTAAAAAAAATTAACTAATTAATCGCACATTTTACCTGAAATTAATCGTGATTAATTCTACCTAACATTAAAGTTTTTAATTATACTTTTATATTGCAATAATTTCACTTTAATGCTTCAAATTAATGTACAAACAACATAAAGAACATATATTTTTAATATTTGTTTAACGCCATCTTGTTTTAGGACTGAAGGCAAGTATCACTGATTGATTTCCCCCCCCTAATACTTAACCATTGAATATATATATATATATATATATATATATATATATATATAATAAATGTCATATAGGGCTAGTAGCTACCTGTGCCCTTTAGCAAGAAAATATAGCCTAAATTATATCAAATTTTATATATATATATAATTTTTATTTTTTGTAATGAATAACAGCATGTAAAACAAACAGGGTTCAGATAATTAGTGTTTCTGTTGATGGTTAAAGACAAACATGTGGACAAACAATTCAGTCAATGCTGAATGCGGAATATGAGCAGTCATTTATTCCATTTATTCCAGTTGGCCCAAAGAAGGAATGCAATGGTGGCTGAAGGTTTTTTGCTTGTTAATGTCTTTCCTTTACGCAACATAACAGGATTATATTAAACACATTTTCCTATATATACTACCTCTTTGTTTTATCTGACTCCAGTAATAAAACGTTTAACATATATATACATATGCATAAACCATGGCTCTAAATAGGGCTGTCACGATTATGAAATTTATTTATGGAAATAATTGCGATTAATGACGATTAATTGTTTGATTTAGGGCATTGACAATTATGACCACTATGGTGATTAATTGTCTGTTTCATGGTTTTGACACATATTTTTTACACTTTATTAAATAAATTGTTTCAAAGGAGTGTAATTAGGGACAAAATAACAGTGAAACATTTCTGAAAACCAGAAACACATATCCACCCCAGTGGATTTTCCTTTCATTTGCTGTGCGCTTCCATTTACTTATTTATTTATTTATTTTGCCATCACGTCTATTCTTTCAGCTCTTTGTCGTTCTCTCCACATACACTGCAGCTAAATTTGGTTGTACAGCTAATGTTAGAAGAAATGCTTTGTTGTGAAAAGTAGCCTACTGCACTTTATCTTTTTCACGACCCAATTTTCACGCCACAGTTCAGACGCGGTCCGTATTTTAGGCTTCTCCTTATTTTTATATTTTATACATACATCGGTTATATTTCATCAATTATGGTGATGAAAAAAACTTGGCGTGCTGGCACAAACAACACAAGATTTCACGTTTTATTTTCGCATTTCGTTTTCACTTGTGTGCCTTCAGCGCAGCCGGAAGAGATCCGCGCTCAAGTGGAAAAATCCAAGCGTTGCACCTCAATGTAAAGCGCGCAGCTTCCACTCTCTACACAAACGATTGAATATACACCTGTTTTAACAGCTGAACCTGCTGTTTTGAGAGAAGGAGGAACAAATGACAGACTCGGGTCGGATCTAATGCAGTGTGTGCGAAACCAAACTCAACAACTAGCTCAAAATCATAGGGATAGCAGCAGAGCAACACTTCTTCTGCACATGTGGATTGATGGAGCATAATTTAAGGGATTTCAATCCCACATTTAAATGCGGGTGTCATTCCTGAAACTTACAGTGCGTTTATGAACACAGCCCTATTTGCGCAATAATCGCGGTTGTTTGAATTGACCGCGGTTAGACAAAATAATCGCGATCAGACGGTTATTTAATAATCGTGAAAGCCCTACACTGCATAAGATGCTTTTCTTACTTAGATTTGTTGTCTTGTTTCAAGCTAAAATATCTAAAAATTCTTAAATCAAGAAGGATTTTCTAGACAAGTACAAATTATTGTCTTGTTTTCAGACAAAATATGTTAAAATTAAGTGAGTTTTTGCTTGAAACAAGCAAAATTATCTGCCAATGGGGTAAGAAAAATAATCTATCTTTCATCTTGAAATAAGATTATTTTTCTCACCCCATTGGCAGATTACTTTGCTTGTTTAAAGCAAAAACTCACTTCATTTTGAGTTTTTTTTTCCTGAAAACAAGACAATAATTGTTACTTGTCTAGAAAATCCTTCTTGATTTAAGAATTTTTAGATATTTTAGCTGGAAACAAGACAACAAATCTAAGTAAGAAAAGCATTTTTTGCAGTGTAGCTCTAAAACGGTGATACAAACCGAACCGTGAGTAAATTGAACCGTTGCACCCTTAATCCAGAGGCAGCTGTAAGTTTTGGCTTGAGTTTGAGGCGTATCTTTTTGTTTGGCGACGCTAGTGGCTCAGAAATTAAATGCATTTCACCCGTAATCCACGTGAAGTAAGACCACTGCGTTTGAAACGTTCCCCGCAGGCTTTGGGGGGAGCCAGTCAATCTGAGAGAGCAGCACGACGCGCTGGAGTTCTTCAATTCTCTGGTGGACAGTCTGGATGAGGCTCTGAAAGCCCTCGGCCATCCCACCATGCTCAGCAGGATCTTGGGTGGCTCCTTTGCAGACCAGAAGATCTGTCAGGGCTGTCCTCACAGGTAAGCGAAGGACCGGTCGCTCGTTCTGAGTAGGGCTGTGCCAATAAACAATATCATATCAAATTGCCCGAAAATATATGTCTGTAACGATGATTTTGAACTCTAGCATTTTTACACGATATGCGTTAATAGAGAGCCAATCACACAGCAGAAGTATGCGACAACAGCCAATCAGCGTACAGCTATAACGTTCGCGCCAAAGAACAAAGTCAATTTCCTACAGCACTAACCTAACCCTAGTTTTATATTATAGTTTTATTTTGCACATTTAATCTAATCTTAAAAAAACAAAAACACCTTTTTACAAATTGTGTACAATTTGAATACATTTATGTTTACATTTTGCACATTTAATCTACCTCTTAAAGCCAGACGATGTAGACAGACTTATCTTTCTGGAAAAGAAAAAACTGTAATTGTGTTACTTACAACAGTTTTGTTTAAAATTTACTCTCATTTACCTTAATTTGTCACAGCTTTTAGTTTTTAATTGATTAAATAAATTACTTTATAAACTGTATTTTAAAATGTAATTCATGAACCACATTTTTAGGGTTTCAGTCATAGTTGGGACACTGTTTTAAAGCTGGCAGCATTAACGGTATACCATTATAGATCAATATGGGAAAAAATGATCAATATTATATTTTTGCCGTATCGCCCAGCCCTGGTTCTGAGGATGTCGATTTGTTCTGTTCGTATACGTGCGTCGTGTGCGTCTTTATAGATACGAGTGTGAGGAATCCTTCACGACGCTGAACGTCGACATCAGGAACCACCAGAACCTCCTCGACTCCTTAGAGCAGTACGTCAAAGGGGATCTTCTGGAAGGAGCCAATGCATACCACTGCGAGAAGTGCAACAAAAAGGTGAGCCACGTTTCCTGAATTCTGAGTTAAGTTACCTAATAATATTACTTTTTTTCAAGTAACTAGAAAATATCTGAGTTACTTTTTAAAAAAACTAACGCCAGTTACTTTTTGTTTCCTTTATGTATTTAATCCCATTTTATTAACCAATGACTTTGCTGCTGACCTTTGATCCAATTCAACCGTACACTGCAAAAATACCGTTCTTACTTATTTTTTTTCAAAATAAAGTGAGTTTTTGTCTAGAACAAGCTAAATAATCTGCCATGGGATAAGCTAAATTTTTCTGATTTCAAACAAAAAACAAGATTATTTTGCTTACTCCATTGGGAGATTATTTTACTTGTTTCAAGCAAAAATACACTTAATTTTGACTTGTTTTCAGAAAAAACAAGACAATAATTTTTACTTGTCTAGAAAATCCTTCTTGATTTAAGAATTTTTTGATATTTTGCCTGGAAACAAGACTAAAAATCTAAGTAAGAAAAGCAATTTTTGCAGTGTATTAATAAGTAAAACTTACTTTAGATTAACTTACATTTGTGCTTTTTTTTCTCATTGCTGAAGAGTGTTGAACTTTCTTTCTTAGGCTTATTCACTTCATTTCATTTTGGTGTAAAAGGGCTTTTACATTTGCTGAGAATCAAATTTTTTTATATTAAAAACAAACAAGCAAGCATTGTCTAGATTTGAAAGTCACGCAACAGTAATGTAACACACTACTTTCCATAAAAAGTAACTAAGTAACGTAATTAGTTACTTTTTTTAGGGAGTAACGCAATATTGTAACATGACTTTCCATAAAAAGTAACTAAGTAACGTAATTAGTTACTTTTTTTAGGGAGTAACGCAATATTGTAACGCATTACTTTCCATAAAAAGTACCTAAGTTACGTAATTAGTTACTTTTTTAGAGAGTAACGCAATATTGTAACATGACTTTCCATAAAAAGTAACTAAGTAACGTAATTAGATACTTTTTTAGAGAGTAACGCAATATTGTAACATGACTTTCCATAAAAAGTAACTAAGTAACGTAATTAGATACTTTTTTAGGGAGTAACGCAATATTGTAACGCATTACTTTCCATAAAAAGTACCTAAGTTACGTAATTAGTTACTTTTTTAGGGAGTAACGCAATATTGTAACATGACTTTCCATAAAAAGTAACTAAGTAACGTAATTAGATACTTTTTTAGGGAGTAACGCAATATTGTAACGCATTACTTTCCATAAAAAGTACCTAAGTTACGTAATTAGTTACTTTTTTAGAGAGTAACGCAATATTGTAACATGACTTTCCATAAAAAGTAACTAAGTAACGTAATTAGATACTTTTTTAGGGAGTAACGCAATATTGTAACGCATTACTTTCCATAAAAAGTACCTAAGTTACGTAATTAGTTACTTTTTTAGAGAGTAACGCAATATTGTAACATGACTTTCCATAAAAAGTAACTAAGTAACGTAATTAGATACTTTTTTAGAGAGTAACGCAATATTGTAACATGACTTTCCATAAAAAGTAACTAAGTAACGTAATTAGATACTTTTTTAGGGAGTAACGCAATATTGTAACGCATTACTTTCCATAAAAAGTACCTAAGTTACGTAATTAGTTACTTTTTTAGGGAGTAACGCAATATTGTAACATGACTTTCCATAAAAAGTAACTAAGTAACGTAATTAGATACTTTTTTAGGGAGTAACGCAATATTGTAACGCATTACTTTCCATAAAAAGTACCTAAGTTACGTAATTAGTTACTTTTTTAGAGAGTAACGCAATATTGTAACATGACTTTCCATAAAAAGTAACTAAGTAACGTAAGTAGTTACTTTTTTAGGGAGTAACCAAACATTGTAACGCATTACTTTTAAAAGTAACTTTCCCCAACTCTGCAAACGTTGTGTTCTGGTTTGCCGTCAGGTGGACACCGTGAAGCGTCTCCTCATAAAGAATCTCCCGCCCGTGTTGGCCATCCAGTTGAAGCGCTTCGATTACGACTGGGAGCGCGAGTGCGCGATTAAGTTCAACGATTACTTTGAGTTCCCTCGCGAGCTGGACATGGAGCCCTACACGGTGGCGGGCGTGGCGAAGCTGGAGGGGGACGAGGTGCCGCCGGAGAGCCAGGTCATCCCCGAGAACTCGCCGGCGGAGTCCGAGCCGAACGCCGGCTCCCGCTATCGTCTGGTGGGTGTGCTGGTGCACTCGGGCCAGGCCAGCGGCGGACACTATTACTCGTACGTCGTCCAGCGGCACGGGAACGGCGGCGACGGACAGAAGGACCGCTGGTACAAGTTTGACGACGGCGACGTCACGGAGTGCAAGATGGACGACGACGAGGAGATGAAGAACCAGTGCTTCGGTGGAGAGTACATGGGCGAGGTGTTCGACCACATGATGAAACGCATGTCGTACCGCCGGCAAAAGCGCTGGTGGAACGCCTATATTCTCTTTTACGAGCGCATGGACGCGGCAGGGGGCGACGGCGAGCTGCTGAAGTACATTTCCGAACTGACGCTCGCGCCCCGGCCGAACCAGCCCAAGATGCCCTTGGCCATCGAGGCCAGCGTTCGCAAACAGAACGTGCAGTTCATGCACAGCCGCATGCAGTACAGCCTCGAGTATTTTCAGTTCATTAAGAAGCTGCTGACCTGCAACAGCGTCTACCTGAACCCTCCTCCAGGTGCGTTTCTCACTCCAGTCAGTAGCAGGAGCGTCCGTATGACGGCGTTTTACTGCCATTAATAACCGAGCGCACAACTAATGCCGGCGCGCGCGGTAAATCACTTCCGCGAGAGGAAAACAGATCTACACGCGAGGAAACAGGAGCTGGCGAGCTCAATTTAAACCCGCGCGTGTGACATCTTCTCTGTGCGCAAATCAAGAACACTTTTATTTTTGGCAGTCGTGGGGCGGGGCTTATTTTAATATAAACGTACAGACTAAATTGTACTAATAAAAAAAATATTATACTAACAAACTAATCAATAAATAAATACACAAGTATTTTTAAATTTAAATATTATACTAATAGATAATACTAATAGATAACATATAAAAATAAATGCATATATTTTATAAAAGTTAAACTTTTAGATTTTTACTTAATGCCAAAATAAATAAAAATCTAAATCTTCTATTTTAAATAAATGCTGGACTTTTCAGCTTTTGGCTAAAGAATCCTGAAAGAAAAAAAAAAACAGATGTGTATATTAAGCAGCACAACTGTTTTCAACATTGATAATAAATCAGCATATTAGAATGATTTCTGAGGCCTAATTGTAATTTCTGAGTAATGATGCTGAAAATTCAGCTTTGGATCACATTTTAAAATATATTCACATAGAATTATTTTAAATTGAAATAATTTTTCACAATTTTTTTTTTCTGTATTTTTGGTCAAATAAATGCAGCCTTGATAAGAAACGTCTTTAAAACCATTAAAAATCATACTGATCCCAAACTTTTGAGCAGCAGTGTTACGTTAAATTATATATATTATGTATAATATCATTTTAATGCAAATGCATATTAAGTTTTTTATTTATTTGCTAAAATAAGACATTTATTTAAAATATAGACTTTAATGTATTGTATCTAAAATACACACAAACACATACATGTATAAGTACCTTCATAAATATTGTTAAATAATAATAAAAAATAAATAAATTGTATTTTAGCATTAAATAAAAATCTAAATAAAGCTATGCGTTTATATTTAGATATTATCTATTAGTATTATGTATTAGTATAATATTTAATTTATTTTCATTTATTTAAAAATACTTGTGTGTGTGTGTGTGTGTGTGTGTGTGTATTTATTTATTTGTTAGTTAGTTAGTATAATATTTATTATAGTATAATTTAATCTGTACATTTATATTAAAGTAAGCCCCGCCCCAAACAAATAAAATTGTTTGCAGGAGCGGAATAGAAGATGAAAAGAAGAAAAAGAAGCAGAAAAGAAGTGTGAGAGTGTGGGGAATGGTGAGGCATGTGCTGCGAGTTGCGTCTGGGTTTAAAATGAGCTCGCCAGCTCCTGTTTCCTCGCGTGCATATCTGTTTTCCTCTTGCGGAAGTGATTTACTGCACACGCCAGCATTAGTTGTGCGCTCGGGTATTAATGGCAATAAAATGCCTTCATATGTCCGGCAATCTGTAAATGCTCTGCTGGTGTTTTATATTAAGATGCTCTTCTTCTCCGCTCTTTCTAGGTCAAGATCACCTTTTACCAGAAGCTGAAGAAATAGCGACGATTAGTATACAGCTTGCTGCTAGATTTCTGTTTAGCACTGGATTTCACACAAAGAAAGTCGTCCGAGGCCCTGCTAGCGACTGGTGAGCGTTTACTGTGTGTTGCAGAGTTGTGGACTCGAGTCGCAAATTTGACGACTTGTGACTTGACTCGACAAAATCATAGAAGACTTGAGACTCAACTTAGACTTTGACAGCAGTGACTCCAGACTTGACTTGGACTTAAACCCTGTGATTCGGCAAGTCTTGGCTTTATTACGTTACATTTAGACATTTGGCAGATGCTTTTATCCAAAGCGACTTACAAGCAATCGAAATCAACAAAAGAGCAACAAAACATGCACTGCAAAAAATGCTTTTCTTATTTAGATTTGTTGTCTTGTTTCCAGCTAAAATATCTAAAAATTATTAAATCAAGAAGGATTTTCTAGACAAGTAACAATTATTGTCTTGTTTTCAGGAAAAAAAAGTCAAAATGAAGTGAGTTTTTGCTTTAAACAAGCGTAATAATCTGCCAGTGGGGTAAGAAAAATAATCTTATTTCAAGATGAAAGATAGATTATTTTTCTTACCCCATTGGCAGATAATTTAGCTTGTTTCAAGCAAAAACTCACTTCATTTTAACATATTTTGTCTGAAAACAAGACAATAATTTGTACTTGTCTAGAAAATCCTTCTTGATTTAAGAATTTTTAGATATTTTAGCTTGAAACAAGACAACAAATCTAAGTAAGAAAAGCATCTTTTGCAGTGTGCAAGTGCTATGACATGTTTCATATGTAGCAAGGATTTTTAAAGTACATCATAAAAGAAAATAGATAAGGGAGGGGGGTTTAGATAGATAGATAGATAGATAGGGAGCAAGCTAGTGTTAGAGGCCTTCTTTTAGCTTTTTTGTTAATTGTAGAGAGTATTAATTAAACTCAGCCATGCCCAACTAAACTGGGCCGTTCCAGTGAGTTGTTGATTGCCTCTTCTCCTCATCATTGACTGACTTTCATATGTTTTCCTGTCAGGTATGACGCCCTGTGCATTTTATTGCGTCACAGTAAGAATGTCCGCAGCTGGTTTGCACACAACGTCCTGTTTGCCTTCCCCACGCGCTTCTCTGAGTACTTGCTGGAGTGTCCGAGCGCGGAGGTCCGTGGAGCTTTTGCCAAGCTCGTTGTGTTCATCGCACACTTTTCCCTGCAGGACGGACCCTGCCCCGCTCCCGTCACTTCACCCGGCTCCTCCACGCAGGTGAGATGAGGAATCAGGACTAGGGCTGGGCCACAAAAACATTTTCTCAATTGTTTTTTTAAATGACGTCGATTCAATATTGATTCTCAAAAGCTACGAATCGATCTTTTCCGATATTTATTTCGGCAAAACTTTAAAACAAGATCTGATGTGAATCTTATCATTGGTCTTCTCCACTAGATGTTAAAATCTTATATGTGACCCTGGACCATAAAACCAGTCATAGGTGTCATTTTTCAAAATTGAGATTCATATATAATTTGACATTTGAATAAATAAGCTTTCCATTAGTGTATGGTTTGTTATGAGATACAGCTATTTGAAAATCTGCAATCAGAGGGTGCAAAAAAATAAAAATATTGAGAAAATCGCCTTTAAAGTTGTCCAAATGAAGTTCTTAGCAATGCATATTACTAATCAAAAATTAAGTTTTTATATATTTATGGTAGGAAATGTACAAAATATTTTCATGGAACATGATATGTACTTAATATCCTAATGATTTTTGGCATAAAAGGAAAATCAATAATTTTGACGCATACAGTGTATTTTTGGCTATTGCTACAAATATACCCCAGCAACTTAAGACTGGTTTTGTGCTCCAGGGTTACATATACATGGCACGAATACAAGAGAAAGCGTGTCATTCATTCAGTGCTTTGCAATGCTCAGGTGAAATGCTATAGTAATACCACAAATTTGCAGAAGCATTTGACATCAGGTGTAAAGGCACTATATCCACAATAAATGGATTAATTTCAAATGTTTACTACACATACTAAACCGCAGACGACGTTCGCACTGTTTTCAGCTTCTGCCGTCTCTCTATATGACGATATGAACACACAATCTCATCTTCATTCTTCATTTGAGTAATCTACCGTCAATATCACAGACCTACACAACAGCTGCGGGTTCTTCACAGCAACCCGTCAAAATAAAAGTGTAGTTTAACATTAAAAAACAAACTGTCAGAAATATACTATTAAGCAGTCCTAAGACTTGATGTAACATGTTAGCAATGTAATGTCTTCATATTTAAATGAGTAATCACATTTGTTTTCTTTTTAATTTTTACAGTAAACCTTGTTGTGCAGCGCTTTGTGTGCCCAAAAATAAAAGGGTTTAATTTTCATTTGATCAGGATAAATTAAATTAATGTTTTATGCCTTTATGATTACCAGAAAAAGTACATTTTACAGGGCCCTATTATTATTTTAAAAAGCCTATACAAAAAAATAACATGCCTGTGGCTCTTAATTACTTTTTATTAATTCACCATTTGTAGACTAATGTTAACTGTTAATTATTTTTAGAAATATCAGTTTGTATTAAAACTATATTCACTGATTGTAATCCAAAAAATCGAGAATTGAATGGAGACATCTGAGTCGATTCCCAGCCCTAATGAGGACAGTCTGACATATTCCTCAACCAGTCATGTGTCTGAAGCTCATTGTGCTTGTCATGATTTTAGACTGAAAGCATTTAGTAACTTGTTATGGTGTGATTTGTGAGCAGGCCTGTGACAATGTGACCCTGAGTGACCATCTGTTGCGAGCGGTGCTGAACTTACTAAGAAGAGAAGTGTCTGAACACGGACGCCACCTCCAGCAGTACTTCAACCTCTTTGTCATGTACGCCAATCTGGGTAAGCGCTCGCTCTCGGTTTCCGCAAGTCTCCCACGGCTCCTTGAAAGTTAAAAAAAAAGAAAGGCATTTTTGAAAATAAACTTGCATAGATGCATTTATTTTGTGCAAGAGGTTTTTAGAAAAAAAATCCAGATTATTCCCAGTCTGCTAGTGTGTTATTTCGTCAACACTCTGTGGCCTAAATGCTTAACAATAAAATAGTTGTGTTTGAGAAATGAAAAATATAACAGTGTATCTTATAGGGCTGCCCCCTAATAGTCGACTAAGCGTTAGTTGACCAGAAAAGGCTTGGTCGACCAAAATTGTATTAGTCGTTTAGTCGCAGAAATAAATAAATCTCATGGAGAGATTGTTAATGGCTATAGTCTGTGTGGTAATAGTAATACAGTATACTTTGGGCAGTACATCCAACATTTGCCTATCATTCATCAACCTCAAATATGGCTTATTGTCTGAAATGTAAGTAGCAACTTTACATGTAATGTTGTACAATGTAATGTTCAGCAGTGGTTTTCAAACCCTGGGTGGGTCGCGGGACTTAAAAAATGGGTCGCCAGGACGATTTAAGCCAGATGTATAGGCTATGTATGTAACAAAGTTCAAGATTCAGGGAGAAGGATGCGGGAAGCTGCAAACTAAACCGAAAGTAAAACGCGCGCACGCATTCAAAAGCTATTTTAATATCACGCTTTCAGAGAGCGACTATCCCAATACGCGCAAATTAGGCTATATATATTTTTGAAAAGTTTGAAAAGTTTGAAAGCCACTGACCTAGAGAAATGTGCGCTGTCTGTGTGGAAGCTAAACAGACATGCGCTTAATGCAGAACAGATGGATGCCGGTGCGGTAATTTGCTCTTAGAATAGCTTACTCCATCATTTTAGACAGCATAGACAGGTAAAAGTAAAACATCTTTTCGAAAGACGCATATTCGTGTGCACTCACATTAAAAACGAAACATGCGCTTTTGTAAAATAATGAAAGCAAACAGGATGTGCTTTCTGTCGTCTCTTTTCTGTGAACTTGAGCGTGAAACTCAGTGTATATGGCTTTCAGACATTAAAATATATCTATAGAGAGTAAAATTTCTACTTTCTCAGATTATGTAATATCCTACATGCATTCAGGCGCATCACAGCTGCGGAGATGACGAGTCGCCGACTTCATCTCTTAAGCCGAAAACAAAGAAAGCACTCGTTTCAATATATTATTCCCACGGGTCGTGGAATTTCTGGAATATCATGGAATTTTAAAAGGTCTATTCCAGTCATTGAAAGTCAGGGAATTTAATATGTTTTTGGTCCAAGTCATGGAATATCAGGGATTTTTTTTTGTTGTTGTTGTTGATTTAAATTTTAGTTTCTGTTTATCAAACTGAACTTTTCTGTACTGTTTTTATTTATTTATTTATTTGCCTATTTTTATGGTTAGGCTATTTTTCGGTGCCATTTTATTCCCTTCCCGCACATCAACTGGCAATCACAAGTCAAATGCAGTCACCAGCTTAGAAAACTAAGGCAAACATGCCAGAAAAAAAAATTAATTTCAAGAGCTTTGGCTACAAAATGACCACTTCAAAGACTGGGTATAAAAAGTAGATCATAGAAAAGCAAAAACTAAATGTGGAGAAATAAAAAAAAACTGAATGATGAACTTGATTACAAATCCTTACAAACCCCAAACCCTTACAAAAATCCTCCAGATTGTTATAAACATAAATTAATTTCTGTAGAAATATTACAGAAAAAGTCTGTTTCCGGCACTAAATAAAAAATAAAAAGAAGGTTATTGTGACTTATCTCACAATTCTGACTTATTTCACACAATAGCGTGATACAAACTCGCAATTCTGACTTTTGTTTCTCTGAATGGTGAGATATGAACTAGCAGTTGCGAAAAAAAAGTCAGAATTGTGAGATAACAAGTCGCAATTGCGAGTTATAAAGTCAGAATTGCATGATATAAACTTGCAATTGAGAGTTAAGGCAGAATTGTGTGATATGAACTCGCAATTATGTGAACATATCAGTATTTTTTCTCCTCAGAAATGAATCTATATGTTACAATTCTGAGAAAAAAAAAGTCAAAATTGCAAGATACAAACTTGCAATTGCAAGAAAAAAAAGTCAAAATTGTGAGTTTTATCTTTATCTTTTTTTATTTAGTGGCAGAAATGGGCTTCCATAGTTTTGTACTAAAAACGTCTGTAAACAAGTAAATAAAGCTTGCAAGTGGATGGATCCGTTTATAAGTCATGGAAATTCAGCTTTTTAGTCATTAAAAGTCAAGGAAAAGTCAGGGAATTTGACATTTGGCTTAGAGTGGGAACCCTGATTATTAAAATGTTAATGCAGTCTACTTATGTTTTTCCCTGACACATTTGTAATCATTACATCTGCGGTGCGCTGTGGCAAGCTTTATGCGTGCTTGAGCGCTTATTAGGACATGTAGGCAATTAAAGACTCATTATGATCTAAATGTTTTATTAATAAACGTACGATTAGTCGACTAATGCTTAAAATGAACGACTACTAGTCGACCAGAAAAATCCTTAGTCGAGGGCAGCCCTAGTATCTTACAAGGTAAAACAATGCAACCTTGCTCTCACTTGAAACATGGCCCACATTTAAGAAATAGTTCACCCAAAAATTAAAATTACCCCATGATTTACTCACCCTTAAGCCATCTTAGGTGTATATGACTTTCTCCTTTCAGGTGAACACAGTCAGAGTTGTTTTAAAATTTATCCTGGCTTTTTCAAGCTTCATAATGGCGGCGGTGGATAGTGGCTATTATTTTAAAGCTCCAAAGAGCGCATATATTCATCATAAAACTAACCCATGCGCCTCCGGAGGGGGTTAACACATGTCTTTTGAAGCAGATCCAAGGGTTTTTGTAACAAAAATATTGGTTTATAAGAAGCAGGGAAGTTAATGGTAATTTTAAATGTCCTTTCAGATGTATTTAATTCTAAAACCCTTTATAGTCTATAATAACACTAAACTTATTTCATATTTTCTCTAAACGTACTTTTATAAGACAGGCACCTGTAATTATGGCCAAATTAAAGATTTGTTGTATGTTGTGTGCTTTTGTGTGTATTTCAGGACGCGCACAGATAGAGAATCATAAACGCATACTTTGCTAAAATATAGAAATAATAGAAATCACTTTAATTTTCAATTACAACTAACCAGTTGGAACTGAAACGCCGTCCTCCCTCGAAATTCACTCCCCGAACTTTGTCCCACACCATTTCCAGCCCTGGGTTCGGCTGTCTAATAAACTGCACTCCTGCGCTTTTAAATGCAGGTTGTGTTTAAGTGCTTCCTCAGGTTGGATGTATTAGCACTGCCTGCCTTGCACTTATTATTACAAATATTGCAGGCAGCGTTGTCCGCATGAACCTTTGTGAAATGTGAATGCAAAACGCCAGTAACAGATTAAAAATTGAAAACGAGAAGTTTCTGTGAATTGTGATTTGAGTTTATGATTTTACAAAATACAAATATTTTGTTACAAAAACCCATGGATTCACTTCACTGCAAAAAAATGCTTTTCTGGCTTAGAATTTTTGTCTTGTTTCCAGCCGAAATATCTAAAAATGTATTATTTTAGTAAAAATTATTGTCTTGTTTTCAGAAAAAAGTAGTTCAAATTAAGTGTGTTTTTCATGAAACAAGCAAAATAATCTGCCAATGGGGTGAGCAAAATAATCTAGTCTTCTGCTTGAAATAAGATTATTTTGCTTACCCCATTGGCAGATTATTTTGCTTGTTTCATGCAAAAACACACTTAATTTGAACTACTTTTTTCTGAAAACAAGACAATAATTTTTACTTGTCTAGAAAATCCTTCTTGATTTAAGAATTTATAGATATTTTGTCTAGAAACAAGACAAAAAATCTTAGCTAGAAAAGCATTTTTTGCAGTGTTCAGAAGATGTTAACCCCCCAGAGGCGTATGGGTTTAATATTAGAAAAGATCAAGCAGTCAAATTAATTTCTTAAACTATTGCTAAATACACCTACTGTACCTGAAAAATAAAGCACTGTTTTATTCGTGTTATGTTTGTATGAAATGTATGTCTTTTGTTCTTTTTTTTTAAATAACAAAGATAAAATAATGACAATGATTTATATCTTGGCTCACTTTGGCCTAAATATCTGACATTCCCTTTTTTATTATGATTTTATACTTTGTTACCTTGAAAGGCTTTGTTTTTAAAAAAGGGTTTTTTGGCTGTACTGCTCAGACAACTTGCCAAATAATAAAACCAACATGACAAAGAATCTTGATAAAATCGTGATATGAGCCAAAGAAAGGTCCTTGAATTTGAAGTTAACAAAGGTGTGGGAGCCCTGGTGAACATTAGGGTTATTAGGTGCATGGGCACCTATTGTGTTTGTTAGTGTTCTGATTATTATTCTTCTTCCACCCCAAAGTCTATGGCAGTCCATAGAACCAATTGCGGGAAAGTTGTTTGGATTTGGCAAACTGATAGAGGACAGTCTCAACATTAACTGAAACTCTCTAGCGCCACCACTTGTCCAAAATTTCACTTTTGTTATGCGAATAACTTTTGAACCGTAAGGCACAGAAACAAAATTCTTTTTTTTTTCTGAATGGACACCAAAATTCATTTTTAATAGTTCGTAAAACCTACTTTTTCGAACTCGTCCTAGACATCATCTTCAGACCATGCTGGCAAAAAGTTATGGAATTGAAGTTGATTTGTCCAACCGTTTTTGAATAACACACAAAATAATTCTACGAAATGCACACAAAAATGCATGCGAGGCTATATCTCCGCAACGGTGTGGACTATTGAGACCAAACTTGGTGTGTGTTATAACAAACATGACCTGAGACTACCTGCAGTGTTTCGGCACAGTGCCACCTAGTGGTCAGGAGATACAAAAAATTGATATTTTAGCTTATAACGTCTGAATGTTTTGGCCAAAAATCACAAAATTGGCCATTTTGGGCATCGGCCACTTTGAATTTTGTTGAAAACCTAAACCGTTAAATCATATTACTACAGGTTGTGTTTATGTTTTTCCACCATTTTGTCTAAAATCATCCTAAAATGGCTTTAATTACTCATTGCTGCAGTTGGTCTCATGCTTCCCTTGCCTTGTGCTTGTCCCCGCAATTGCTGCTTGCAGCTATATTTTTATTTAATTTTTTTGGAGGATGTGAGCGTTTGTGAATATATTGTGACAAGTTTGTATATAATGTGTAGTTGTCCTTGTGTTATATACGCACCTTCTTTGAGGACAAATAAATGATCCAAATTCAATGTAGAATCTGGAGATAATGTCAGTAAATGTGAAAGCCATCTGTCTGCTGCAGGTCTGGCAGAAAAGACACAGCTGCTGAAGCTGAGCGTTCCAGCCACGTTCATGTTGGTGGCGCTGGACGAGGGTCCCGGTCCTCCCATCAAGTATCAGTACGCAGAGCTCGGCAAACTCTACACGGTGGTGTCGCAGCTGCTGCGGTGCTGTGACGTGGCGGCGCGCATGCAGTCCTCCATTAATGGTGAGCGCTCGTTACCACGATGACCCTTTTGTGCGTCGTCAACAGTGTTGGGGGAAACGCATTACAAGTAACGCAAGTTACATAATAATATTACTTTTTTCAAGTAACTAGTGAAGTAACGCATTACTTTTTAATTTACAAGAAAATATCTGAGTTACTTTTTCAAAAAACTAACGCCAGTTACTTTTTGTTTCCTTTATGTATTTAATCCCATTTTATTAACCAATGACTTTGCTGCTGACCTTTGATTCAATTCAACCGTACACTGCAAAAATACTGTTCTTACTTACATTTTGTGTCTTGTTTCCAGCCAAAATATAAAAAAATTCTTAAATGAAGAAAGATTTTCTAGACAAGTAAATAATAATTCAAAATTAAGTGAGTTTTTGCTTAGAACAAGCTAAATAATCAAACAGAATCAAACAGAAAACAAGATTATTTTGCTTACACCATTGGGAGATTATTTTGCTTGTTTCAAGCAAAAACACACTTAACTTTGAAACGAGACAAAAATCTAAGTAAGAAAGGCATTTTTTGCAGTGTACTAATAAGCAAAACTTACTTCATATTAACTAACATTTGTGTTTTTTTCTCATTGCTGAAGAGTGTTGAACTTTCCTACAGTTCTACTGTACAGACGTCAATTTAATTTTCCTTTAGTCTTAGGCTTATTCACTTCATTTCATTTTGGTGTGAAAGGGCTTTTACATTTGCTAAGAATCTAATGTTTTTATATTAAAAACAAACAAGCCCTGCCCAGATTTAAAAAGTAACGTAACGCATTACTTTCCATAAAAATTAACTAAGTAACGTAATTAGTGACTTTTTTAGGGAGTAACGCAATATTGTAACGCATTACTTTTAAAAGTAACTTTCCCCAACACTAGTCATTGAGTTCTCAGCTCTTTTCCTCCACTCTCCATTGACAGGTAACCCTCCTCTGGCCAACCCCTATGGTGACCCCGGCCTCACGACTCCCATCATGCCTCTGCAGCAGCTGGTGGCCGAAATCCTGTTTGTGCGCACAAGCTATGTGAAAAAGATCATCGAGGACTGCAGCAATTCTGAGGAGACGGTGAAGCTGCTGCGCTTCTGCTGCTGGGAGAACCCTCAGTTCTCCTCCACGGTCCTCAGCGAGCTGCTCTGGCAGGTTAGTCGCGACGAAAGCCGTGCGTTTTATGTTGCCCGACGGCCACAGATTGTGAACGTTGTGTCGTTCCTTGCGGTGTCAGGTGGCGTATTCCTACACCTATGAGTTGAGGCCTTACCTGGATCTACTGCTGCAGATCCTCCTGATTGAGGACTCGTGGCAGACGCACAGGTGAGCCGGAGATCTGCGTGACGAGACCATCTGAACGGCGAAGAAGGTATAGAACAGGAGTCCTCATATCTGATCTCGTTTTAGGATCCACAATGTTTTGAAGGGCATTCCCGATGACCGAGACGGGCTTTTTGACACCATCCAGCGCTCCAAGAACCATTATCAGAAACGGGCCTATCAGTGCATTAAATGCATGGTGGCCCTTTTCACCAACTGCTCTGTGGCCTATCAGATCCTGCAGGTGAGGCTGATGTGCTGCCATGTACATTTACCATTTACAGTCATTTAAGTGCACAGGGGTCTCAGTCCTGCTGTGTGTTTGATTGGGGCTGGGTATCGTTCCAGAATATTCGATGCCGATACTGATACCTTGACCTCGATACTGGTTCCTGAACAATACTTTTTTCGATACCAATTTTATGAAAACCCTTTTTTTTTTTTTTTTTTTAATCAGTTTTTCACAAGATTACATTATCTAAAAAAAAAAGTTTTATTTTTTCAGCTTCTTGACATTTACACAGACTCATGAGCCACTGCACAAAGGAACAAAATGTATCCAACGCAATAAATCAGTGAAAATAATTTTAATAAAGCTCAAAGTTGTCAGTTTACACATCTGTTAACGATAACTATAAAGATAACGTTCTAAAAATCGTTCCAAATTTAAGAGGATAGCAGCGTTCACACCACAACTATAACGAT
The DNA here is from genome assembly GCA_033026305.1 of Cirrhinus molitorella. Lineage (NCBI taxonomy): Eukaryota > Metazoa > Chordata > Actinopteri > Cypriniformes > Cyprinidae > Cirrhinus > Cirrhinus molitorella. Next base: position 38,755,368 of record CM065130.1, read on the forward strand.
AACTGTACAGGGCAACGATATCGTTGGGATCACTTTCAGAACGACTTTTTTACAGCTGATGAATGATAAAACACTGACAGCTAATTAGACTTCATTCAAAATTAAAAGGCTTGCGCATTTGAAATAGCAGGCGAAATTGTAGAAAAGCAAACAGAGTAACATAAAATTACCTCAGGAATTCAGGTTGGACAACATGCCTCATTTGAAGGTGCAGCAGAAAAGAGTCTGTATTATTTTTATTCCACTACATTGACTACGTTATAAATCAATATAACGGCAGTTACTTTTTGTACATGCTGAGGACATCTACTGGTTGAAGTCGTGTAAATGCAACAAAAACAGACAGTTATCATTCTCTGGTGTGGACCCAAATATAGTTATCGTTGTATTTATAGTTACCGTTATCGTTCTTGCTGTAAACGGGCCTTTAGGCTACGTTTGCACTAGTGCATGTTAGTTTTGAAATGCATATCTCAGACAGAATCAGAATGTCTATTTATTTTCCACTGATTTACTGACAAGCACTTCACCGCTTCACAATCGCTTTTCAGACATATTTCAGCAACATTACATGGCCAAAACACACATTAGGCAGCAAATGGAGCTTATAACAAACACCCGCTCATGGTTTAATGTGAGTTTTGAGTAAAAGCGGAATATAAATCTTATGTATTGTCTTATGGAGCTTGATTCTACAGTGTGCATGAATGATCCTTTCCTGAAACGCCAGTGTGGATGAGTATCGTTTTCATTTGTAAACCAAAAACGCACCAGTGTAAACATAGCCTTACTTCTAAGGAGGTTGGTGCGCTTTCACACTACAGCCTCACATGAGCCACATCTCTGAGTATAACCGGCGTAAACTAGTAGGTGTGTTCGACTTCCCGGCTCTGCACAGGACCTAGAGAGAACACTGCTCTCTTGTGGACGTCAAGTTAAGTCACCTTTATTTATGTAGTGCGTTTTACAATACAGATTGTGCCAAAGCAGCTTTACAGTATCAAATAGGAAGATAGTGTGTCAATAATGCAAAAGGAAACAGTAAACAATTTCCAGTTAAAGGCAGTTCATCAGTGAATTCAGTGATGTCAAACACCAACCGATCTGCACAGCGCCGCTTTTCGGCTCACTGACGTTGATGAGATTAACCCCTTAGGTATCAAAATTTGGGACTGAATAGGGGTGTGACGAGACACTTATCCCACGAGACGAGACCAGAGTTTTAAACATTTTTTAAAGAAATCCTTAATAATGAAATTTATAGGGAAAAATAGTATTTTATTAAACTGAAAAACACAAAAAATATAGGTGCATTTTGATATGAACTTTATTAAATTAAACTTCTATTTGAATTAATTATATGCAGTAATAAACATGTAAATGTATAGTAGATGATTCTGGATAAATTAATGATCATGATTCTGAAGAAAAAAAGATCAGATTAGAAATCTAAACAAAATAACATAATTTACTAGTGATTCTGACACAACATTCATTGCTTAAGTCTTTTTTTTTTTAAATATATTCATTCAAATAAATAAAGACTTAATTTACTATCTCCTGAATGAATGATTGATTGATAAATGCGTTTTTAAACGTGCAGTTGTCGCCACCTCCTGGCGGAAGAGGATAAACATTACAATACACACACGTGTAAGATACTTTCATTTTGATCGCTATTAAAGACATTAATTGTTTATCCCCAAACTATAAACTTTTATTCTAGTACTTCTGTTATTTAAATGTCTGTAATACAGAAATAATGATCATTGTGTGATTGAAAGGCATGAATAAGGTTGGACATATTTAGGATTAATCTTGCAGCTCTAATGTAAACACTGCACATACTGTCACAGTCTCACCAGACCAGACAAATCTAGCAAGACACATCGGATCTCGCACATCCCTAGTACCGAACGACAAGGTGTTTTTTGATACTTGATGGTATCGAGGTTTCGGTCGATACCCAGTCCTGGGTTGGAGCTGAAATCTGCAGTGACTTTAATGCTAGAGAAACAAAAGAAACTGAGTTTGAGCTAGACGTCTTCTCGAGTCTAGGCTCTTCAGGTGGAGGAAAAGGACCTTTGCCGCAGCAAGTAGCGATTGTGTTTTTCATGATGTATTCCAGAGTAACGGGGATCTGAAGCGGAAGTGGACGTGGGCGGTGGAATGGCTGGGCGATGAGCTGGAGAGGAGGCCATACACAGGAAACCCTCAGTACAGCTACAACAACTGGTCCCCACCGGTCCAGAGCAACGAGACGTCCAACGGATACTTCCTAGAACGCTCTCACAGCGCACGCATGACGCTGGCCAAGGCCTGCGAGCTCTGTCCTGAAGAGGTAAGCGGGCAGTCAGTACAGGATTTTGGTCAAATAAATGCAATAAGATTTTTAATATGCAGTTGGTTAAGAGTTTAGTTGCTCATATTCTGAGATATTGATGCTAAAATGGTAACATCTGCAGTGACAGGATTTTTCTGGTCGACTAGTAGTTGTTAATTTTAAGCATTAGTCGACTAATCGCACGTTTACTAATAAACCATTAAAATCATTATAATGAGCCTTTAATTACCTAAAGCCTAATAAGCACTCAAGCACACGCATAAAACTTGTAATACTTGTAACAAGTAATGATTATAAATTAGTGCTGTCAAGCGATTAATCGCATCCAAAATAAATGTTTATGTTTACATACTATATGTGTGTTTACTTTGTATATTTATTATGTATATATAAAGACACACACATACATGTATATATTAAAACAAAATAGTTATATGTATATATTTTTATACCTGTATACAATTTAGATTATAAATAAATATATATATTTTATATATAATTCTAAAATATATAATTAATTAATATATACATGCATGTGTTTGTATTTATGTATACATAATAAATATACACCGTACACAAATATATATTATGCAAACATAAACTTTTATTTTGGATGCGATTAATCGTTTGACAGCACTATTATAAATGTGTCGGGGGGAAAACAGTAAGTGGACTGTATTAACATTTTAATAATTTATTGAAAAACTAGTGCTTTCTGTTTTCGGATGAAGTTGGCGTCAATGACTTGTCATCTCCGCAGTTGTGATGCGCCTGAATGCGTGTTTCATACGGATTACATAATCTGAGAAAGCAGACATTTCTCTCTCTCTGTATATATATACATGCATATATTTAATGTTTGTAAGGCAAAGTCATACACAGAGTTTTGTGCTCAAGTTCACAGAAATCGAGATGACACATCGCGCATCCTGTTTGTTTTCATTATTTTACAAAAGCGTTTCGTTGTTATTGTGAGCACACACGAATAAACATCTTCACAGATTCGAAAGATGTTTAACCTGTATGCCCAAAAATGAAGGAGTAGGCTATTTTAAGAGCAAATGACTGAATCTGTGCCTCCGTCTGTCCTATAGGTGTGCGTCTGTTCATCTTCCACACAAACACAGACACAGCGCATATTTCTCTAGGTTAATGAAAGACTGAGTGGCCATGTAAAGTTGCTACTGCTTACATAGGTGTATTTCCGATAATAAGCCATATTTGAGGTTGATGAATGATAGGCAAGTGTTGGATGTGCTATATTACAATTACCACACAGACTAGCCATTAATGATCTCTCCGTCACCAACCACGTTACTTTGCCTGAAGCTTTATTTATTTATTTCTGCGACTGAGCGACTAATAAAATTTTGCTCGATCAAGCCTTTTCTGGTCGACTAACAATGAGTCGACTATTAGGGGGCAGCCCTACAGTTCATACATGCCCTGGCCATCGCTCTACTAGATCAACACACGTTTGTTTGTTTTGTTCAGGAGCCAGATGATCAGGAAGCACCCGATGAGCACGACTCGTCACCCCCTGAGGACACAGCCCTCTATCCTCATTCTCCAGGAACGCAATATCAGCAGGTGACGTCCACACGCCATCCTCGACACACGGCTGATAACTAGCTGAGCGTTAGGGATGCACCGTATGTTCAGCAACCGAAATTTTTTAGCTGAAAATAGCAGAATAAGTGAAAAGATGGAATAAATTATCGCAAACAATAATGTGACGCAATCAAATAGAGTTGTTCACTAATGTAGCAACATGTCCATAGTGTGGAAGCATTTAAAACTGTCTGAGAAAGACACAAACATCATTATAAGCACCAACAGCGAAAGACTGTTTTAATGCTGCATTGCATGTTTTCGATGAGAAGAGGAACGGCTGGGTGTTGCTGGTTGCTGTATGATGACTGAAATCACCAAATGGCCTTAAATCATTAGTAAATAAACTACAGAACAATATTTTTTCTAACGCATGGCCAAATTGTATGTATTCTGACAGCGCTGCTTTAGCCAAGGTTCAGAGTCCAAAGCACAAGGAAAATCTGCGCTGAAACAACTTCATTCATAAAGTAGTACCAACATCTTAAAATAAGTCAACATTCATAAACGTTATTTCTGTAATTTTACTGTTGTTCTGTAAAATAAAATAAAAAAGTAAGACAAAAATAATGATGATAATAATTACAACATCTCTATTAATACTTAATAGTTAAATTGTGCTTTGTTGGTAGGCTATAATGTCGAAAAGAAAGTCCAACACTCTTCAGCAATGAGAAACAAAGCGCAAATGTTAGTTAATATAAAGTAAGTTTTGCTTATTAGTACACTGCAAAAAATGCTTTTCTTTTTTTAGAATTTTTTTGTCTTGTTTCTCGCCAAAATATCTCTTAATAATATATTTATAATATATATTTCTTAAATCAAGAAGTGTTTTTGCTTGAAACAATGGGGTAAGCTAAATTATATTGTTTTCTGTATGAAATAATATTTTTTTTCTTACCCCATTGGCAGATTATTTTGCTTGTTCTAAGCAAAAACTCACTTATTTTGAGAAATAAGAATTTTCTGAAAACAAAAAAATTATTTACTTCATTTAAGATTTTTATATATATATAATATGGCTGTAAACAAGACAAAAAATCTAAGTAAGAACAGTATTTTTGCAGTGTATGGTTAAAGTCATTGGTTAACAAAATGGGATTAAATACATAAAGAAAGCAAAAACTGGTGTTAGTTTTTTGAAACAGTAACTCAGATATTTTCTTGGAAATGAAAAAGTAATGCACTACTTTACTAGTTACTTAAAAAAAGTCATATTATCATGTAACTTGCGTTACTTGTAATGCGTCTCCCCCAGCACTGCTCGTAAGTGTGCAGCTTCGTGAAAGCGCATCAGTCTTCAGTCTCGTAGCGCGCTCTTGGCTCAACTTCTTGTAAGTTGTCTTTAAATCATCATCGTTCTCACTGTTATTGTGTTCCCTCTCTCTGCAGCCTAATAACCATCCTCACGGACAGCCCTACACCGGCCCGGCCGCCCAGCACATGAATAACCCGCAGAGACCCCCTCAGAGGCCTCAAGAAAGCTGGGAGGGAACCGACGAGGCCCCTCCAGTCCAGACTAAAGAGTAGCGGTCGCCCGCAGCTTTCCTCGTGACCACGTCCCGCTCGTTTCCGGGGAGCGAGACCAGGCCTGAACGGAGACGCTCCTTCTCTTAACGTACTCGATGCCACCCGACTCCTGCAGCACCGACGCCTCTCCTCTCCACACTAGATCTGTCACGCGAGCGCAGCGACGAACCCGGAGTTTGGTGCGCGCAAACACACGTTCACGGAGCTGTGCCGCCCGTGTTCGACTCTCGGTCTAACGGTCACTGCGGCGTGCAGGAATGGTGCTGGTGTATATAGCGTGCAAATATCTGGACTTTGGAGCCCCTCCGGCTCCATCATCTTATAAAAATACCACCGCAGCCGAATGAAGGGAAACCCGAGGCGGCGGCAGGGTGTTGCTTATATGAGTGTGGACTGTTTGCACAGAGACCAGCGTTACAGCCTCGTGGGGTTTCTGGATCAACTCGGTGTCGCTCTACTGATTTAAAAGGCACTTCTGATTTTTGTTTTCCTCCGTTCATCGGGAAGCTTTCGGCCCGTCAGGAGATCTTCTGTTAGGGATTTGAGCCGGTGTCACTTTGGCGTCCATCGCTTCAACCTCGTCGGCAGTCGGCGTGACAGATTGGCACATTTACTCCGCAGACTAAATGCTCTCTGGCACTCGAGTCCAGGTTTCGTTTGTATTGTCAGCGGGCTGGAAAGTGTAATAACTCTTGGTCTTGGTTTGCCACCGTTGAATGGAATTTGAGTTGCCCTAGTTCTGAGTCTGCCTCTTGGCTCCGCCCACTTCCTATATCCCTGTCCAATGAAAACGCAGCCACGGCCACAGCGCTCTGTATCCGAGGAGATTTGCGGGGAGGTCGTCGGGATGACGTGCTCCGGGATTCATCAGCTGTACTGGATTTATAAAGTGTGGCTCTTGTTCTCTTTTGTCCGGATGCCAGAATCCCTGCGAGGGAAAGCGGAGAGCCCGCCATATTCTATTTTGCTGTTTTCTTTGATAGAGGTTATTTTGTTGAATTCGAGAAGCGAGAGTTTGAGCGTTTGAATGAAAAGGCGTTGTTCTTTTTTAGAGAATATTTACTGTACAGAGTTCTGTGAGCCCTGTTTCTGACGGCGTGAGGTCGGATTCTGGAGCCGCTTTAGCCATGTGAAGTTTTCACTTGAAGAAGTCTTTCTTTTCCCGCACAGAAGCGTCGCACCACTAGAAACAATAAATGAAACATTTAAATTGACTTTTTAATCGCTTTCTGATGGTTTCTCTAAGAAGGTACATTTTGTAAATACCCAATGCACGCAGAAACACTCAGACCTGAGTTACAGATCGTCTAATCGCCGCGTCCCCATAGATTTCATTCAGGAGAGAGGCGTCGGGCGAACGCCGCGTGGATTTGCTGAAGGTTGTCCCGAATCGTCTGCCAAACCCAGCCGGAGGCCTGCAGGCATCGTGACGAAGACTGAGCGGCCCTAAACCGGATCTTTGATTGGGTAGTGAGTGGGGGTTAGGGTTAAACCATCTTAACTAGCACTACAGCTCATCCTTCTCTCAGGCCATCTGTTAAGAAAACTTCCTTCTGGTTGACGGAGAGAATCCCACACGCTTCATTTTGGTTTTGTTGTTTTGCTCTGTTTTTGTACATGTCTCCTCAGAATGACATCTCCCTTCTGCTTTGTTTTTGCCTTTTCGGGTTTAATTTGGTTTGAAAAGCTCTTTTTGTGAAACGTGCATGGATAATACTCCTCAATCAGCCTTGGAGCACTGTACAAACCCAGCACACTGTAAAATTATACTTTAAAGGTAATAAATGGTATTTGAATTACGTGTCTGTCTAATACACTGACCTGCATCTTCTGCTCAGAACATCTGATCGTTTCACGTGTGCTTTATAAATAAACACTGTGTACATCACAATGATAAAGCAGCACCTCCATGTTTCTGAACAAAATCACTAAGAACGTGTGTTTGGTGAAATGACCTCTTCATTAAATGACTGAACTGGATGGGATTTTTTTTTTCCTTGAAACTGTTCCTCTGGTGTCTTTCTGCCCAGGTTTGATCCTCACACTCACTGCAAACATGAAATAAGCGGCACACATTCAGGTCTGTTCAGGTGTTCTAACAAATATTGCCATGCTACCAACAGTTTTTCATACTGTAAGCTTAGGTTTAGGGTTAATAACACCTCACACCTCATTAATATGCAGTGTTGGGGAAAGTAATGTGTTACAATATTGTGTTACTCCCTAAAAAAAGTGACTAATTACGTTACTTGGTTACTTTTTATGAAAAGAAACACGTTACATTACTTTTGCGTTACTTTTTAAATCTGGGCAGGGCTTGCTTGTTTGTTTTTAATATAAAAATGATTTGATTCTTAGCAAATGTAAAAGCCCTTTCACACCAAAATGAAGTGAATAAGCCTAAGGCTGAAGGAAAATTAAACTGATGTCTGTACAGTAGAACTGTAGGAAAAGAAAGAAACACTCTTCAGCAATGAGGAAAAAAGTTAAAGTTTTGTTTATTAGTACACTGCAAAAAATGCTTTTCTTACTTAGATTTGTCTTGTTTACAGCCAAAATATCTAAAAGTCCTTAAATCAAGAAGTACTTTTTAGAAATTGTCTTGTTTTTCTGAAAACAAGTCAAAATTAAGTGTTGTTGCTTGAAACAAGCAACATAATCTCGTTTTCTGTTTGAAATAAGTTTTTTTTTTCTTACCCCATTGGCAGATTATTTAGCTTTAGCTCTAAGCAAAAACTCACTTAATTTTGACTTGTTTTTTCTGAAAACAAGAAAATAATTATTTGTCTAGAAAATCCTTCTTGATTTAAGAATTGTTAGATATTTTGGCTGAAAACAAGACAAAAAATGTAAGTAAGAAAAGTATTTTTGCAGTGTACGGTTGAATTGGATCAACAAAGGTCAGCAGAAAAGTCATTGGTTGATAAAATAGGATTAAATACAAAAGGGAAACAAAAAGTAACTCAGATATTTCCTAAATGAAAAAGTAATGCGTTTCTTTACTAGTTACTTGAAAAAGTAATAATGCGTTACCCCCACCACTGTTAATATTACGCTGGAGCAGCGGACAGAGAAATCATTGAGATGTGGATGGATATGTGTCCTGTAGTTGAAAATGTCCATTTACACTTGAAGAACAAATGCGCGCTCGATTTCCAGGTGATTTGTGAAAACGTTTAGGAGACAAAATGCACCGGCAATAAATGACCGACAGATGACACGGATTCCGGGGAGAAACTGTAAATCACATTTCATCCCAACTAGGCCACATTCTCTGTTGTAAACAGCTCGGTGTGGCGTAGTTCCTCAAATCTCGCGTGAAAGCGTCACGCGGTGCCTGCTGTCGTCCAATAAAATGACGCGGTTTCCGCTGCGCTCTTATTTCACCCTCAGATTGAGAAAGACGCGCAGCTCGAGTTCCGACTATCGTCGACGCGAAGTCTTCTTCAGATTCACAGAAGAACATTAAAAGCGAAAGCTTTCGTTTTAAAGCAACGTTTGTGTTTCGGAGGGATCCGCTTTTCTTTCCTTTGTTCAAAGTTACGCGTCTCAACGACCGGCGTCGACGGGAATCACAGGACACGGCAGCGGCGCGAGCACGAGCGACATACCGGCAAACAAAGAAACCCGTCTTTACGCGACACCAAACCTCATCACCCGTTAGTTATGAGTCATGTGGCCGTCGAAAATGTCCACGGTCTAGACCAGCAGGTAAGCCGGGGTCGACAGCGGGGTTTGGGGGCTGTTTTGGGTCCAGCCGGCGGGGGGATGAAGTTGTAAAGCGGCGGTGCGTGTTTAAGATGGAGGTGCTGCTGTAGATGGAGCGGATGATGGGGATGATGGCGGAGCTGCGGCGCGTTGGTTTTGTCACACGCGGCTGCGTTTAGCGCGGTGCGTTAGTAAACCTGCCTCGAGAGGTTTTCATCCACAGATTTCAGTGTAGTTTATCGGGGACTGGCGTGACCTCGTTCAGACACGCAACACAAATAAATGCTTCGAGATCGAGCAGGAAAACTTTCAGCTGGTGGATTTATGGCCTGTTATCGAGGCTCTTCTGGCCCTTTGTCTCACCAGCTCTTGGCTTTATATTGCTCTATTTACTGTCATGACGTTCCTTAATAAACCTGGTTTTGTTTTTGTACGTTGGCTGAACCCAAACGGACGCGAATATCGTGTCATTTAACCAGTCACAATAAGTATTTGTCAAAGTAATTGTTTGGTTCGCGTTTTTGATTGGCGTGTTGTGACGTTAAATGTTGTGTGAGCTCATTTAATGATACATGGCTTTCCTAGTCCTTTTTGACTGGATTTTGATTTTATTTTGTGTTGCAGTATTTGTCACTGTAGCTTTGTTTGAGATGATATTATCTAAACTAGTTTGCAGCTTAATTTACAGTAAGTGTGATTTTTCACAGGTTTAAGGTAGATGTTATATTGTTGAATAAAGTTGGTTATAATCACGGTGTCCTTTTTGTGTAAAAAAAAAAAAAAACTACAGCAGCTGCTGAATGTGCTCACTCTCGCCCTCCGGTGGAAGAACTTATTTCATCCTCACACTGACCCCCTTCAGCTTGCTTTTTTTTTTTTAAAGGTTTTTTTGCCCTCCGCCACATCAACTGTTCAACCACATCTTGTTTCTCTTTCAGCTCGCTGCCCTAGACTTGAACTCCGCTGATGTCCAAGGAGTCACTGGAAGTGAGTATCTGTTTCTTAGACCGGTTCAGGGGTACGTTTCCTAAAAGCATCATTGGCTAACTGGCCGCACGTTCCATTGAACTCCATTGGTAACGTAGTTGCTTTTGGGAAACGCACCCCAGATCTTTTTCTGACGTCTCGTGTATTCGTCAGTATGTTTGGTGTGCTAACAAAGTCTGTCCTTCACCAGGGCGCTACATTCCCCCTCATTTAAGGAACAAAGAAGCTTCCAAAAATGGTACGTTCTCTTCTCTTCTTGATTTGTCCGGTTAGCCCAGTGCTGTGGAAGACTGTAATTGTCTGCCTTATAGCCACAGTGCTGTTTGTGTTTGTGGCTCCGCATGTCCATAGGACGTCTATCAGTGTGAAGCCTATCTAGGTGCAAGTGTACTACTGCAGAGTCTCGTAGCGCTTTCTATGTGCATGTTCAGTACATATCCTGACCCAAAACCGAGTGGTATCCCACTGGCATTTTTGGATCATTGTGTCCCCCCTTCATCTTTCAACCAGTGATCAATATACTGGCATGCCAAAAAAGTAACTAAAATGTGCGTCTAAAATTCAGCCAGAGCTCGTCTCGGCCGTTTGGGTTTCCGTCGAGATGCTCCGCCGTCATTAGTCTTATCCTTGTGACGAGGCTGTTCGGCCCAGCACCCTCCTGACTATACGTTTTTTCTTTTAGCAGGAGCTTATTCCTCTGGTAGACAGAGCGGTTACTCGGTGGCCCCGGGAACGAGCTGTAAGTTTCTATTATGACAGCCTTTGGCTAGAGAGAAACTTGCATGATTCCACGATTAATTGTCAGCACACACTTGGAATCGTTAACGGGTTATTTTGGCCATGTTTGTTTTCAATACAAGATTGAAAATGTCATCCCCAGGGGCCGTTGCATAAAAGGTTTAGACTAGACTTAAAGTTAGTCGGCTAATTTTTTCTTTAAGACTGGTCAGCTTCACCTAATGAATTATTAATTTTAGTTGTCATTTATAATTTAAATTAGAGAACAACGCCAATAAAGTACGGATAATCAAAAAAAAAGTTGTATTCATTACATGCGTACATTTGGATTGTTTATTTGTTTTTTTTTTCAGGAAACGCGCAGACTAGAATAAATGGCAACACATGAACAATAAACAAAAATGGCAAAACAAAAATTCAATAATCAGTCCAAAGTTTGAACAATATAAGTAGGGCTAATGTTAGGCTAAATCATCTAAAAATGAGATCGCTGTCAGATGCTGGACACAGACTCTCCAACTCCATGGTATTTAGTGCTTATAATACCTCTTCGGCATCCATAAATCGCCGCCTTTTACTCTTGTTGTCTTTATTTTTGAAACTAATAACCGCTAATTCGGTGAGTAAAAGGCAATGCCTAGCAATGTACAATGTTAAAACATAAGTGGCAAATAACGACAGCGCGAAAATACAGGTATTACATAGAGGGTAAATCTGACCCGTGCTGGTGCTTTTAGATATAAATGCGCCGTTTTACAATCTGGTTTTATCTAAACACTTTTTAATGCAAGGGAAGTTTAAATGACAATTTTAGTAAAAGTCAATGACTGGGAGACTTGAGCGTTTTATTGAAAATCTGTCATGTACATTTGAAAAACGCGTACGGCTAAAATTTACCCCGTGGCGGTTCTAGTGTTAAGTTTATGCAACTGGCCCCTGGCTTTAAAGATCACTTTTGTTTAACGACCCCAATCAGATGAGGGGGGACATATTTGGAGTAGATGCTCCCTTGTCTGCATTTACTTTAACTTTCTGCAATTTCAACGTATTCTGTTGAGGACCGGTTGCAGACTAGGGTCAAGAAGTGCGAGTCCATGCCCCCCTTCAATAACGCTTCACGGTCCACCTCAGAAAGCTCAGCTTGATGCGAGGACCGCTTGAGCGTTTCTAGCGTGCGTGTTAAATAACCCCGTCCTCTCTTTTACAAAGATTCTCCTGGAGGCTGGGATAACGGACGCAGCAACGGCTTCGTCAACGGCTACCACGATGGCCGCGACAACCGCATGAACGGAGGCAACGGTTTCGGTGGCCGCGGCCCCATGCGCAACGACCGCGGAGGAAGAGGTGGCTACAGAGGTAAACCCAGCGGCTCCTACAACCCCATCCAGCCAATGCAGAGCGCAGGCAGGTGTCCTCACCATATGTCTGAGAAAGCTTGCTTTGCCGTTTCACTACAGGACTTACTTAGCGTTACTGCTTTTTGACGCGAGTCGTTGTCTTCATTAGGGTTTGGATATGACAACAAAGATGCGGGCGGATGGAACGCCCCAAAAGACGCCGCCTACAACAGCTTCGGCGGCCGCTCTGACCGGGGCAAATCGTCTTTCTTCAATGACCGCGGGTCTTCATCCAGGGGACGGTGAGCCTTGCTTTCTTTTGCTTGCTTTGTCTCTTTATAGAATGACGTTTTCACGTGATGAAAGTCTCCAAGTCCTGGATTCGGCTCAAGCGGTGTTGTGTTTGGCAGGTACGAGCGTGGCGGTTTTGGCGGCGGCGGGAACAGCCGATGGGTGGAGGACTCTAGAGATGATGAAGATTGGTCCAAACCGCTGCCACCCAATGAGCGTCTGGAACAGTGAGTCTAGCAGTTTTGACATCATGCTGCTTTTAGGTTCCCTGTGACACTAGTTATGCAATGAGCAATTTCATTTTTTTTATTCAGCAGTGAAGCAGGGCTGTACAGTGCGACCATTTCACTCGCATCTGCGACTAAAACTACTGCGACTATGAAAATGTATTTAGGCGCAGCATGTGCGAGTGACCCATTCGGCATATTTGTTTGCGCTGAGGGGAGCTTCAAAGGTTTCCACGTGTTTTTGCAAATTTGAGTACTGAATCACAGACATGCTTCACCAATCCTTTCAGAAACAAAGTGTAGAGAGTTTAAGAGATTCGTTGATTATAATGGAACTTGCGATGAACTAAGATGAGTGACGGCTTTTAATGATTTAAGGGAGTTTGTAAATAAAATATTGATTTAATACAACAGAAAATAAACAGTTAATATTAAGTGACATTGTCTGACTATAACCCTATCGCCGGATTTTGCTCCGTTTCGTCGTCAAAATGGTCAAAGAAGTCACAACTGACCCGCTGGGCATCTCCATTCAAACACAATGTTTAGTTTATGAGGGAACAAAGATTCAATTTCCCATTCATAAAGACACAAGCTTTATTCCTTAATGAATCAGCCTTTTGAACGAATCGAATATGATTCAGTGATTTACCGACCCCTATTGGCAGGTTTCAGTTTTAAAGTATGTTTTAAGTCATTTAAATTTAATATTTCTGTATTCGAGATTTATTTACATAAATTTTGAAACATTAATTTATGAACTTGATGAGTGCATGCCACCTCTGAGCTTCATTAAACATGAAAATACACCAATTTTGTGTTCTTCTGTGTCACCTCTGTAGTACAAATGCATTTAGTTAATACTGATTTCATTTGATTGATAAAATACTCTTATTCTCCTTGTGCAGGTTTTGTTGTTTTAATTAGACATTTTAAAAAAAAGCTTAAAATACACATTTTAAAAATTGACACAAGATGACATGCTTGTAAAATTGCCAAAAATGTCATTACAAAGGTAAAAATTCCCCTGTCAAATATCACCTTGTAATGGGAAGGCAAATTTTCAGATTATTTGATTGATTAGAAGGTGCTTCTAAAATTGACTGTGCTCCTAAATTTAAGTTGGGAGCACAATTGCTACTAAGAAAAGTAAGCGTAGAGCCCTGTGAAGAGCAACGGATTGCCGTAGTTATGACATGGTTGTCGTTTATATGTGCTAATCTTCATGCTTTTTGATTGATTAATGCTTATTAATGGGCTTTTGTTCAACCAGAGTGGTGTTATGTCTGAGACTTGTTGTTCCTGTTCACAGTGAGCTGTTCTCTGGAAGCAACACTGGGATTAACTTTGAAAAATATGACGACATTCCTGTTGAAGCCACAGGCCACAACTGTCCACAACATATTGAGATTGTGAGTCTCCTGATCAAGCGGTTAACTTTTAAATTACATTAATTAAAAAATGTATTCACCATCTTTGTGTTTTTTTTGTAATACAGTTCCATGATGTGGATATGGGAGAGATCATTATGGGTAATATAACCCTGAGCCGCTACACACGGCCCACTCCAGTGCAGAAGCATGCCATTCCCATCATCAAGTCCAAGAGAGACCTGATGGCGTGTGCACAGACAGGTGAGACGTCGGCTTAGTCATGTTTGTTTTTTGTTGTTTTTCCTTGTGCATGTATGGTAAATAAACATGGCTTTTTTACTTTTAACTAGGTTCTGGTAAAACTGCAGCGTTCTTGTTGCCGGTCCTGAGCCAGATATACACCGACGGACCAGGAGATGCACTGCAGGCTGTGAAGAACAGTGCACAGGTAGCACTTTGTGTTTGTTAGTTTGCCAATTCATAAAGCACTGGCTCTTTGCTTTTTTTTTTTTTTTTATAGCATGGTTTAAATTAGGCCTGCACGATTAATCGTTTGTAAACCGAAATCGCTATTTGAAAGGGTGCAATTTTCAAATTGCAAGAGCTGTGATTATTTCGATTGACTATCAGATATGTAACAAGCATATACGTCGTTTTTGACCGTTTGTTTCATGTGCATATTACGTCGTCTTGCGTATATTATGTTTGATGCGAGTTTAACCAATAGGGGGCAATTGAACACTGCATGTAGTGACTGAACGAGCAAATAACGTTAATGCCATTTGGAAAAGATGAGCGGGAGCAGCGGCTGAACTTCCCAACAAAGTGTGTCTGCAGAAGAGCAAAGTCCTGCAGACGACTTAGCACTTAAATGCCTAATTTTGCGCATTGGGGAGTCGCTCTCTTAAAATTGCTTTTCGCTGCCCGTGCGAGTCTTACTTTCGGTTTTGTTTTAACTGTTGCGGGAAGCGCTCTGCGGTGCTGAGTGTGCATTCTACATATGTCTTTCGTTTATGTCTAAACGAAAACTTATGGCGTGAGGCTCACGAACACATCTGTAATTATGCTTTGTTTTGTTTTGATATAAATTTGTTGTATTGCCACGTGATGGAGCAACTTTAATCAAACCTGTAGCACTTTTAAGAAGTAGTAAAATCGCATTTTAAATCGCAATTGATTAGAAAAATCGCAATTAGATTTTTTTTTTGTTTTTTTTCTTCTTTTCCAAATTGTGCAGCCCTAGTTTAAATGGATAAATCTTTGCCCTTAGGAAAACGGGAAATACGGCCGCCGTAAGCAGTATCCTATTTCGCTGGTCTTGGCCCCAACAAGGGAGCTGGCTCTCCAGATCTACGATGAGGCCAGAAAGGTAATAAACGGTATCTAATCAGGAACTTCCCGGTTGCTGTCGATTGAAGTGCGTTTAAAGCTCATTTCTGCCCCACCCTTGCTCTAGTTTGCGTACCGCTCTCATGTGCGGCCCTGTGTGGTGTATGGAGGCGCTGATATTGGTCAGCAGATTCGTGATCTGGAGAGAGGCTGCCATCTGCTGGTGGCCACACCTGGTCGTCTGGTGGACATGATGGAGAGGGGCAAGATTGGCCTGGACTACTGCAAGTATGTCAATGATCCGCTGCACCATTTCTTCTGTGGAGCTAACGGTCTGCCGTTTGCATGCCTATTCACTTGTAATCCTAACTTGTGCATTTCTGTTCCTTTTGTTTGTTTAAATGGACTTGTTTTAGGTGCAAGAATGCATTAGCTTTTCATATTGCTCCGTTTTGTGTCTTGACCATGAGCTGTGTTTTTATCATCAGCTACTTGGTGCTGGATGAAGCAGACAGGATGTTGGACATGGGTTTTGAGCCACAGATTCGGCGTATTGTCGAGCAGGACACCATGCCGCCCAAAGGGCTTCGTCAGACCATGATGTTCAGTGCCACCTTCCCCAAGGAGATCCAGGTGAGCGTTTCAGGCGGATGTCTTTTAAGAGATGCCCTGTAATGTTATCAGGACTCATCTGGCTTGCCTTGTGTGTTAGACTTGTCTGTAGGGCTGTGCGATATTGACACACAATCTCTATTTTCTATTTTGTCGATGGCGATAATTAGATGATATTTTTGCTGTGTGTTATTGTACTTAAAGGACTACAGTGCTAAAGTTTTTGATATTATTCATATTCTGTGTGGCCAGTTCACAGCAGTGATAATTATTATTTTCCTAAAAGTTTAAATGGATTTTTAAATGTACCCTTTATGGGCTTTTTTTACCCTTATAAAGCAAGTGTTTTTTTTTGTTGTTGTTGTGTTTTGTTGTTTTTCTAAAAGTGTGCATCAACTTGAGTCCAATTCTTTACATTTAATCATGATGATGATGATGATGATGATGATGATGATGATGATGATGATGATGATGATGATGATGATGATGATGATGATGATGATGATAATAATAATAATAATAATAATTATTATTATTATTATTATTATTATTATTATTATTATTATAATAATACACTTAGATGGTTACTAAACAAATGAAATCCGTATCAACAAAATTCATATTTGCAGAAGTTGCATATAAAGTGGCGGCAGGTGTCAGTAAGTCGCTGTTAATAAGTCATTGCGATTGAACCGAATCATTTAAACGGTTGATTCATTCAGAAACTAAACGCCTTCATGTTGCTCAGAGACACAAAACAGTGCTGTGGCTGTGTTTAGAATTTTTGTTTGTCAAATTAAGCAAAAACAGGAAATATGCTGTCTAAAACAAAATGTATTAACTTGTTTCTTGGACTGTTGTATAAAATCAATGCCACATTTATAGTCATGCTGATATAATAATAATAATAATAATAATAATAATAATAATATTATCATTATTATTATTATTATTATTATTATTATTATTATTATTATTATTATTATTATTATTATTATATATATTTTTTTTTTTTTTTTAAAGGAAAAACGGCACTCTTCGTTTGATTAGTTTAACTATTTGAAATAATATAAATGTACATTTTCTGTCCCCATATCTTGAATTCTGTGATCATTTCTCAATGCATTTTAATAGACTGAATCATGCAGTGAAAGAATGCACACTTACAGACTTACTCGCATATTGTAACGTTATGCGTGCACTCTGTAGGTGTGTTTTGTTAGTTTTTCGCATTATACTCTAATGTCAAATTGCACATTGTTAAAGCAACAATTGTGATATTATCGCAGACGATGTATATCGCGCACCCTTACTTGTCTGAAGAATTTTGGGATTTGTTTTTTAGATCTTGGCTCGTGACTTTCTGGAGGACTACATCTTCTTGGCTGTGGGCAGGGTTGGGTCCACTTCTGAGAATATCACCCAGAAGGTGGTGTGGGTTGAAGAAAACGACAAGAGGTCCTTCCTGCTCGACTTGCTTAACGCCACAGGTACGTGTGCCTGCAAACGGCCTCCGAACGCTCGGCCTTCGTGTCGTTTTTGTCGTTGTGGTCAATTTCAGTATGACCGTGATGGCTCTGAACTCATCTTTAGGTTAAAATCACTCTCTGAGGTCTTTAGGGGTCGAGTACAACTCAAAAGTTGAATCTCATTTGAAAATGTTTCCCAAACATAGGACCCCAAAAATAGGACGTTTGAGATTCAGTGAGCTCGCTATAGATGCAGGAAATTGTGATTTGAATGCAGAGCTTCATCTGAACCCATGTAAAACCATATCAAGACTGAAACTGATATTTGTTGAAGCTCACCATAAGGTCTTGATTCTATTTAGTCATTCCGAATGAGGTTCAGGACAGTACGGGGGAGAGCGTAGAAAAGCCTGGTGAGTAGAGACATTTATCCATACACTGGAAGTGGAACAAATGCAAGTCTCATCTCACATCTTCATTTTGCTTAAACATTGTTTGTTTGTTTTCCCTCCCCTCCCATGTCAAATGAGATTTAGTTCTCATATGGTGCTAGGATTTTGACTTGCTTTTTTTGTTTTTCTTTCCCTTCCCCAATATTTCCTTAAGTAGTCATGCTCCTTTTCAGTGGTTCGTTTCTGCGGTTGGATCTGTGCATGAAGTGGCATGTAACCAATGCCATGTTGAATCGTAAAGCCATAAGACTGCTGTAATGTGGTTGCGTTCAGCAGGACATCACACGGTGGTTCAGCATGGTCTTTTGAATTTAACAAAGTTCACTTCTATGAGATCCAAATGCTTGTCGCTTCCCGTTCGCCATATGTTGCCATTCATTAGCTTCTGCTCGTTCTGAAGCGTGACGCCGGTCGTTGACGGTCTTCGTCTCATCCGCCAGGTAAAGACTCTTTGACTCTGGTGTTTGTCGAGACCAAGAAGGGAGCGGACGCTCTCGAGGACTTCCTGTACCGCGAAGGCTATGCCTGCACCAGTATCCATGGCGACCGTTCCCAGAGAGACCGCGAGGAAGCGCTCCATCAGTTCCGTTCGGGGAGATGCCCCATCTTGGTTGCCACGGCGGTACGTCGTCCTTTCGTTGTTGTTGTTGTTGTTGTTGTTGTTGTTGTTGTGTTAAATCTTTGGTGTGTTTGAAGTCTCAAACTGTTTTGTTCCGCAGGTGGCTGCTCGTGGTCTGGACATCTCCAATGTAAAACACGTCATCAACTTTGACCTGCCGAGTGACATCGAGGAGTACGTCCACCGCATTGGCCGTACCGGTCGCGTGGGAAACCTCGGTAATTACAACAGCGGCGTGGATGCATTTGCTGTAGTGTATATAACGGAACATTTGTCTTCCGTTTAGTGCCAGATCCTAGTTAGACATGTGCTGGTGTTCGGTAATGCGATGCATCACGATAACACATATGCACAGTATTGTTATGAGCATTTCAAAATACAGCATTTTTTTTTTAAATTAAATTCCAAATTTTGAATGCATTTTAAGAATACTTTCCCGTTAACTGGTTAAATGCACAACAGCGCTGTAAACTGATGTAAACAAGCACCTTTCTGAATGCATGAGAGACTCTGGATGAAAATAAAAATGCACATTCACTCTCTGACAGCAGATGGTGCTAAACAACAAATGCAACGTAACCCCAGAAACAAAGCAGCTGCGCTACTTTCTAAAACCTATTTGAAATGATTTAATTTTTTTTTTTTGTATTCACAGTGGTGTTCATCACAGCATATATAATATATCATCCTTTTTTTTTTTTTTTAATCTGGATTACAAACAGGACTTAGTTATAGTTTGAAAGTATTGATTCTTTATTGTTTGTCACATTTTACTTCAGGGCTTCATTAGTAAACTTCCAATGAAAAATTCTTCTAAACATTCAATCTTGGATAATTCCAAAATGATGACACGTTAAAATCAAAGGTTCTAACCTGTTTTTTGTTTTTGTTTTATAAATAAGCCCAAGCTAACCCTAACTAAGTTATTTTTAACAAAGATGAATAAATTCTGTAGCAAAAGTAGCTTTTGTTCATTGATCATGTTAATGCATCTTACTGTAAAGTAATACCTATTGTCCTTTTTAATTCTTTTGCATTTTTAATCTGTGTAAAAATGTTTTACTTTATACACTGTTTTGCTTTGTTTCAATGTTCAGAATTTTTCTTTTTATACAGTTATGACATCAGTGTGTTGCAACTAAATTTCAGTATGGTGATAATACCATGATAAAAACATTAGCAGTTAATCGCAACATGAAAATTTGATACAGGCATATCCCTAGTCCTAATGCATCCCATTTTGGTGGTTTTGTTTGGTCGTCACAGGTCTCGCCACATCATTCTTCAACGATAAGAATGGCAACATCACCAAGGACCTGCTGGACATCTTGGTGGAGGCCAAACAGGAAGTACCCTCCTGGCTGGAGAGCCTGGCCTATGAGCACCAGCACAAGAGTAGCAGCCGCGGGCGCTCCAAGAGGTGACTTTTTTGTTTTTCTCTGCTGCTTTTTCACGCTTGTCCCCAGTGAGCCCCGTTAAAATGTTGTTGGGTTTTTTTTTTTTCTTCAGGTTTTCTGGTGGTTTTGGTGCCAGAGACTACCGTCAGACCAGCAGCAGCACCAGCAGCGGAGGCTTCGGCAGTCGCGGCGGGCGAAACCCCGGCGGTCACGGAGGAAACCGTGGATTTGGCGGTGGTAAGGGTCGGTTTCGCTCAGGAACGCCCTCATTGGGGGGATAGGCCTCTGTGGCTTTAAACGTTCTGCTGTTCTTGGTTTGCTGGCGTGCGGCGCGGTTCTCGATCGCTCGTGACTCACCTGTGGTTCTGCTCCTCAGGTGGCTTCGGGAACTTCTACAGCAGCGACGGCTACGGAGGAAACTACTCGCAGGTGGACTGGTGGGGAAACTAAGACTCCTTCCTTCACCTCTTCACTCCCCACAATGACAGTGGATCACCATGCCAAACTCACTGATTGGAAACCACATGTACCATAGCCAGACTATATACCCTGTGTAGCTTTGAAGAACTCTGCAGTACATTACCAGCTGTGATTCTCTGACCACATCCGGAGAGGCTCGACCTCCGTGGGACACGGGGGTGATGGGATATCTGGAGGTTCGACTGTAGCAGGAAGCAGTCTCGTGATGCGCTCGACCGAACTGAAGGGGGAACGGAGGCAAAAGTTTGCTTTAGATTCTTGGACTCTAGTTTTCCACTACATCTCATTTCTTTATACTGAATGAGAATCATTCGTTTGTTAATGTACTGTGCCTTTAAATTTAGACTCGCTGTGTTTTGTTCGTTTTTGTTTTCTCCTTTTTAAATGTCTGGCTGGCAAATGTTTTCCCCTCTTTTTTTTTTTCTTTTTTTTTTCCTTTGTTTTCTTCCCCCTCGAAAGATTTGTTTGGATGGTTCTAACAAAATAAGCTTGGATGTAATCAAACCTTGGCAAAGTCTGGGATGGTCTGTCACAACCTCATTCTGAACAGAAATTTTTAGCGGGGTCACCGGTGCCGACCCCCCGCTCTATTGGCTTGTACTCTCTCGTGCGGTAAAACTATCGCAAGGGAGTTAAAAACACCGAAAGTTGGAAGGAAAAGATCTTGCTCACTCTATCCTGGAGAGGTATCTGTTAGAGAGACTTCTGAGAAAGCAACCAAGCCATTCCAGTACATGATCTTAAATCTCATTGTTGTGACGAACCGCGCCTGCCTGCCGCCGCTCCGCTTCGTAAACCGCACCGCTGAGGCGGATAGTTCAGTGGTGTTGAATAAAACTCGTTTTGTTTTTTTACTTTTTGCACCGTTCTGGGGGTAGCCATTGGATTTACCTCTTTCTTCCTCCGGAACCCATTCTTGAAGTCGATTTAAACGGCGGGCTTGTGGCAGCTTCCATAGCGAAGAGTTCAAATGGCTCCTCTAGGACCACGAGGTCAGAGCGGCCCGGGACGCCCGGCTCGTCTCTGAAGAAATCCGCATGCTAGTGTTGTTGTTTTTTGGTCAAGGAGATTTTCAAACCGATTTCTGCAGCAGGCTTTTCCGTTCGTTACAAGTAACACAAACGTATACATTTGTTCAAGTTTTCGTTTTTCTCTTTTTCAAGCTGCGTTGAATTCCGAAAGACATCCTCGGCTTTACTCTCGTGACCCCCAGATTTCGGGGAGGATTCGGGGGTGCGGTTTTGCCGTAAAACCGGACTCGTTTCGGTCCGTGCGTAGTGCAGGAGCTTTCCGTGGCGTCCCGGCCAAAGGCGGGGGTCCCTCGAACCCCCGCGCACCCCTTCCTCGTACGCTACCGCCGTCCGGCGAGGCCGGGTGGGACGCGTCTAACTGAAGTGCAATAGATTTCCTCTCAAGCGTGTTGTGCCTTTTTGACATGACTTTGGAAAAGGTGACCTGAAGCTGATGCGTTGACAGTATTGTGGGAACTTGAGAGCAGTGGTGCTACTTAGGCCCTTCTGTGTTCCTTAGGCCCATCAAGTTTTACAAAAGTTGTTTTATTGCACATCTAGGGTTTTATATAAGTGTCTTGAGTGCGTGTCCTTAAGCTTCCAAATATTGTGTGTGACGATTGTGAAAACGCAGCTTGTTTACAAAAGGGGAAGGGTTCTCCAATAGTTAACCAGGATTGATTTGGGACCAGGGGGATTAGCAGTGGGGAATTTAGCTATTTGCACAGATTACTAGATTCTACTTTTGCTGCTAGTTTGTGTAATTTATTAAGCATTTTTGAGAAATATTTATTTTTATAAGCCTAAAAGTGATAGTTTCAAGTAACTTGACCAAAAGACAGTACAAAAACACTGGCACTTGAATGTTGAATGTCACCCGTATGCGTGAAATTTATATTTTTCGGGGTAGTGTGAGCTTTTTAATGTTTAAGGTCATTTTGGACTCCGCGTCCGTAATTGGTCTCTCCGACGAAACGACTCAATCCGACCGACCGATCGAACTCTGAGTGATTGGCAGCCGAAATTTGAACGATAAAACAACCATGCCAAGGTTTGGAAAAAGTTACAGAAATATTTTTGTAAATGTGTATCAGTGCAAAGTGTTCAGATTCTCCAGTTCTCTTGTTTTCTTTGTTTGTTATTCTGGTATTTATTTTCTTTTTTTATTTGGACCCCCAGTGAATGTCTGGCACACGGCAATCTTAAGTAACAAAAACATGTGGTTATTCTCTATTGTTGCATTTGCATATTGGGCCATGGCGGTGGTGTTCTCTGACGGGTTTGGCTGAAGAGTCGGTCTTAATTGCAGGAGCGGTTATGTATGTGTGTGTGTGTGGTGTGTCTAAAGCGTCAAATCGGAGGCTTTTTATCGACCAGATCGTGTGAAAGAACATCACCGGAGCCCTTAGACTTAGAGTATTTGCTTTATGTACTAGTTTAGAGGCTGTGCACTGCACGAAAAATGAAATGTGTGTTTATTGTATTTTACCAAATTAAAAGTTGGAAATTGCAAATACAGAAACTGCTCTGGCATCTTAAATGACTGGATACTGAAACCCTGCTCTTACCTCTTTGGGGCAGTTTGGCCGCTAAAAAATAAATAAATTGTTTACTTGCTTTCATGTTGTTCCAAAACTATATGACTTTCTTCTGCAGGACAAAATGATGGTCAGTGCAGTATTTACTGGATTGATTACAATGTAACTTCAACAGGAGAGGGAACATCGTGGTGTGTATTTTTTTTTTTTTTTTTTTTTTTGTCTTCTGGGTTGGATTTCAGAAGAAAAAAACATTTCATGGGTCTTGGTGACAATGTGATCCATTATCACCGTATTAAAGCTACTACTTTTACAGCTATGTTTTTAGGTCATCATTGTTTTATACTAGAGACTGCTGATTTTCATTCACGCTGCGCAGAGTTCTGCTGTATGTGTTAGCTCACGTTTAGCTAACTCTGACAAATAGAAGTCACCTCTTGACTGAATTCAAAGTGTAGATGGCATTTTGCCATTTTTAAATCTCCACCTTTTTCTATAACAAGGAATAATACTGCGTTCACACCATCTTGTAATTACCGTAGTTCAAAGAACCGATACAACATACCAATTTGAAAAACTAATGGAATGCATAGTTAAGATGATAAATTGGATGATGAGTAATTTCTTGATGCTAAATTCTGGGAAAAAAAAAAAAAACAGGTGTTAATTATTGGGCCTAAAACCTTTGAATGTAGTAACCTAAAACACTAGGTGTGTTTCCATTACAAATGTGCGCAAAACTTTTGCGATATTTTCTAAATGTCGATTAAAAACCTGTTGCGAAATGACGGTGTTTCCATTAACCATATCATGCGACTAAAACTCGTCCCCTCGCGATAGGTCATTCAAAACGCACTAGCCGTTTTATATTTTTAACAATACAAGGCAAGTATGCGCTTGTTCTGGGAAGTAGGCTAATAATAGTGCGCGATTTCACGGAGGAACTGTGGTTTCAGAATTTCTGGATGAACGCATTCACTTTTTTTTAGCTGTGCAGTGCAATGGGGCTCTTGTAACACCTGCAGCATCATGCACAAGCCAGTTTACACAAATAAACGAATAAAGAATGTGACTGTTCACGTATATCATGTGACCTGGAAATGCGAAAAAAGCGTTTCCATT
Organism: Cirrhinus molitorella; assembly: GCA_033026305.1. Lineage (NCBI taxonomy): Eukaryota > Metazoa > Chordata > Actinopteri > Cypriniformes > Cyprinidae > Cirrhinus > Cirrhinus molitorella. The sequence goes on from CM065130.1 coordinate 38,779,542, forward strand.
GCCGTTTTGCGAATTATTCCTTTTTCGCATTGTCTGAAAAACCACCTCCCTCGAGCGTAAAAACTTTTTGGCGATATATGGGTGTTTTTGCGAATTTGACTCGTTTCCATTAGGCGTATTTTCAATTCGCAATTTCAATTTGCGCATTTTGAAGGGTAATGGAAACGCGCCTACTGTCTGATACCTAATGGCTGCTCTGTCAATTCTTCATCTTCAGTAGGTGTGCTGTTTGATAGCAGTCTTTCCTTCGAAAGCCACATTTCTAGCATTTGCAAAGCTGCATTTTTCCATCTGAAAAATATATCAAAATTATGACCTCCCATGCTCTCAATGTCAAATGCAGAAACATTAATCCAATTAAGTCCAAAATGCAGCAGCTAAAGTTCTTACTAGAACCAGAAAGTATGAGCATATTAGCCCGCTTCTGTCAACACTGCACTGGCTTCCTATTAAACATCGTATTGATTTTAAAATCTTGCTAATTACTTATAAAGCCCTCAGTGGTTCAGCTCCTCAGTACTTGAGGGAGCTCTTATCACATTATAGTCCCTCAAAACTCTGGCAATCTGATAATACCCAGAATATCAAAATCAACTGCAGGCGGCAGATCATTTTCTTATTTAGCTAGAATAGCCCTGACAGTTATATTGGTGCAAGACCACAGGAACCTGACGAGTCGCCTCTGGCTTGCTTAGTTGGGTAGCTGTGGTATGCGCACATCAGTTTAGCACAATTTCTGTCACACTGTACAACAACAATTACTGTTTTTGTGCTATTGTAAGGCTAGGTGTAGACATTAATAAAACACAATCTAATAGGTAGAAAATTACATTTCATTGTGAGTTTGCTGTCAGAGCTGTATTTCTTCTAGCAACCAGAAAAAGGTGGATATTCTTTTTTTTATTATTATTTAATAATAAAAATAAAATAAAGACAATAATATCATGTCCTGTTAGTAACCATGTCATTTTTCATGATCAGTCTAGTGTGACTGGTTTGGCTTTATAATTTACTTATTTTCTTTTAAAATGACTTTCCAACGTTTTTATATTATTCATGTGTTATATTCATATTTGTCTGAATGAGGACCCTTAGTAGCGGGGTTCTTATTGAGAAAGGGTTAGGTGGGACATTCAATTTACTGTATTGTATATTTTTCTACTGTATACTGGCAAATCGTTTACAAGGCGGTGTGGCAGGACTATCTGTATGATCATAATATTAGAAGGAAACACTAAGTGAAGCAGTGGGCTAATTTAATTTATGAATAATTCTGCATTACAAAATAGGCACAGCATAAATCTTGTGTTCTTTTGCCTCAAGGTACTGGCAATCATCTAATGTTTAGTGCTTTTATTTTGGCATAGCTATGTGTTACTTTGGTAACGTTTATACTGATGTAATTTGGTTTCTACAATTTGTAGGGAAATAAACAGCTCACCTCTAGCTGCTAGTCTGTTACTCTCTATATTAGCGTGTCTCCTGCTTATTCCGAGGTCAGATCCAGTCTGTATCCTGATCAGATGGTCACTGGAGTTCCCTGATCCAGTCCGTATCCAGATGGTGGGTCAGCACATATAGACCGTCTCTACAGGTATAAACTGCTTTGTATGTTGGTCAGAGGAGAACTGACCCCCCGACTGAGCCTGGTTTCTCCCAAGGTTTTTTTTTTTTTCTCCATCTGTGCTGCAGATGGAGTTTTGGTTCCTTGCCACTGTCGCCTATGGCTTGCTCAGTTGGCAACAATTAAATTTAGTAATTTGGAATTATTGATTAATTTCCTTCAACTAAAATTATTTACAGTTTCTTTTTGCATTAATAATATATTACCTTCCTATCTGATAATGTAAAGTTGCTTTGACACAATCTGTACTGTAAAAAGCACTATATAAATAAAGCTGACTTGACTACTGCTCCACAGGAAAAGCGCGCCGATTTTTCTCGCGCCGTTCTACGCACGAGCGTGAATGACGTAGTCATTATGAATTTAAAAAAACGATTCAAGTTGTAAGTTGGGCAGTTCTCATTGTTAAAATCACGACTGTTGTCTTCATAATTATTTCAGCTACGTTTTTGTTGTCGTTTAATTCTGTAAACGGCAATGTCCGACTGGTGAATGATTCACTCGTTTGAGTCAGTTCAATGAATCGGAGTTAGCAAAACGGTTCGCGATTTCGTTTGAATCATTTGGACAGTTCATGCACACATTGAGTCATTTGGAGAGGTAAAATAACGCGAAATGAACACAGAGTATAAAAACCGCTATAAACCATTGAAAACTAGCCTGAAATGTGTCGATGAAGAAGATCTTAATTAAGACCAACGCCTGCAGCTTATGAACGACTCAGGTAAAGACATTTTCCTAGAAACAGCACACATCACCTACCAAAATGAGCATGGTAAAAACCTTTAAATGTTTATGGACACGTACCACAGTTTGTTTTATGTACCATTGTATTCTTTGATGCATTAATTTGAGTAACTCTTGAGAACAGAGCTGCCAAGCTTGGAGTGAGATTCCCACAGAACTCCAAAATGAAAAGCTCCAATACAGATTCAGTGTACAAACTAAATAAAAAATAGTAAATTGACTTGTTCTTGAGGTTTAAAGAGGACTCGATCGTCTTTTTAGTTGTTGATACAGTGTCTCAGTCTAAATTACACTCACATTGGTGTATTTGGAAACCAAACAAATTAGAACATAATGATTTTATATTATTATTCCTATGACAGTAATATTGGAAAACAATAAATGAAAACGAGTATTTAACAGGTGTATTATTTTACCTTATTCTACAGTAAGGAAATTACAATACTTTTGTCCTAATTTCTACATTTGCCTTTATATTTATGATACAAACAAAGATGCTACACACATGTAGCATGAGCAGTTTTTTTATTTACATTTTTTGTTATTTCAACATTTGAAGCAAAAACAGAATGTTCTGAGTTCAACATTGTGAAATAATGCTAAAAACCTGCATAAAACAAGAACAGCAGGCTGAAATTCACAAATTGCACAGAACAACATTAAAGACCATTTATGTTATCATTTTTTGTATAAACTATATATATATATATATATAACACCTGTCTGCAGAGTTTTGTCTGACGTTTGGACATTATGTCTGTGTTTTTATCATTAGATGATGTAAAATAACTGTTGCAGTGCTGCAAAACTATTAACTTTTTACCACAAGAATAGCAGTGAAAGAATTGCTAGATTTAGTCATTATACTTTCTAAATAAATACAACCGCATTTTAAAATATTTTAACACGAAAATCCAAATATTTCTTGATTAACCTATTAGTCTGCGTTGGATGAACATTTCATGAACAACTCTGGAATTTCAGTCGAATACATACTTATTTCTCTGCTTATAAAACATACAATATGCTTCGAATGACCGTTCATATCTAGCCTATAAATACACTACATTAGTGACAAGACAAGAGATGGTTGTTGTGAGAACAGTGTTGACAGCAGCAATGGTTGTTCTCTCCATCATGTTTAAAGTTTATGACCCGCCCAACTCAGAAACTCTGGTATCAAAATTATTTCTGAATTTAAGTGAATTCAGACTAACTTGAACGCAGCGGCCAATCACAGGAGTTCACGAAAACACATGGCATAAGCTGTTCAAATGTACACTTACATTTCATGAAGATGCTTTTATCCAAAGCCATGGATAAACGAGGAACAGCACAAGCAATTTGTCAGAAAAGCCAACATGTTTGACCTAGTCTTAGTTTACAAGCTACATTAGAAGATAGCCGATTAAATATATGAATAATCACAGTTGTAGCATCCTTTACCTGCAAACAGGCCTGCAATGGCCCTTTACGGGGCCACTTAGGGCCAGCCTAAGGCAGTGGTTCTCAATCCTAGTCCCCTACGGGGACCCCTGCTCATTTTACATGTCTCCCTTATTTACCGCACCTGATTGAGATCATCATCTCGTTAGTTCAGTTCATGGATCTCTCTCTTAATGAGCTGATGATGTCAGTCTGGTGTGTTAAATAAGGGAGACATGCAAAATGTGCAGAGCAGGGGTCCCCCAGGACCAGGATTGAGAGCCACTGGCCTAAGGGCCCCCAGCAGACTCCCAGCACAGGGCCTCTGAGACTTTGCTCATTGGCAAAACGTTGGTCTCTTAGCTCTGGCCCTGCATGGGCAGCCCTCACTTTGCCTCCAGGAAGCCCTCACTAGGGTCCCACAGGGCCCACACTATTAATCTACAACAATACATCTGTTTCTCTTTAAATACTTTTCAGCTACTTAAGTCTTTGGGGAAAACAGTTATTATACATCTGAAATGGTGCAGTCACCACATAACTAATGTCTATACTGTCAAAAATGTACAGTAGTCAGAGGGATTTCAAATCAATGGATTTATTAAATACAGAAAACATTCATTTCAGGCTAATACAGCTACATACACAAAAGTACAATAAAAAACAAAAGAAAAGAAAACATTGTCCATAGCTGAAGTTGGCTGATAACAAGCAGTGGTGCAACGGATCACAAAACTCACGGTTCAGATCACATTACCGTTTTTGAGTCACGGATCGGACTAAGGATGTAACGATAACCGGTTTGACGATAAATCATGATAAAATTCTCCACGGTTAGTATTACCGTTTCATATTTTAATTATCATTAAAACCGTATTTGATTACCACGATTTGAACAACTTATGATAAATATATAATGTCCAGCGTGAAGCAAAGTTTAAATAGCAGTCTCATGTGTTTCGTAGTAGTAGTAGTTTCGTTTTGAATGAAAGCATGACTGATTAACATGCCCTGTTCACGTGAACACCACTTCTCTGTGTAATTAATTACTTAAAAAGCAGTATCGGCAATCTCTTTCTCTGCGATTGTTAAAAATATAGGATTAAATTTAGGATTATCTACAAGTAAAAAAAAATAGTTATTAATCCGCGGGTCACGTGCGTGCCGAACCGTGGGTCATGATCCACACGAATCACGGATCAACTGCGATCCGTTGCACCCCTAATAACAAGTGAATAATCCAAGCTCCTGTAATGAAAACACGACACAGCTCTCAAACACCAGACTCTTCCTAACCAGGAACAGTCAAAAATAGTGTATGAAAAATAAAACAGACTATGGTCCCACATTAAAAAGAGTTTTAAAAGAATTTGTGGTGACCTCACCAGTAAAGAGTCCTTCTAAATGCATACAAATACACTGTCCTAAACTAAAAGCATCGATCCAAACATAGGCCATACATACACATAACATCTTTGCAAAAAAAACCCATCAATGTACACTTTTAAATGGAACCAAAAAAAAAAAGATGACTTTCCCAACCAGGGCACAGCACAATGTGTTCAGCAGGTGAGCCATGCTCATGCTGTAGTGATAGGGTTACGTATGACACTGAAGCTTCGGCGTGCGTGTCGCGCATGTGACGCAATTTCTAGTGAAGCCCCGTATCGGGGCGTGTATTGGTTTCCCAGAGTCACCTGATCAACAACAAATGAAGCCTCACTTTCGGTCCAATCACGAGAGCGACTCACTTTGTGTGTCGCAAGGTTCGAACCCCCAGATCTTACTTTACTATTACATTTTTATTTAGACATATTCAATTATATTTTGTACCCAGTCATACAAGTATCCTTCATAGTACTATTATTTCAGGAAAATTAAATATTTACCTTTAGCAATATATATGTGTACATTATTGTACTACTAAAGCATATTGCAATTCAATTAAATGCCACAGTTTAAATTAATTTATCAGAGACAGAAATTTTACAACCAAACTCGCCGTTAGGCTTGTATTTATGCACATAACATTAATTGATATATGAATGTGTGGTGGCTGCTTCATCCTGGCTGCTTTATTTTTGACCTACCACCAGAGGGTGCAGTTTTCAACACTCAAAGCTTCGAATCGTTTCCCGAAACAGTTAGAGGAAAGCCTCAGTGCTTCATGGGGCATAATTTGCCCATCAATACCATGCTGTCTAATGCCGCTTGCTATTTCTAACTCCCTCTACCCACATGGCTTTACTTAAGGACACCTAAAACACCCTAGCACTAGCGCTGTGCCGACAATCGGACGCGACATCATGCGCATCTCGTCAGTAATGCCGGTTCTGTGATTAGTCGTAAATCTCATTCACGTGTTCATTCATGCAGCCGCGTTTACTACACAGAGCCGTAGTTCACTGACAAGCTACGCAGTTTCGCGTGCGTAATCGATATGTATTGCCTGCGATAATGAAGGCGATATTTGCGTAGCTTTTCAGTGAACTACGGCTCTGTGTAGTAAACGCGGCTGCATGAATGAACACGTGAATGAGATTTACGACTAATCACAGAACCGGCATTACTGACGAGATGCGCATGATAATTCGCGTCCGAACATCGCACAGCCCTACCTAGCACTCCCAGTGGTAAGGAAGAAAACTGCCCACAAAATTCTTATTGACAAGCTCATGTCTGTCACACCTCAAATATGTCTCCAACTTTACATTTACATTTACATTTAGCAGACGCTTTTATCCAAAGCGACTTACAAAGAGGAAGCAATCGAAATCAACAAAAGAGCAACAAAAACACGCAAGTGCTATGACATGTCTCATACAGCCAGCAAGGAATTTTAAAGTGCATAATAAATAAAAAAAAAATAGATGGGGGGGGAAGCAAGCTAGTGTTAGCTTTGTTAATTGTGAAGAGAGAAAAACTAGTGTTAGTAGTGTTAGTTTTTTTTTTATTAGAGAAAACAAGTAGCAAGTAAATGGATAGAGTACAAATCTAAAAGAGCATCATTTAAAGAATAGAATTAGAAAAGACTGTGCCAGAGTTAGAGGGTTAAATAAAGATGGAAAAGATGAGTTTTTAGCCGATTCTTGAAGATGACGAAGGACTCAGCTGTTGGGAAGGTCATGCCACCAGGAGGGTACATTTAATGAGAAAGTCCGTGAAAGTGATTTTGTGCCTCTTAGGGATGAACAATAATGCGCCGTTCACTTGCAGAACGCAAGCTTCTAGAGGCACATAAGTCTGAAGTAATGAATTCAGGTAAAGGGGTGCAGAGCCAGTGGTGGTTCTGTAGGCAAACATTAATGCCTTGAATTCTATGCGAGCAGCTGCTGGTAGCCAATGCAGACTGATGGAGAGAGGAGTGACGTGCGTCCTTCTCGGCTCGTTAAAAACTAGTCTTGTCGCTGCATTCTGGATTAATTGTAAAGGTTTGATGGAGCTGGCTGGAAGACCTGCCAAAAGAGCATTGCAATAGTCCAGCCTCAGAATAAGAGCTTGAACAAGGAGTTGTTGGCCCTAGCCCACTGTGCCCGCAAAAAGACGGCATGGGCCCCGCAAGAGCGTGTTTGCAGGGATTTGTTTATGGTTGTGGATTAGAGACGTGTCTTCAGCTGTTGTGGTGGTTGTAACAGATCGTGTGGAGGTTGGCAGCTTATTCCTCCAGAGAGGAGCGGAGAGGCTGAAGGTTTCGGAAAGGGTTTGTGTCTCGTCCTGAAGGAACTGTCACGCGCAGGAGGAAGCGCTGGACGTGAGATGTGTGTTTTGAGGGAGGAGGGTGCGGTTTTAGCGGCAGTGCTGAAGGTTAAAATCTGGAATTTCATGCTGGCAGCTACAGGGCAAATCTGCTATTTTCTGCTGATAATATCATATTTCACAGTACAATCACAGTACATTAAAAAATATATACATTAAGACCTGGCTTCACAAACAGGGTTTAGACTAAGCCTGGATTAAGCTATAGCTCAATTAGGACATTTAAGTAATTTTTATAAATGATGAAATTTATATGCCTTAGAATAAAAACTGGTGTGCATCTTGAGACAAAACAATGGCACTGATTTATTTTAAGATCAATCAGTATGTTCAGGAAGGTTATTTCAGTTTTCAGACTTACATTTTAGTCTGGGACTAGACTTAAACCTTGTCTTTGAAACTGGGGGTATGACGTGATGACATTCTGCACATCTAGCTTTCGCTATTCCTAAAAGGTTTGTGTTGTAAATGATTGCATGGAAACCATGAAGATGGCATCAAAACATTATTTTAGGAACAATAATAATAAAGGGGGTGGAAAGGAGAAATGAAATGCATCAAAATTAGAAAAGTAAAATGAATAAGAAGACAAAGTGTGAAAAATTTTATCTTAATAATTGTAAAGTGCGCTAAATTGATAAGCATGTGTATTATTGCTATTCTGTGAGGAGTTAAGCCTCTGACCCCAGCTACAGTTCTAGCGAAAGGCTGGAATTACATTATAATATCAGGAATAAAACAAATGCTATTTACATCCATCGCAGTAATAAATAGCAGAAGAAAATAGGTAAGCAATATGTCAACAAACAACCATATATGTCATCATAAAATACTTCTAACCTCGATATAAAAATCAAGACGTCAAAACGTTGAATCAGGAGTCATTTTATTTACAATGTAAACATACCCCATAAAGAAACAGTGAGTGAACAAACAAATACATCTGCTGGCTGACAGTAATGCTGCAACAACGCAAGAAATCTCACAGTTTTACCAAACACGTCTGAATTACGGCCCTGAAAATACAACAGTCACTTCACCAAGAACAAAGAGCCTCTACAAACATTAGCAGAGAATAATAATTATCCACCCATTCTGCAGCTGTTTGAGTTTTGACTGATGAAAAGCATGAACAGAAGCATCCCAGTGTTTTAGACGGACTGTCGGTGTAAAGTGCACAGTTCTGTACAGAACAAGCTCACTTTCACCCCATATCATCAAACTCACAACTACTAAGTGAGTGAATTAGCCACCAAGTCCCGACTGGTTAATTGCATGATGGGAAGACGCTCTTCACAGCATCACAGGAAACCCGTTTCAACTCAGGAGGCGAGGCCGAGCAGGAAGCCACCAACAAATCCACTCGAAACCACGATGTTTTTCTTCACAAATTCAGTGGCCTGAAAAACATGGGAGGTTTGTGAGTGTAACTTTTCATAACCGAAAGAGGGCACTGCTACACGCAGAGAAGAGCTTCAGAGCCGACGGGGAAAAAGGAAGGGATGTTCACGTAACTTATAAAGTCTTAGTCTCTAATGACGTGTAAAGACAGCAATTGCACAAGGCATTCATTCATATTATTGTCTTTAATATTATTGTATATATGTCTTCACCTCCTCGATAAACGTGTTGATCTCAGGTGCGGCTTTATTGGCTTTTTTCTTCAGACGTCTCTTTGCTTTGTTAACATCTTTTTCCACTTTTTTCCAGTCCACTTGGACGTAGCCGCTGTGGTTGGCTATCTGCAAGACAAAAAAACGTTCAAGTCGCATAATGAACAGCGAGCGGTTTATTGTTGTGCACAGTTCTCGGTTCTCGCCTGTAACAGCAGAAATCCTCCTCCGACGGCCGTAGCGGCGATCTTCCCCACCCGCTGGAACAGATATCCCGCACACCTGCGGATCGAGTCGAGTCAGCTTTACTTCTGTTGTGTCAAAGCACCTTTACAGTATTACTTTACGACCTATGCTTTCAAAGTGAATATATGTTCACATAACACATAATTCATGCATTCATGACCTCCAGGATAGATTATTGTAATGCTTTATTGGCTGGTTGTTCGGCACGCATAATAAACAAACTCCAGCTGGTCCAAAATGCAGCAGCTAGAGTTCTTACTAGAACCAGAAAGTATGAGCATATTAGCCCGCTTCTGTCAACACTGCACTGGCTTCCTATTAAACATCATGTGGATTTTAAAATCTTGCTAATTTCTTATAAAGCCCTCAGTGGTTTAGCTCCTCAGTACTTGAGCGAGCTCTTATCACATTATAGTCCCTCACGCCCGCTGCGTTCTCAAAACTCTGGCAATCTGATAATACCCAGAATATCTAAATCAACTGCAGGCGGCAGATCATTTTCTTATTTGGCGCCCAAACTCTGGAACAATCTAGCTAACTCTGTTCAGGAGGCAGACACAGTCAGTTTAAATCTAGACTAAAGACCCATCTCTTTAACCTGGCCTACACATAACACATTAACACATTTCTATAATTCAAATCCGTTAAAGGATTGTTAGGCTGCATTAATTAGGTCAACCGGAACCGGGAACACTTCCCATAACACCTGATGCACTCGCTGCATCATCAGAAGAATGGCATCTACGCTAATATTAGTCTGTCTCCTGCTTATTCCGAGGTCAGATCCAGTCTGTATCCTGATCAGATGGTCACTGCAGTCCACTGATCCAGTCCGTATCCAGATGGTGGGTCAGCACATATAGACGACCTCCTCAGGTACAAATCGCTTGTTTGTTGGTCAGACAAGGTTTTTTCTCCATTTCTGTCACCGATGGAGTTTTGGTTCCTCTGGCTTGCTCAGTTGGGGACACTTATTTTCCAGCGATATTCTGTACTAATTGAACTGAGCTGATGATAGCATCACTGAATTCAATGATTAACTCGCTTTAACTGAAAAATGGTATCCGTTTCCTTTTGCATTATTGACACACTACCTTCCTATTTGATACTGTAAACCTGCTTTGACACAATCTGTACTGTAAGAAGCGCTATATAAATAAAGATGACTTGACTCAGGAAAATAGTGTGTGGATAATGCAAACGGACAATATTTAACTGTCCATTTTTCAGTTAAAGTCAGTTCATTGGTTCAGTGACGTCATCGTCAGTTCAGTTCTCTTGGAATGGTGTCTGTGCAATCAAGCCGACGATATTGCCAGAAATTAGGTGTGAACGCAGTTATGATACACCTCCAATGAAACATTCCAGTACTTGAGAACCGGTTGCTCATCAGAGCCTTGTGATCACCTCTACATTTCAGTGTGGGACATACAAGCAAATGTGTGAACAAACCCTAGCTTTCATGTGTTAGAAATGACAACCAAAATACAGGGTTCCCACTTTAAGCCAAATGTCAAATTCCCTGACTTTTCCCTGCCTTTCACTGACTAAAAAGTTGAATTTCCGTGACCTATAATGAACGGATCTATCCATTTGCAAGCTTTATTTACTTTATTTATTTACGTGGGAAACACCTCAATAAAACAAAAAATGGTATAGAAAACTTACAAATTGGCTTAAATGGAAACAAAAAATGTAAAGCAACAAACAAAAATCCTTGATATTCCATGACTTGGACAAAATAAATATAAAATTCCCTGACTTTCAATGTCTGGAATAGACTTTTTAAAATTCCATGACATTCCAGAAATTCCATGACCTGTGGGAACCCTGAAAATCAGAGTTTCAAGAACCGATCATGAAGAATAACTGTAAATGTACCAGCCCGTCATCCCACCCATCATAATCTGAGTGGCCACAGAATATTTCTCTGCGATGGGGCCGGAGTTGTTCCCAAACACGGTGCTCCACCACTGATGAGTCCGTGCGTATGTGGTCAGATCCACCATCTCGTAAGCCTCGTCTTCATCGTCCTGTGCCGAAGACGCCGCTGTCGGGAGAAAACGTGAACAGCGGGTCAGATCCTTAAATGAAATATGACCATTTGTGCTACCTCCCATCAAAACAGATGGTGGCATAATTCAACAGTGAGAAATGCTACCTATCTGATATTAATAACTACCCTAAACCTAACCTTACAGTATGAAAAATACAGTGTTGGTAGCATAATCTAATAGGTAGGGTTATTTGTTAGGACACCTGGTACAGCAAATGATACTATAACACATCTAAAGCAAATCAACACAACAAAGGGAAAAACATGAATTCGAAAAGTGCTTTTTGCTGGTCATCACTTTGAGACTAAAAAATATTAGCCTTAAAAAACTGACAGTATTTTTGGGTGAAATGTGGCCAGGGGGTGTTCCATAAAACAAGTTTACCAAATAAACCAGATTATTTCAGTTAGACTTATTGTCACTTGATTTGGCTCAAAACAAGTCAGACTAACTGAAATAAGCCTGGCTTATTTGATAAACTTGTTTTGTGGAACACCCCCCAGGACATGTTTGAGTGAGATTCAGACAACACGACTAACGTTAGTCAGCTGCTGTTTGAAGGAGACACCGACAAAACTGAAACGAGCTCATTCTCGTTTTCGTGTTTAGGAGAGGAGGTGAATCTACGACTGACTTTGGGGTGTAATAAGGACTTGATTCTCAGAAATGTAACGGCAAACTCGCTCACCTCTGCTGTGTTGTTGTTGTTCCGCCATTTTGGGTGCCGCGTGTGACGTCATGGCGTCAGGTGATGTTGACAGCTGTGCGCGCTCGCGCCGCCTACAGCCACGTCAATGTTTCAAACATTATACAGTATGTCCGGTTATTCACATCCAAACACAGATGTATGCGTGTTATGTGCTGAAACGTTCAAGCTAGCGAGGGGTTTGTGTTCCTTCATTTCGTTTAATTCTCCTGTTCTGCTGCGTTTCATAGTACTCTCACAACAACAAATAAACGAACAGATCGAACGCGTCTCTTAAAGGAGACGGCTGACATTTGTGCTGCAGTACATCTGTGGAGCTGCTTTGAACCTGTGACACTCTCTTCTGTGTACCGTTTACTGTGTTCCAGCGATCATTTAGAGGAAATCAAAACAGCTAAAGGATTGGGCCAGAGAGCTTAACCCTTAGCTGCACGACTGTCAGTCCAATTTCCCCATTTTATGAAAACCACACCTCTCTATTTGCATTTCATAACAACGCAAATGAGCCGCTCGGCGTCCTGTGTTTTAGGGAATCGCGTTCGCGCAAAGCCGCTCGCCGCCGAACTTTTCCACGTCGTATCGCGTGAAACGCTCGGGCGTTTTGGGTCGCGCATTCGAGCGATCGTTACAGGAAACAAAATTACCTAAAGGATTGGACCACAACATTTTGGGACAAGGCCAGTGACGTGCTTGCGTTCTCGGCGGCGATTGGCTGTCGAGCCCGGGAGGGGCGTGTCGACGGCGACGGCGTGGGTTCGCCTGTGTGACACAATTACAACAACTTTAATCTGGTGGCGAACACAACTTTGAGATTGTTTTAATAGGTTCAGCGTTTTAAAGTGTGCACGGGCCGCAAGTCACGCATAAACATTGACCCGCCGCAGCAGCACACAGTTTATATCTACAAAACAATGTGAGAGGACGAGCCACTGGAGGGCCAACTCACTTCATACGGGGGTTTAGAAACCGAAGCGCGTTTTACTGGAGAAAAGTTTGCGTTTATTGTGGCTTTTGGACGCACGGAGCTCGCTTTCCCTCGATTTCACGGTGCGATTCCATGAAATCGTGCCGAGTGTCGCTCGCCGTCGCCGCTGCTCGACGCCTCAGCGCTGCTGGTGATGAGGAGAAGAAAATGGCGGCGGGAAAAGCGAGTGAACCCGAGGAGGACTCACCGCGGTTGAGCGCGCAGGAGAGCGACACTCTGGCCCGCATCGACAGGTCGGAACCGCCGCTCAACGGAGCTCGCGGGCGTCTTTTGAGTGCTTTTCATTGTTTCTGGCTGTGAGATGTGTGAGTTGATCCCGAGCCCTGTGTGTGTGTGTTTGTCTCTCTCTCGTTCGCAGCTCCCTGTTCGGATATCAGCGGCTTCATGAAGATGGCGCCAGCATGAAGGCCCTGCTCGTAAAGGTAAAGATGCGCGTTTAAACCAACGCATCGCACGCACGCTTCACAACGCACACGCACACAAGCCGTGCAGAATGACAGCGAGAGCCACGGTTTCAGAGCTCGAGGCTGTGCGCGATCTGGGTGTGAGTGCTGCGCGAGCGGCGACGCGTCCTTATTTTCCCCTCAGAGCTGCGCGGCTAACCGTTCGGCTAGCGGAGCTCGATTGAACCCGTCCGCCGGTGCTGTGCGAGCCTCGAGCCGCCTTTCTGCCCTGCGATTACACGACCGTCGTGCAGAAATCTTGGCCGCACGGAGAACTTTGCGAACTTAGCGGCCGCTCGGGCTCTGTGTCAGTGTCGCTGGAGCTCAGGCTCGGCGCAGCTGTTCGCGTGCGACTCACTGGGTTCGCAAACGCAGGTCAACGCGACGCGTACAGCAGCGCATCCCTAGCCCTGTGTGAGTGAGTGTGTTTATTCTGTAGCTTGTTTGTCGTCTGTGTAGACATGCGGGTGTCAGACGGGCTGCTGAGCTCCAGCGCTTCAAATCACTGAACGTATGATTTCAGGGGAGCCGCTCTCGGGCTTTATTTCCCTCAGTGATTGTGAGCTGAGCTCATCGAGCCCGCGTCTGTCAAACGGCTCAGAGAAATAATCAGCCTCAGTTTTACTCAGAGACGTTGATTTGTGTGCGGTGGTAATGGCTGCTTGGGTCGGCCCAAGATGGCGGGGTGGGGAGGGGTGAGAGCGCGTTATAATGCAGAAAGAGAAGCGAATAACGCTGCAGAATGTGCAGCCTCTCATGCAGCACGCTAACAGGCTACAGCCGAGCCCCACTGCCTTTCATTCGGTGCTCCGTGAAGGCTTGTGGGTAACTGGCCTCGTGTGAGAACACCTCCCTGTGTTGTGTTGTGTAGTCCAGCAGCGACCTGTAGTGAACACTAGAGAGTGAACAAAGCCTGAGTGCTGTCCTGCAGCTGATTCCAGACTCCTGGTCCAGTCACAAACCCACAGCACCCTGTCATGAGGGTCTGGACGACTTTTACGCTCTATCCGGAGCTGTTGACCGGTCCTATTGCTTGCTGGGATGTCACGATAGATCCCTTTTATATTTTTGTTCATCATCCGTAGTGATAGACCTATGTCCATATTCCGCTGTCATGCTTTGAGTCATTTATGGACTACAAAACCAGTCTTAAGTGTCAATTTTTCAAAATTGGGATGTATGCATCATCTGAAAGCAGAATAAATAAGCTTTTCATTGATGTATGGTCTGTTATGACAGGACAGTATTTGCCCAAGATGCAACTATTTGAATATCTGGAATCTGAGGGTGCAACAAAATCTAAATATTGAGAAAATCACCTTTAAAGTTGTCCAAGTGAAGTTCTTAGCAATGCATATTACTAATCAAAAATTAAGTTTTGATATATTTACAGTAGGAAATTTACAAAATATCTTCATGGAACATGATCTTTACTTAATATCCTAATGATTTTTGGCATATAAGTAAAATCACACCCATGCAATGTATTATATTCTGCTTTTTTGTATCATATCTGCTTTTATACGTATGGCCCTTGACCTCTGGCTGTTGGTGCCAGCGTCAACACCACTGACAGGATAGTGCACTAATAAATATCATTTTGTGACTTTTGTTCTTCAGTGGAAATCAAAAGAAGATTTAAAAAAAAATGTCCAAACAATACACACACAATAAGTAAATTCTAATGTTTGGACAAAAACAGATCAAACATCAATCTTCTATTGTCTTCCACTGAGGAATTGAATCACATGAGAGTAAATGATGACGGAATGATTGTCCCTTTAAGCAGACGGCTCACGTGGGTCCAGCACCCTTCATCATCATCATCATCATCAGTATTGAGCGTTTTGTCAGGTGTCACTTTCCCATCCAGACTTTCCACCATTGCGTTGTTCTATCTGCAGTCTTTATAATTGATTTAGCTAGAGCGGTTGTTTTTAATCACAGTATTGGACTGTTGTTTGTCTGGTGGTGTTGATGTTTGCACTGAAGCGTTCACCGTTGAGCTGATTTGTCGTTCACTAGAACACCGTCCAGATGAAGTATCTGTGATTATAATATTGTTTGTTTTGCGTTGTCTATGTTAGCGTTGTTGGCGTGATGCAGGCTCTTGTTTATTTTGAATCGGTTTCCATGTTTATGTGCGTTGGACTCCAGTGTCTTTTATTATCTTGCAGCGTATCAATGGCTGATCAATAACCCAGCTGATCGATTTCAATCGCACATGTTTCTAATGTTTTGATCCGCAGTATGTGTTCATGAAGGCAAGGGGTCTAATTTAGCTTTTGAGCTGTTAATTATTCAAAATTGTCAGTGTTTCGGTCTTTTCTCTTCTGTGTTTTTGTGTTTAGTGATAGAGAATGAAGTAAAACCCTGAAGAGCTTAAAACCCCAAATGAAGGACGTGTGAGCCAAATCACATCTGAAGGGTTTTTTGGGCAGGATGAGTTCTCTCCGGTACAGCAGGTGGCGATCGAGCAGCTGTCGTGTGTTGGCATTGTCTGATCTGCATGAAGAAAGAAATTTTAATACTCAAGCGGCTCTGTTTTAGACGGTGATGTGAATTGGACTGGGAGCCTGGGGTTTCTGCTCACATTTTCCTAGCACCAAAAATGAGTATACAATGTGAGTTGCCTGAGAAGCATCTCTGTTTTGTTGTGATGTGGCTCTTTTAGGGTTTGGATCATTAGTCTGCAGGTCTAATTCCCTGTGATTGTTGACTGTCATTGACTCTTGTCTCTCGTTGAATAATTGTTGCTGTGTTTGAGGCCTGTTGTTGACTGGCGTATTTATTGTTTGTATAGTTCTTCAAAATAATACAAAAATATTGGCTCACTGTTGCTCCCTAAAATATTTAATGTGCTCACTGAAATGTGTATTCCTTGAATAGTTTTTTGCATTTATGATCTGATTCTCAATAGTATGGACTAGTGTTGTCACGGTACTAGAATTGCCAATTTCAATACAATACGTAGAAAAGTATCGATATTCGATACCATTTTCGATACCACAGGGAAAAACTGCCACAACGTTAAGGCCTTAATTTTTGTTTTTTATTAAAAGATAAATATAACAAGGAAAGACAAGTTTATTTATATACCACATTTCATACACAATGGTAGTTCAAAGTGCTTTACATAAAAGGAAATAATAAAATCATAAGAATATAAGATGAGTTAAAATAATCATAAAAAGTAATAATCACAACAATAAAATAATTTAAAATGATTTAAAATGAATTAAAACAGGAATAAAAATGATTATGCATAAAATACAGTGCAACAAGCCTGGAACATGAAAATGAGCCTGAATGTATTTAATTAATACACTTTCTGAAAAAATCAAAAGTTGTAGGGCTCTGTTATTATCATTTAATGAACCAGAGTTATCATGAACGGCAGTATTTTTATGAACTGATTTCGATTTGAGATTTAATTAACAATCATTGATCAGTGCATAGATCTCTTTGGTAAACAAAAGTGTAAACGTGCATCACACACTCACTGAAACTACATGAGGGTTAATATTTGCATCATTTTATAGTATTTTCTTGTCAGATGCAACTACATTGTCTGATATTCCTCATTCTGAGGCAGATTGTATTACAATACAACTACGGAGCAAAACGGGACACGCATCAGTTCGGTTCTCGATTAATTATACACTTCTGTTAAAAATGAAAACGGTTACCAACCTCTTGAAATTCTTTATATAAGTCTGCGTGCCGGTCCTTCAGGTGCTTCGCTAAGTTAGTAGCGTTAGCGCCTTTTTTTTTTTAGCACTGCTTCATAGCAGCGCATACATATCAGCTTGCTTGTGTCCTTCGGCAAGTTCCAGACAACAGTCCTGCTATGTTCTTTGTCGACCAAAGCTGGTCACGAAGACTCTGCGCTCGCTATCTGTCAATATTTACAATATTTATTGTGCAGCCAGTCAGCTTCGGAGAGGAGAAAGATGATGCGAAAGCATAGCTGGTATTGATATTGATATATCGATACTGTTGGACATGAGTATTGGAATCGTTTCAGATTTTTCAGAATCGATACGTATCGATATTTTTGACAACACTAGTATGGACCAACCTGTTTTAACCCTTTAACTGTCACTCCCATTTTTGAACATAGACGTTAGAATGCAGTATTTAAACTTAATTTTTTATAATTCATGAACGAAAACATTTTGTGATATGATTTTGATGTACATTTTCCATCATAATGCAATGTCTGATTTTAAAATGGTCTTCAAAGGATGAATTTTGAGATTTTAAGTTTTCAAGTGATATATAATTTCTTATGATCTCTAAAGCGTGATAGAGAAAAAAGGCAACACAAAGTCTTTTTGTGACAAAGTTCAGAACTCCTGTTATGAAGTGTATTTTTGAGGTGCACTCTCATCATAAATTAATCTATTTCTTTTCCTGCATAATGTGTAAAACAAAAAAATGGTAAAATATCTATTTAAGAGTCTTAGACCTTTCCAAAGAGATATAGTCATGAGTAGATTAGGATTTATTTGTATGATTTATTTATACATATTGTTTGATATGTAGTTGAAGAACTGACGAAGTGGTTGAAGTGTTGCTGAATGGATTGAACGTTCAGGCGTCGCACCGAGTGCCGTTCTCTGCTTTTGTCGTGTTGTTTTGTTGATGGTGCACCTGCTGTAATTGTTTCAGATGTGTTTGCAGAAGATCTTTCTTGTGGTCCACAGGCTCATAGGAGGGCACTACGAGTGTCCTGCCAAACCAGCTTGAGGTCAGCCGGTGACTCGTGGGGAATGTTGGATCAGCGAGTTGCGGGGTTGACGTCCCGCCGTGTCTGTGCTGAGCAGAACTGCAGTCAGCACACCAAAATAACAGCCGTATAAAACGCTCGAACCCACACGTCATCCTCCACGTTTCTCTGCTGTGATACGGAAGCCGTCTCGAGATCATAACGCAGCTCTGACCTCTGGAGATCCTCGCTGTCTGTTGTTGGCCAGGTTGATGTTTGTAGATGAAGGACTCGTGCGCACAGTTTTGTATCTGGTGCGGTTGCGAGCTAAACGTGACGTCACGTTCGTATTCGCTGCTCGAAGAGACGGATCACCCAAAAATGATCGTTCTGTCATTTACTCACCCTCATGTCGTTCCATCCGTTATGACTTTTATTTTTTCTGTGAAACGCAAAGTAGATATTTTGAAGTGTTTACATTTTGTATAAAAGGTCAGTGTGTTTTTGTTGCTTGGTTCTTGGCATTCTTCAAGACCGCTTCTATTTTGTGTTCTACAGAAGAAAGCAAGTCATCAAGGTTTAATAGACATGAGGCCAAGTAAATGATATGTGACCCAGGATCACGAAACCAGTCTTAAGTGTCACTTTTTCAAAATTGAGATTTATATATCTTCTGAAAGTTGAATTAATAAGCTTTCCATTGATGTTTGGTTGGTTGAGGTCAGACAATATTTGGCCGAGATACAACTATTTGAAAATCTGGAATCAGAGGGTGCAAAAAAAAAATATATATTGAGAAAATCACCTTTAAAGTTGTCCAAATTAAGTTCTTAGCAATGCATATTACTAATCAAAAATTAAGTTTTGATACATTTACAGTACAAAATATCTTAATGGAACATGATCTTTACTTAATATCCTAATGATTTTTGGCATAAAAATTTTTTAGATAATTGTGACCCATACAATGTATTTTTGGCTATTGCTACAAATATACCCCAGCGACTTAAGACTGGTTTTGTGCTCCAGGATCACATATTAGAATGTGATTGGTAACGTCTTGAGTAAAGAGTAACGTGTGTGTAATGTGTGTTAGTCAGACGGTGGGAACCGGGTCTTGTGGCTTGTTTTAACCTATTTAACAAAGTGCAGGTGATAACTCATACGCTTGTGCATTAGTCAGACTAATTGTTTATTTGAAGTGTTTTTGCTGTAATGTACACTTCTCTCCAGTTGTGATATTGGCTCGATCTGTTTTAGCTGTTTTTAAGATCACAAGCGCCCACCGAGCGTCGTCTGCGAAACACAAGTTTACTGTTAACGTGTGTCTCTTACATAGTATGGAGACAGGCCTGTTGAACCCTAACCCTAATCTTTCCACGCTCAATTAAATATTGCATAAAGTCAGTTAGTTTTAATCACGCTAATCTCGTTTGTGATCGTAGACCGACTCAAACCACTGACTGACGTCACACTCGCGGCTGTTTTCAGATAGTAACGGTGTCACAGCGGTCGTCTGTGTTTGTAAATCTCCAGATGTAAACAGCGGACTGTTAACTCAATCTCACGCTCTGTCTGTTGTTTATGGTTGTTGAGGAACTAACCGAACGCTTGCCGGTTCAGTGAACGTTACTTCATCTGACATTCGGTTACTCGTTCGTGTGTGCAGTTATTGGCTGGGTTCGTGATTCAGAGAGGAGGCTCCGCTTCGGCCGTCGGTTTTTGCGTTCGTGATGATTGTGTCCTATACATCGTCTGTGGAGTTTCCCAGAGCTACAGAAAGTGTTTGAATGACTAGGAAATCTGAGCAGGTTAATCATTGACGGCTCGTGATTCTCCTGGAGGTTGAAAATGATGGACGTCACCGGTTGCTGCAGTGGTGTCACTAACTTTTTCAAGATCTCTCTAGCGTCTATAGATGGTCTGAAGTGTCTTGGTTCACTGGCGTCTTGTAAAATACTGAATGTCTCATCTTTTCCGACGAGAATGTAACCGTAAAACGCCTCCTTTGTTCAGATTTTAAGACATGTATGCGTTTGTGTACAAAAGTGTCCATTTCAAAAGTTTCTAAGAGTGAATTAATATCTATTTTTGTTTTAGTTTGTGTGTGAAATGGTAACGTTGAACGTGTTTTTCCTCGCGCAGGCTGTTCGCTGCTATGAGTCTCTCGTCCTAAAAGCTGAAGGAAAAGTGGATCCCGAGTTCTTCTGCCAGCTGGGTCATTTCAACCTCTTACTGGAGGAGTATCCGAAAGGTGCCACGAAGCTCTTTTACACGCCGCATGCTCTGTTCTGATCCACTAACATGACCAAAACCTCTGAGGAGCTTCACCTAACACGCCTGTCTTTTTGTGTTGCAGCATTATCGGCGTACCAGCGGTACTACAGTTTACAATCAGACTACTGGAAGGTGAGCTGATGATGTCAAACATAAGTGTGTGTGTGAGAGATTTATAGCACATTGTGGTCCTCCCTCAGGTCCAGTGGTCAGACTGTTCAGTTCAGCTGAAGTTAACTAGCTGAACGCTGTTAGTTTGCACATGCTGTCTGTACGTCAAAACATGAAGTGTGTGAGCGTCACAAGTAAGGAAGAGTGAACTGGATGGAGAAAGAAGGCTTAAATATAACTTCTGCTTAGATATGGGTTTCCTCTTCATGAATTCAGAGATGGTTTTGTCAGAGTGATTGTTTTGAGCGTGTGTTGAATGACAGTTGTAGTGGGATCTTTGTTTTTCCTTTTTTGTGGTTTTCATCAAGTGTTTGTTGGTCAGTTTTCACTTTTTACTGATCCGGTCAGTGTGTCGATCTCATTAAATGTGGATGTCTGATTATTTTTGCCCTGTTGAACCGAATTGAACACTCTGTCCTCTCTTCTAGAATGCTGCCTTTTTGTACGGCCTCGGGATGGTTTACTTCCATTACAATGCATTTCAGTGGTGAGTATCTGCGCATGATAACGTGTAACGCGTGTAACACAACGTTTGCCGTTCTCGTTTCGGCCGCTCGTGTGACGAGGTTAAACGGCTCAGATGGGGACCGTTTCCATGGCGATATCAGGCCCCTCTGTGTGGGCTGGTTTTTGGGAGATTCCTCGCATTTCCTCATATTTTAATAGGGGTGCTCCGATCAGGATTTTTGAGGCGGATCGCCGATCACAGGAAGCAGTATCTGCCGATCCGATCACAGATACCGATATCTTTTTTTTATGATGTAGAATTATTTATAGTGATACTCCAGTCAGGATTTTTAGACATTTATTCAGGGCCTCTGTTGTTGTTTTTGTTTTTTTTTTCCAATTAGTTTTTCTCTGAAAATAGGGGAATTCACCTTTTACTTGGCTCTTGTGAGAGCAGAGTTATTAATTTGAGGATGGAGGAGAGCTTTTTTTTTTTTTTTTTTCTTTTGGACATTTTTCAAATATATATTTATCTGACCTAAATGTTTGATCATGCAGTGCATTTTTGTTTTTAGAATTGTGCAACTATTGCACTATAGCTTACACACAGCACAAAACACATTTAACAAACATTGTTACTGAAAAGGCTTTTTCAGCATTATGATTCTTTTATTACACACTACAGTAATCTTTCATGTTTAAATTGAATAAATATAAGCAACACATTATTCAGTGCTTTTTACTTTTTGCAATTTCTTCTAGATTTATAAAGTTGCTCAAGCAAGTGGCAAAACATTTAAACTTTTTTTTTTTTTGCTCTTTTCTTTGTTTTCCTACCTAGTGCCATCTATAATTTCCTTGCTTATCTAAAAATGCTCCTTTCTTTTAAACCTAGCCAAAAACCAACATGTTAACTGTGAAACACAGCAGACTTTATGCATTTATATAGGGTTTGAGAGTAATGCAATTTCAATTCTCTGTATGTACGTGCTGTATATATGGCAGAATTGACAATAAAGCAGACTTTGACTTTGACTTTGCATTTATGGTGTAAATATGACGTTTTGGTGTCAATTCTTGTTCATATTTACCGCAAACAATGCGCTGTCGCTTTAATTGTGCGTGCAGCTCAGACTCGATCTACCGCTCCTTAAACGCACTGCCAGACCGCAACCGTGCGCAGCTTGAGCGCTTTAATCCGTTAACGTGAGCGTGGGAAAAAATCTGCACTGCAAACAGAGTTATATGAAGCTGGCGTTATGTGTGTGCTTTGAGTGCGCATGAGCAGCCAGTCTTCAGGAGAGCAGCGTTATAGTCATTCACTCGCACTGTTTGTGAAATTACGGCTCTCGTAAGGTTTTCAAATTTAAGTTATTTAATGAATAAACATGAATTGTACCTCAGCATCAGCATTATAATTGTTTTGCCCGCCGGACAGAGACTAAGACGGTCCCAAACCTTTCACGGCAGGTGCGTCATCAGTTTTAGATCAGTTTATGCGATTGGCCTTTTTAGAGACCACCATTCAAACATCCCAAAGCGATTATCGGCCGACAGTGATCGGTAGCCGATTAATCGGAGCGCCCCTGTATTTTAATCCGCAAACGTTGACTGGTTTACCTGCCGTCAGTAAATGTAGTCTTCGTTCGATAGGGCTGTTATACACCGACGTGACGGTAAGGCTTTGTGTGATTCAGGAATGAGTTTTTATTTGTGGTTCGTTTGCTCTCAGGGCGATCAAGGCGTTTCAGGAAGTGCTATACATCGACCCCGGCTTCTCTCGCGCTAAAGAGATTCATCTGCGTCTCGGCCTGATGTTCAAAGTCAACACGGACTACGAGTCGAGCCTAAAGGTATGACACCACTAGTTTCAAAGATGTGTGGGGTGTATGCAGTGTTTTTCTCTGTGGTGTTTTTGATTTCCTGTGATTTACATGAAAACATCTACAAACTCCATCAGTTTAGCTCCTCACGGCTTCTTCGGTCAATCATCCTGACGTGATCTCTGACGCGTCAACAAAGATGAATGACGTGAATAAGCTGACAGATCGTGAATGTGGTTGAATTATAATGTCTCATTGGGATGAGGTCTGCATCAGCTGCTGTCAATCTAGATGGCCTTTGTGCTTCAGCTGTGAGGCCTGATCTTTATAGGACACACTCCATAAAGACAGCACATTCAGTATTTGATAAATTTGTTTCTGTCATGTTTATTCTGTAAGATGTATTGTAGGGCTGGGCGATATATAAAAAATATTGATATCTCGATTGTCAATTCTTACAGTATTCAGTATGTATCTTAATATGTTTGCATTTGTTTTTAAATAATAAAAATAAAAATAAATTTTGCCCCCATTAAAAAAAAAAAAAAAAAAACTGCTATTGTTCCAAGTAAATACAAAATGTTTAATGCAAATTTAAAAAATCTAGACCGAATGATCGCTTACTGCTTTTTTTTTTTTTATAAAATATGTATATGTATAAATAATAATGTATATGTAACTGAAGTATACTGCAAAACAAATACAGAAAGTGCTTTCTGTCAACTTTTTTAGTGCATGCAATTTACAATTTTTACAAACACGTGCAACTGGGGAAAATAATTAAACTGGAATTTTTTATTTATTTTTTTTTATGTATTATCTGTTAACTGTCTCTGAATTAAGAAAAGCTCTGTGGCATGAAACTATGTTTCCACTGGCACTAAAAACCCTAGTTGCAGGAACACGGGTATTTCTTAGCTAATTTTGCTAATTTGGGGAAATGCACCTCATTGATGCTCCACCAAAAGCACAAATCAATGTGGACTCATGCATGCTTTATTTGACCTCATCTAGTGTACTGATTCATTATACGCTTTTTATACATGCATGTATATATAAATTATTACCAAAGACTTATGCACTCTCTGTCTACCTTATGATAAATATTATAACAGTGAAATTCCTAATAGTAATTCCAAATTGCAATATCCTATGTTTCTCTATTCAGACAACAGTGCTTGAGTAAGTGCATTTATTCAGCGATCACAATCGCAAACAGTACAGTCGAGATCTCGTAACAGAACTCAGACTGGTTGAGTGACCAGATTGCTTAAAATAACCAAAACGCCGCATAAAATGTATCCTTGTAACAGCGAAGCTCTGATTCTGGGATTTGTACTCTTGATATCTGGCAACCGCACTCAAGAACCCTCACTTAGTAGAGGCGCATACAGCAGTCCGCAATAACAATAACTCTTTATTTTTTATGAAAATACAGAGTGGTTTTTGGTAAAGTTTTAATTTTTTTTTAATACATTTTAGTCAACAAAATTGCATATTGATTGATAGTTATAGATTTTGCTTATTGACCTTATTGTCGTCTCAACGAGCGTTTTTCGTCATAGTTGTGAAATAAACACTAGTCTCCATTTTGCTAACGTGTGAAAAGTCCCTCCCCAAACTCACGTCTCTTTTGTGGTTAGGGAACGTAATATTGGATGTTCTGTGCATTCTTTTGGGAAAGTATGCTTGAATTATAAATATTCACAACATTTTCAAATTTTACATCGTTGTTAAAATTACAGTGATATTATCACTAATATATCACCCAGCCCTAATATATTGTTAACGTCTGATTGTACTTTGACTGTTTTCTTGAACTGAAATGTCATTCAGGTTTGTGTATGCGTCTGCTGTGTGTTTGTTTATACTCTTTGATTTGCATTAATGAACTGCAGTCTGCGCAGTCTTTAATGTTGTAAGGCATTTAAAGAGTCTTCATGAATTGTTAACATGTCAGTCTGGTAATGAGAGATGTGAGCGGTCATTGAGAGATGCTTTGGTCTCCTGTGTGTCTGCAGCACTTTCAGCTGGCGCTCATCGACTCCAATCACTGCACTTTGTCCAAATCTGAGAGTAAGTGCCGCACCTCAACGTAATGCCACCGTTAAACACATCTGAGTAAACAAACACATCTCACATCTGATTAGACGCCGTTATCAGTTTAGCACACGAATGCTGAGTAACTAATATTAGTCTGAGTTAAAACAGTCCTCACTAGTACTGATGCCGTTCACACTATTAGCATGAAGTACTGCAGTCGTGTGTGAGGAGCGAGTGCTGCTGTGATCAGACCATTTTCACAGCTTAAAAACCCACAGATGCAGATACGATAGTAGTAGCTTATTTGAACTTTTAATGCTGACTTTGACTCTGAATGAAGACACACGGTTCACAGCAGTTAATATCGTCACTTTATTTTATTCTCAAATTCCTATTGCCTGTGACGGTTGCCTTGGAAACACCAATAGCAGTGGCTGCTGGTGTAGTGTTTGTTTGTTTTCTCTCTCTCTCATGCACGCATGCACACGCGCACACACACACACACACACACACAGAGGGATATGAAGGGCCGTCTCACCTCTGTCTTAACGTGTCATTGACTTTACAAGAGGATGTTTTTCAGGCTGCTAATTGTTTTCTTTGTTTTTGTGTTTGTAGTTCAGTTTCACATCGCGCATTTATACGAGATTCAGGTGAGTCCTTCATGAATGTCTCTTTTTCTCTGAACGCACGTATAAAGTAGTTCTGCTTGTCGTGGATGGTAATGCATGAGATCGTGTTTGTGAAGGGGACGTTAGAGCTTAACGTTCGGGTCGTGTTACCATAGCAACAGGAACGGGGTTGCCGTGGTGTCGCCGAGGCATCCCTACTTCCTGAACGCTCACCACAGTATCGCATGACACGAAAGATTTGTCATGTAGACGTCAGAACAAATGGCGTTAGAGCGAGGTTTTGTTTCAGTCTGTGTGTTTGTAATGCTGTGAGCGTTAGCGACTGAGATGACTGTAGCGAATCACGGAGTGTGACTGTAGATGCTAAGAGAGTCTCTGCGTGTTTACCGGTCAGTTCACGCACACTGACGAATGTCCTGTCTGGTTTCGTTGCGTCACAGAAGAGATACCGCGCGGCCAAGGAGGCCTACGAGAGTCTCCTGCAGACGGAGGATTTACCTACACAGGTGAAGGCGGCCACCTTACAACAGCTGGGTAAGAACATCCGAACACTGACCGCACATGATGCGTATGAACGCCTGTGTTTGCTGATCCTGTGTGTGCTTAAACGCCTCATCATGGCCACGGGCCGCTTCTGCCCCTAGAGAAAAGAATCTCAGCTCCTCCGCTGATGGAGTCAATGTTAAAATAAACCATCAAATGAAGTCTCGTCCACATAAACCTAGAAGCTCGACTGAAGGGCACAGCAGTGTTAATTTCGTCGAATAATTTTCGTCATTAACTTCGCCAACAACATTTTTTTTTTTTCACAGATGGACATAACGAACTAAAATTTTTCTTGAATTACAAAAACTGTCATTCAAAAATCTACTGTCATTTTCATCAACGAATAAAAACGAGATGAAAATGTTAGGGAGGGATGATTTGGAAATAGATTCAGAAAAATCTGTTGCGCAGTAGGAGGTTAGATGCGTACAAACCGGCGGGAAACAAGCTAAAATACACTTGCTGCACGTCTAATAAAACGTTAAAAAACGTCAATATATTGGGAGAAGTGCAGACATATTGATAAATGTGACGACGCAAGAGAGAACTCAATTCGGTCTTGTTTTCTGAGCGCAGACACTGAAGCAAACACACAGAAAACACGTCTCACACTCTTTTCGTCACATGAACTGAGAAATGCACACAAAATGATCTGAAATTGTCCGTTTTGATGAATATTCACGTAAACACAGCAGATTACATCTTAAATGAACGTAAACAGTAGAGAGAAAGTGTATCAGTGCATTGCATTGGGTTTTAAAGGGACAGCAGCCGCATTTAGTGTCTATTGTTCATCAAGCAACAAAAGAAAGACAGAAAACCACTCACTGCTCTTGACTGAATCACTTACGCAGCCCTAAAGATGAATCTAAATTCATTTATAGAAATAAACATGTCTGTCTGAAAGAATGAAGAATATGGTAAACAAGTGACTATAAAGAATGCATCATTAGCCGATATAGCCATTGAGATTACATTCAAAAGAAGACCATGTTCTTTGAGAAGTGGTTTTATTTCTTTTTAATATTAAGGCATGTTGTGTATCACCGCAGTTAGATTGTGTTTATCATGATTAAACCTTAATATCAAACCTATATAATAAGTTAGGAAATTTTAGAGAAATTCGTAATAAATGCATTGCACTGTAACTAAACCCATTGAGTTTTAGCCGACTAAAATCTTCGTATAGATATTTATATAGATATATAATATTTCGTCGACTAAAACTAAAAACAGTTCAGATTACTAAAATATGACTAAAACTAAATGGCATTTTAGTCAAAATACTATGACTAAAACTAAATCAAAATAAACACTGGTGCACAGATACCAGGAAGAGACGTGACAAAACCATCCTTAAAGCTAAAGTTGTTTGTCTGGAGCAAAATCATCAGTGACACGTAACCAGCAGTTCATTCACCTATGAGTTGAGAGGGTCGATGTTTGCTTTTGAGCTGAAACCGCTTTAACAAAAACACGTGCTTGACTGTTCTGCTGTAAACTCATCGCTGAATTTGTTTCCTTGCCGCTGTCGCCTATGGCTTGCTCAGTTGGGGACAATTAATTTGGGACAATCAATTTATTAATTTGGAACTATTGATTCATTCCCTTTAACTAAAATTGTTTAATTGTTTCTTTTTGCATTATTGATGTATTTCCTATTTGATACTGTAAAGTTGCTTTGACACAATTTGTATTGTAAAAAGCGCTATATAAATAAAGCTGACTTGACTTGACTGAATGCTCTCTTTTGATGAACCAGACTGCAGATTAGTTAAGCAGACTTTTACCAGGTATTCTGCATCTGCATTTGTCTGTCTGTCTGAAAGTGTCTCTCGATGTCCATCAGGCTGGATGCATCATACGGTCGAGCAGCTGGGAGATAAAGCTAATAAGGACAGCTACGCTATCCAGTGTCTCCAGAAATCGATCGAAGCCGATCCGAACTCTGGCCAGTCCTGGTATTTCCTCGGCAGGTCAGTCACACGTCTGTGCTTGCGGTCAGTTCGTTTGCTCGCTGATCAGTGCCGTTTGTGCAAATGTTGTTTTTCCTCTTTTTTTCCTTTCCGCAGGTGCTACTCCAGTATTGGGAAGGTCCAGGATGCATTCATTTCATACAGACAGTCCATAGACAAATCAGAGGCCAGCGCAGACACGTGGTGTTCGATAGGGTACGTATCTGTCAAACCAGATGAGGAATGAGTGGCACAGAAATCTTCTGACGTGTGCATGGAGAGTAGTTGGAAATTGTTGCTCCCTCATGTCACTCTTTAAAGGGGTCATCGGTGCCTGTTTTCCACAGGCTGATGTGATTCTTTAGGGTCTTAATGAGAACTCTGTGACATACTCAGGGCTCTACAGCGCCACCATTGGACTCGCATTTGCAACTGAAAGCTACTGCGTGCGACTATGAAAAAATATTTAGGAAGAGCATGCGCAAGTGACCCGATCAGCATATTTGTGTTTGCACTAATGGGAGCATGTTTTTGAAGCGTTGAGTAATGAATCACGGACCAATCCTTTCATAAACAAAATACAGAGAGAGTCTAAATTAGAGATTGATTGTGCAGTGTAGAGAGATTCGTTAATTATAATGAAACTTTGTGAGATTGCGATAAACAGCTTTTAATGATTTTTAAGCGAGCTTGTAAATGAGATACTACTTAATAAAATGGTTAAATAAATAAACAAGAAGTTAATATTAAGTGACTTACATTGACTATTGTCTAACAGCATTTAGATTTGGCTCATTTCATTGTCAAAATGATCCAGAGATGATTTCCATTCATAAAGACGGTCACTTGCATCATTTCTGAAAGAATCGGCTGTTCGACGTCTTTCATATGTTTCTGGGCCTTGACAGTGTAATGTACTTGGCAGTCAATGGGACAGTCAAAAAGCTACTGGATTTCATCCAAAATATCTTAAATTGTGTTCCGAAGTGCTGAGTACTAAATATAGTTGTCTTTGGCATCTTTGTGCCCTTGAATGCTTTAAAATCACTTCAAAGTTTAAATGGACAAGGCTAAAAACGCACGCAAATGATAAACCTTGGTGAGGACACAGCAGTCACAAATCCATCCGGCAGTCGTTCTTGTCGAGCTCTGATGCTGTACTGTAATCTCGTCAGTGACGTCTAGTGCTTTCTGCTATCTTTGAGTTGTGGTGGAGGTGTGACTTGTCATTTATAGTGAAGAACTGCTTAAATGTGGGTCTGTTGGTCATATTTGTAAGGTTAGTAGTGCAGCACATGAGTTTTGGTACTACGATTCTCCCAAAATGATTCTTTTGTGTTGACAGTAATAATAACGTGACCTGAGAATGAGCAAACGGTCACGCCATGTCTGTCGTTTCTGTTTCTGCACGATTAATCGTATCGCAATCGTGATGTTAGCCTGTGCAGTTATATGATGGGAAAATTTTGCGATATATTATTTTGTTAATTGTGTGCACTTGCATTTACACATGCTTTCTGAGAACAGTTGGCCTATTTTCCGTGCTGCAAACAAAACAAAAAAATAAAATATAAAAAAAAGAAAGAAAGATCTAACGGTCTGTCGGTGTAGGCGGTGCATGTGTGGCGAGGAGAGAGGATTTGGTGGCCAAAAAAAAAAAAAAAACTCAACCTCTATTATATGACATGCCCCCCCCCCCACTTTTAAATGAATGTATTGTAGAATGCAAACTCAGCACCGCCAAGAGCTTCCAGCGACAGTTAAAACAAAACCGAAAGTAAAACGCGCACGCGCATTGAAAAGCAATTGTAATATCCCGCGTTTAGAGAGCAACTCCCCAATGCACACAGATTAGGCCGTTATTAGCATTTAAGCTATAATCGGTTGTGTAGTTGTCTATAGCTCTATATAATGCTTGAAAAAGTCGGTCTCTATTGGCACTTGAATATTAAGAGAGTAGCCTACTTCGATTATGGCTGCATTTATTGTTTGCACTTAGTACGAAGAAAGAACTGTTGTTTATTTTTATTTCTTTTTTTTTGTTATTTATACTGTTTTAATTTGTTCAGTTTGTGAATAGAACTTCAGTTAAGAGGTCAAATGTTCTAGAAGCTCATAATTCATGAACCCCCATTTTGTGCCCCCAATCTCCCCCCCTCCCCTTTTTTTTTTTATAATCGTATATATATAAATTATTTAACCCTTTAATTGTCACTCTCTATTGTGAACATAGACATAAAAATGCACTATCCAAATGTAATTTTTGTATAATTCATGAACAAAAACATTTTATAATATGATTTTTATGTACAATTTCCATGATAATGCAATGTCTGATTTTAAAATGGTTTCCAAAGGATGAATTTTGAAATTTTAAGTCTTCAAGTGATCTATAATTTCTTATGATTTCTAAAGCATGATAGAAAAAAAGGCAACAAAGAAAGTCTTTTTGTGAAAAAGGTCTGAACTCCTGTTATGAAGTACATTTTTTGAGGTGCACTCTTGTCATAAATTAATCTATTACTTTTCCTACATAATTTGTAACACAAAACAGTGGTAAAATATCAATTTAGGAGTCTTAGACCTTTCCAACGATGTATAGTTTGTCATGATTAGATCGATTTTTCTTTGAAATATGGTGAAGTAAACGTAGGCGTCCCGGTGACGGGACGGTGACAGTTAAAGGGTTAATCAAAATTGAAACTAGGGATGCATCGATCGGATACTCGTTCCTGGCAATTTCCGCCGGATCGGGGATCGGTCAGAGAAGACCGATCCAAATTCGATATTGTGCGTATACTATTCTGTTATTGTTGAGCCCTACGAAAGGCACAAAAAACATTATAAAGCACCACAAAGTGCTTGTGCACTACATTTCAAGTGTTCTGCAGCTGTTCCATAGTTTAATGTGAGGTACAAATGAATATTGAGTCATTAAATTCAAGTTCACGTAAACTCTTCTCTCCGCTGCGGCTGTCTGTCATCTTCCATTCAGCAATCAAACTATGTATTGTGTTCGGTTACTACAGTCAAAACAATCAAACTCCCTTTAAGAGCGCACAGTAACTGAGGTTTAAAACTGTTAAAAGAAAAGGCTCAATAGAGTAACGGACATATTTAATACACTACGCTTCAATAATATCGCTTCCCTTTGTATCTTTGAACTTTTCTAATGCGGACTCGGAGGACTGCGCAGCCTGCGCACGTGTTGCTTCAGGCGCACCAGTCTGCATATGTAATGCGCACCGTATCGGTTTAAGCGCATCATTCTGCGCATGGGATGCGCGCAAGCGCTTTGTGCCGCTCTGTATTGGAGCCTTTAGTATTATAATACTTTTCTGCGCAATGAAAGATTATTGATAATCCTCCTTGTCCTGTCCTATATGTTGATGCCTTCATTACTGTGCTAGACATTTAAAACAAATGTCTTTTAATTTTATAGCATATACTTATATATAAATGTATTTACTTGTTTTTTTCATAAATGTAGTTTACAACAATACAAAGAATAAAATTTAACAGTTTACCAGATTTAGTCGAACAATTATTTACTTTTATTTGTAAGTATCTTTTGCTGCTAAATTATCCATTAACCTAGTTTATAATACATTTTTTCATTTTGTCATATATTATGATTACATATTTTTTCATTTGTAATTTTTCATTAAAATGACGTTGTCTGTATGTGATTGTGTTTAACACACAAAAGAGTGATGATCAGGTCAACACAAAGAAGTATAGAAATTCAACATTGATTAAAAAACACCTATGCTGATATCGGATTGGATCGGTATCGGCAAATACTCTGAACTTTTTGGATCGGATCGGTTCTGAAAAAATGGTATCGCTGCATCCCTAATTGAAACTAAAGCCTAAGTCCCGCATAAGTTCCAGTGGCCAATAGGTGCACAGAAACGCATTCGTACAAGCTTTCAAACATGCCGAAACGAAATGGTGTCAGTCCTGCTAGGTGGAATTTTACAACGGAGGAAATGTTTGTGGAGCTACGGCAACAATACTCACGCTCACATTTGTGTCTAATGTCAGGGTGTCTTTCTTTTTGGGGCTTTTCCGATGGCAAGACGGGGCAAAACATGCTAACCCTATGACCGCACGCACGTCGTTATGACGGCACGCGATGAATGCTCCGGTGTCGTCTGACATGTTTCTGGTTCAGGACACGGCAAGATTTTACGAGCCAAAATCGCATAATCTGACACAGTGCCTGTCGTAACCGACCAAAAAAATCGTGTCGTCTGACCGGGGCTTTACACAATCCATACGCACAGCGCTTCGGCACGTGGCCCTCGCTCAAGCTCGACAGACCCCCCGCGCCTGGTTACGGTTGCTAAACCACGATTGGCCCTAATGATGTCTCTTCCGCTCCCGTAGAGTGCTGTATCAGCAGCAGAATCAGCCCATGGACGCGCTGCAGGCGTACATCTGCGCCGTACAGCTGGATCACAGTCACGCCGCGGCCTGGATGGATCTGGGCACGCTCTACGAGTCCTGCAACCAGCCGCAGGACGCCATCAAGTGCTACGTCAACGCCACCCGCAGCAAAGCCTGCACCAACACGGCCGCGCTGGCGGCCCGCATCAAATACCTGCAGGTAAGTGCGACGCGCGCGGGTCGCGCCGACCGAGCCGAGCGACCCATACCACACACGCCGCTCGGCTCGGCCTCTGTACGTGGGTCTCGCTGCATTTGTTCGCATTTGTTCTGAATATGTTCAGTTAATTTGTGTCACAATCAGATTTCTTTCACCTTCATTCTTCGTTTGTATGCGTGAGTCTTTGGAGCTAGAAATACCTGATTCCGCCGAGGCCAACTTGACCCTTAAATTTAGACTGGTTTGGCATCAGGCCGCACTGCTCTCTGTTTGAACTGTTCCGCCGCACGACCTCAGATGGCTGTTTACATGTCTTTTTCACGCGTTTTCATCCTAGGCTCAGTTCTGTAACCTCCAACACAATAGTCTACAGAGTAAAAGTAAAATGCTTCCTAGTATTGAGGAAGCCTGGAGCCTCCCAATCCCAGCAGAGCTAACGTCCAGACAGGGTGTCCAGAGCACAGGCCAGCAGGTGAGACCAGATAGACACACACGCTTTGACATCTCACCCTTAGAAATGCCCCTCTGCACACACACACACACACACACACACACACACACACACACAGCTCATCTGGTGAAACCACGCTCCTGCTCGCCACATCGTCTGTTCACTGTGGCATGATAACGATTGGATTATACAAAGTGTATTTAGGAATCGTTCCGTTAAGAGGTCCAGAAATTGTTTTTCAACAGCGAGCCGATCAGTAGCGTGGTTTCTGTATGTGAGCTTCAGTAGTGTAGCGCTGCACAATCACACCTGGGTCAAAAATTAGTCTGATGCTTATTCTAATGTCTCTTCAATTGGCTGTAGGTTCAACAAGAGCACAGGCGTTTCATCTTGCTGTTTTTCACCCGGAGTTGTGTTTGTGCTGTAGTTTTTAGTCCTGTAGTCATTGTGCCCTCTAGTGTTGCAGCTCCACACCAAACACTGACGCAGTCCGGCTGGAGTAGTTACTAGTCGAGTGAGTGTGTGTGTGTGTTTGTTTGTTTGTGTGTGTGTGTGTGTGTGTGTGTGTGTGTGTGTGTGTGTGTGTGTGTTCATGATGGTACAATGAGACGTGTTGTCGTCTCATTGATACTGATGCTCTCGCTCATAATGAATGTTTTATTTGTTTTTGCATCTTTTCTCTCAGAGTTCAGTTGTTGTTGTTGTTGTTGTTGTTGTTGTTTTTGTTGTTTTGGGGGAAGCAGGACACAGTCAAACGCTGATAATGATAATGTTCTTAGTCTTAGTATCAGGTCTTCAGCACTGACTGGACCTTTTATCCTAAACGCCAGTCAAATTCTCACGTGTTTTGGGCAATAAGTAATGAACTGAATGACCAAGGAACAGAAGATCTTTAAATTGTCATGTAATCCTTCACGGCTGTAACATGTTTTAAAATCCTTTCAGTATTTTTTTATATTTCAGTTGTGTTTGTTTTTTTTAACTGGTCACATTAGAGTTTGATGGAGACAACAAAACAGGAAGCAAGGCTTTTTGACCAGATACCTATATTGTTGAAATGATGCCCTGTGTGTATTTCAGATGCAGTTATTCAAAACTATTTTTGGTCAGAATCACTTTGTGTGTTTTATTGTTAACAGTACAACTCATCAAACAGGGTTTTGTTTACTGTTCTTTCTGTTCTGTATCTTTGTGGGTACAGTTTTCAACTGACATGATCTGAACAAAATGACACCGTTAACCTCACAAAAGACCTTTTAAATGCCTCATTCGAGCTGTAAATGTTGGATATACTGTTTGACTCCTAACATTGAGGTACATTTGAGCATTGCAGCAATTCCTCACCTGATCGCTGCCTTCTGTAGAGGAATATTATTCCAGTTTCACGCGTATCGGCTGTGGAGAAATGCGTAGTTTGGCATGGTCGCTGTCAGCTGCAGGGGTCGCAGTGTTTGTTTCAGTGTCACAAACTAAAACGCACTCCCACTTCACTGGTGTTGGATGTTCTCAGTCTCTGTCTGTCTCTCTCTCAATCATGTCGTCTCTTCGCGCGTCTGCGGTCTCTCAGGCGTGTAAACCTCACCCCGGCTCATCAGGTGGGGCTCACGGCTCCGGTCAGGCGCTGCCTCCCCACGTGAGCCCTCTGGATCAGGCTGACGATCAGTCCAGTCCAGCCAAGAGGAAGAGGACCGCAAGCCCCGCCAAGGTTTGTGCTCAGTTTCCTCCGGTCAGCACGTGGCAGATATAATGACAGCTGTAATGATCGCATCTCTGTGTCTCTTCGCATCACAACAGAGTTCTACAGAGTCTTGGACCAACAGTTCAGCACAGCCACCAACTCCAAACTGGTATCTGTCACCTCAGAAGCTGCAGGTGAGAGCATGAAAAACGCCTCACGATGATTGTGAGCCCTGAGCTGTTTTTATAGGCTAACTGTAGAATCTATGCTGGCGGCTCTGGCGAGTTATTGGCCCGACTGACTTGCGCGCTTAAAGTTGGTTTAGACCAGCGGCGTCCAATCCTGCTCCTGGATTTCAGCTCCAACTCTCCGCCTGGCGGTTTCTAGCGGTCCTCGATCGTCTGGTTGAGGTTTGTGTGTTTAGGGCTGCAGCTAAATTTGGCTGGAAGGAGCAGGATTGGACGAGCCCTGGTTTAGACGATGGGTTGTCGTAGGCCTGCACAATTAATCGTTTGTAAACCAAAATCGCGATTTGATAGGGTGCATTTTTGTTTTTTTTTCAAATTGCAAGAGCTGTGATTATTTCGATTGACTATCAGATATGTAACAAGCATATACGTCGTTTTTGACCGTTTGTTTCATGTGCATATTACGTCTTCTTGCGTATATTATGTTTGATGCGAGTTTAACCAATAGGGGGCAATTGAACACTGCATGTACTGACTGAACGAGCAAATAACATTAATGCCATTTGGAAAAGATGAGCGGGAGCAGCGGCTGAACTTCCCAACAAAGTGTGTCTGCAGAAGAGCAAAGTCCTGCAGACGACTTGGCACCTAAATGCCTAATTTGCGCGCACTGGGGAGTCGCTCTCTTAAAATTGCTTTTCAATGCGCGTGCGAGTCTTGCTTTCGGTTTCGTTTTAACTGTCGCGGGAAGCGCTCGGCGGTGCTGAGTGTGCATTCTACAATTTGATTTTCTTATGTCTAAACGAAGACTTATGGCGTGAGGCTCACGAACACATCTGTAATTATGCTTTGTTTTGATGTAAATTTGTTGTATTGCCACGTGATGGAGCAACTTTAATCAAACCACATCAAACCTGTAGCACTTTAAAGAAGTAGTAAAACCGCATTTTAAATCGCGAATCGCAATTTTGATTAGAAAAATCGCAATTAGATTTTTTTCTCCAAATCGTGCAGCCCTAGGTTGTCGGTTGTTCGGTCTCTCTTTGGCAGTGACCCATGAGCTGATTCTCACACTTAAGACCTGAGTTGATTTTCTGATGTGAGGTGTTTTTTTTTTTTGTTGTTGTTTTTTTTTTGTTTTTTTTTTTGGAGTTGACCAGCTTTTATGGTAATTTCACTGATGATTATTGTCAGTGGTTGTAATCAGTCGCTCACTCTTGTTGTCTCCTCCTCTTCTGGGCAGTTTCTGGAACAGTTGCGAGCCAACCGGGCGAGTCTGAAGCCCGTTCAGCTGCAGATGTTGGAGCAGTTGGAGGCTCAGCTGTCAGCCATGCACCTGCACCAGCAACAGGTACATCAGAAGCAGTTTGAATCATTACAAGTTCATTTGTAAGAATGTTTTATGAATCTGGACCGAAATCATCAAACTCGCGTGTGACATCTGAAGACACTGGTGACACTGATTACAAGGGTGTAGGGATGTGCGGTATAGCGGTAATGGAAAAATACCGGTGTATATTTTTCAAACAGTTTGATTTCCTCATTTTGCCCAGTTCGGTATTTCATACGCTGCTGTTCAGATGTTCACCTGTAGACGACAGCGCTTCCCAAAGCTGCAAAACCAGTAAACGCGTAACAACAGAAGAACGCGATACATCTTCAAACAGATGAAACTGAATCAACGCGCTCGAAACTAGTAAATAAAGACAACAGTAGAAGTGAAATATGGCATTATTTTGCATACAAAACCGACGATAAAGGTGAATGAGCTGACCTTACTGCAGCTCAATGCAAGCGTTTCTATAAATCACCAAACATTTGTCACTTGCTCATCCTGATCTTTTCCACCAATTTAGAGATCGACAGATGAGTGCATCAGTCAAAAATTCTGATTTTAATCACTTTTATTCTCAAATGATAGTGGACAGTAGTCAAATATTTTATTACTTTATTACTTTACTCAAGTAAATGTAAACAGTATCTGTAGTTTATCAGAGTGTTTTTCTTTGGGAAGTTTTTACTCCATTCCAAAGCATAATGTCATACTTTTTTCTAATCTACATTTCATAAATAAAAGTTGTTTGTTTTACTAATTAAGAATATTAACAATGTAGTATTTTCTTGTACTCAAGTACATTTTAGAATGACTTTTACGTGAGTAAAAGAAAGAAAGTAATGTATTTCTAATGTAATAAAGTATTAAATATTTAATCTGAAACATTGTGCGGTAAAAAGTACAATATTCTGCTTTGGGATGTTATGAAGCAAAGTTTTCTAAAGAAAACACTCGAAGTACAGACACTTGAAAAGTACTATTAAAGTGGAGTAAAAAATACTAGTCTGAAATCTAAAAACAAGCAGAGAGACAGAGATAATAATGTGATTTTGATTATTTTGATTGTTAGGGACTAATAAACTAATACATGTTTAGTGTGTTAACATTACTTACTACAGTATCGATTTAGTATTGATACAGAGGTATTACATTCTGGTGTCGAGCCATCCCTACAAGGCTGTTTGTTTGACTTGCTTTTTCTTGGCCTGTAAAATTCACAGCTGGTTGTAATTTTTACCTGCAGATGAGGCAAAACTCTTCTGGACAGATACGACCCACCCTCCTCAACGGCCCCTCAGGCGACTCCTCACTGCCTGCTCATCCCGTTCCTCGCGGCCCGGCCGTGCGTCCGTCTTGCAGCGCTCCGCCGTTGGCCAACGGGCCGCTGCCTCCTGGTCCTGGTCCCCGCACCGGCCCACAACCCCCTTCAGTCGGCAATAATCACACGCCAGGAACCAGAGCGAACGGAGACGTGCCTTACCTGCACCCCAACGCACTACCTCACAACTGCACAAGCCCAGGAGACACGTGGAAGAGCCAGCATCTCAACGCCGCTCAGGTGCGCTTCTGCTTTTGATTTACTTCTGCTTTATTCTGCATCGGTCGTTCACGCCTCAGACACGAACCTTGAGATTTCCAGAGACATTGATCCATTTGTCTTTAATACCAAAAATATCTAATGTGTTTCAGCTTTAGCAAAAAGAAAATGCACACAAGAACGGCTGAGCATTAGAGATAAACGTGCCGAATGCTAGATTATCTGAAACTATGTGCAGAAACGGCATTATAATGCTAGCTGTCATCTGCGTCTGGTTTGAGATCGGAAAAATTTTAAGTATTCTGTAATATCATTGTTTTCATCAATGCGCAACATAAATATCTCAAAGGGTTTAAGGTTTTGTGACCCTTTTACAGGCAAAAAGGCCATTTAGCTCTGCCTCATGACTTTCCCTCTTCAAGCAATAGTAATTCCACAGATCTGACACCCAGCCGGCAACAACGCCTGTGTTTTGGGAGGATCATAAACAAATAATCCCATAGCGTTTGTTTGTTTGTTTTTGTGTTAAGATCGTTCGTTCGTCAAGCTCGGCAACACGTTTCCTGAAAAAAACGTTTCTTTTTAGAATCTCTATCGTTGTGCTTCTGTTGCTATTCCTGTTTATTTCTGCAAAGCTGCTTTGACACAATCTCTGTTGTATGAGGCTCTCTGAAAATAAAGGTGACTTGACTCATACTTTTGAATTTCCTCCCGATGTAGGGGCTTCAGAAAGGTCCGGGTTCGCATTGGGCGGGTCCTAATGGAGACCGGACTCTCTCTTCCAGCGGTTCGGCCGACGGCGGCCCTCACAATCAGGTTGGACATTCCGCCACGACGCCGTCGGAGCCAGCTGTCAATCACCTGTCCTCTCCTTCCTCCACGTCCTCCCCCGCTTCTTCCTCGTCGCAAACGGCTACCTCAGGTGCGCCCCACGGCGCCGCCCCGACCAAAGAGAGCGCCGCCCCGCAGGGCAACGGTTCCACTGCCGCCAACCACCACAGCCCCGACCGCACTCCCACTTCCGCGTCCGGCTCGCCGGCGGCCCCTTCCGCAGACAATCCGCAGCTCTCCGCTCTTCTCGGAGGCAAGGAGAGTCCCGCCGCGAGCTCCAGGGTGAACCACGTCCATCCGGGCCCCGCGCAGACGGCGCCGGGCAGTTCCACCGCTTCTTCTCCCGCCTCCGCCCTGTCCGCCTCGTCGCCCTCGCCCCGCTCCGCGGAAGCCGCCGCCGCCAGCCTTAACAAGCCAGGCTCTGCCGCGCCAGGACCGCCGGCCGCCGGCGTCACCGTTAACGGGAGCGGAGGGGGAGCTTGTTCGGAAGACTCTCAGAGCCCGCTGAAGGTGGAGCCGCCGGAGCTTTGCATCAAAGCGGCCGCAGCTCACAAGCCATCTCACTCGTCCTCCACCGTCTCCATTTACCCCACATCCGCAGACGTCCTGAAAGCCTGCAGGTACGCTCCGCTTCTGTGGATTGATGCGTGTGGGAATCGTCGCCCTCTAGAGGTGGCCCTTATTGTTTTAGAGCTCACCTGATAATGGTCGTGACACACCGGTGTTTAATGCCGCTCAGGGCCCGCTTTATTGTCTGAATGTTTGGTTAAACCAGTGGTTCTCAAACGGGGTACTTGAGGTACCCGAACAAAATGCTGAGCTTTGCCATTCATTTAATTCAACCACAATTTAAAGTAACGTTAAAACCCAGCATGTATTTCTGACGAGCTTTTATTAAAAACAGGAAATCTCTTGCGGTCAAAACTGACTGTATCCACAGCAGCAGCGTGCGTATGATAGGATGCCCACAGAGTATGCTGCTTTAGCAAAACGCGCATTGCGTCTTTAAAGTAGCTCTGTAGCACTTAATGGCAACAAATATTGACAGACTGTAGGCTACATAAAGATCGATTTAAGAAACTCATTTCAATACAGAAACATGTCCTGTGCCAGTCATTTTTCATGTTTCATTTACAAGCAAGATTGCAGTTTTCTCTGAATATACAGTCGATTGCAAATTTTGATTTGAACAGTTAAACAAAAAAGTATTATTAAATGAGCATTTTACATTTTAAATATAGCTTACATTACTGTTTGATATATTTTCAACAAAACTGTAAAGAAATCCGCAACAGAACTGGTGTGTTTCGTTAAAGAGGAAATCTGCAGCTTTGAACGATTCGGAGAGTCAGTGGACGGTTTGCTATGAAATAATTTCCAGTTGCCATGGAAACTGCAATAGTAATATTAATATTGGACAATATTTGGCCAAGATACAACTATTTAAAAAAGCTGGATTTTTCAAAATAATGAGAAAATCACCTTTAAAGTTGAAAATGAAGTTCTTAGCAATGCATATTACTAACCAGAAATTAAGTTTTGATATATTTACAGTAGGAATTTTACTAAATATCTTCAGAGAACATGATCTACTTAATATCCTAATGATTTTTGTCATGAAAGAAAAATTGGTCGTTTTGACCCGTACAATATATATTTGGCCATTGCTACAAGTATACCTGTGCTACTCAAGACTGGTTTTGTAGTCCAGGGTTACACATTAATAATACACTGGGGGTACTCAGAAGAATGTGAAATGCACCAGGGGTACGCCACTGTAAGAAGTTTGAGAACCACTGGGTTAAACAGTCAACTGAGTCTGGGCACAGATCTAGCCATACCAAACCTGCTCTTTACATTTGTTTAGAATGCAAAAGTATTTTGATAAACAAGCACGCATGGGAAAGCCGTCTGTGGCGTTAAACATTCTTCATTTCATGTTTTGAAGTGCTTAAGCCGTGTCACACACTGTGGTTGCGCAAAAAATGAAATGCAGTCTAAATTTGCTACATTTTAATTGACCGCAGTGAGCTTCTGTAGACTTGAGTATCTTGTGCCTCAGTAGATATTGAGAATTTTTTTTAGTCTTTCTTTAACATTTCAGTTACAATTAGTTTTTTACTGTTGTCTTATTCTGCAGAAATAAATTTTGTTCTGTCACGCTGACTTGCAGGAATCTTGGGAAGAACGGTCTGTCGAGCAGCAGTATCCTGCTGAACAAATGTCCACCGCCACGACTTCCTCCTCCTCCGTCGCCGCCGCTGGCTAAAGACAAACTCAACCCGCCGACGCCAAGCATCTACGTGAGACCCTGCGTGCAAATAATGACCACTGTGTTTATTTGATACATGTCTAGATGTGTTTATAAATGCGTGTTTATGTTTCAGTTGGAGAATAAAAGAGACGCGTTCTTCCCGCCGCTGCACCAGTTCTGCACCAACCCGTCCAACCCCGTCACCGTCATACGCGGCCTGGCCGGAGCCCTCAAACTAGGTTGGAGCTGGACACACACATACACACTCTCTCTCACACTTTCTCACACACACGCACACACTCTCACACGCACACACTCACACACACTCTCTCACACACACTCTCTCTCACACACACTCTCTCTCACACACACTCTCTCACACACACACACACACACACACACACACACACACACACACACACACACACACACACACACAATCACCTGAAAGGCCAAATGTGGATTCTTGTGGGAGTGACACGTTTCTCTGCAGTTTCCATGGCAACTATAAAACGGATTGAAACTTGCTTTGCCCTCCATTGTTGCAAAGAATTCAAGGACGTTTGGCTGGTTTGCTGGATGAAATGCAAGATTTGAGTTTTTAGCCTGTGTGTTGCAAACATGATGTTGCAGGGGTAAAATGGTCAGGTTCCTCTTTCAGGTCAAGTGTTCTGTCATAGCAGAGCGCATTTGAAAGTGAATCGTGTTTTAAATGCCTAAAGATATTGGTCTGTCACGCTGACCGGTTCGGCTAGGTACACTGGAAAAATACAGTTTTACGTAGAGAACATTTATATTGCAAGTCCTTTTTTCTTTTTTTGTAAGACTCTTAAACTGGACTTGTTTTCCCTGTGTTTGATGTCGGGTCAGCTCACATGGTGCCATCATCCAGTCGGTGTTATCATGATATTATTTTCCTGTGATTACTCAGAGTCAGATTAGAAACGCAAACGCACATCCGGAGAGAGCGGCACGTTCGTTCTAGCTGTGCTGGTGTTCTCTGGGACATTTCTGCTTGGAACACTTGTAGGATTTTGGATCACGTGTGTATTCTCTGTCTCTGTAGATTTGGGCCTGTTCTCCACAAAAACACTAGTAGAGGCAAACCCAGAGCACCTGGTGGAGGTCCGGACGCAGCTGTGTCAGCCGGCCGACGAGAACTGGGACGCCAGCGGTCTGAGGAAGCAGTGGCGCTGCGAGAGCAGCCGCTCTTACACCACTATCGCCAAATACGCACAGTACCAGGCCGCGTCCTTCCAGGAGTCGCTGCGGGTGAGACACACGGCCACAGTAAATTTGGTTTCGTGTCGCCTTTTGCAGATGAAATGACACTTTGTTTTGGTTTTTTTTTTTGTGCTTTCAGGAAGAAAATGAGAAGAAGGGCCAGAAGGAGATGTCAGACTCTGAAATGATGTCCTCAGAAACGTGAGTGTCTCGCGTCTGTCGGCCGTTGCTGTGTTTTAGCCGCGCTGATGTAAACCTGCGCTTACTCTCCTCATTCTGCTCAGTGTTTCCAGGAGGCGGAAAGGTCCTTTCAAACAAGTGAAGTATGGGACGAACATTGATGTCTCTGATGAAAAGAAGTGAGTCTTTGACGCGTGTGGTTTTCTTTTTGCACGTTGTGAAAACTTGAGAACAAATGACAAAGCCAGTTTTCTGAGTCTAATGTGTTTCTGCTGCTGCAAGTCAAGTCAGCTTTATTTATATAGCGCTTTTTACAATACAGATTGTGGCAAAGCAACTTTACATTATCAAATAGGAAGGTAATATATTATTAATGCAAAAAGAAACCGTAGATCATTTTAGTTGAAGGAAATTAATCAATAATTCCAAATTAATAACAAATTTAATTGTCCCCAACTGAGCAAGCCATAGGTGACAGTGGCAAGGAACCAAAACTCCATCTGTAGTACAGAAGGAGGGGAAAAAAAACCTTGGGAGAAACCAGGCTCAGTCGGGGGGTCAGTTCTCCCCTGACCAACATGCAAGCAGTTTATACCTGTAGAGGTGGCTGCAGTTTTTCTCCTTGTGTTAGCGAGGGAAGAGTCTGTGTCCAGTTAAACTAGCACATCTTTACCACTGCAGCTCTGTTTAATAGTTAAAAGCCGAAGGCAGATTGTTGACTGCGCTGCTCCCCCTGCAGGTGGAAGCTGCAGCTGCAGGAACTCAGTAAGCTGCCTGCGTTTGCGCGCGTGGTGTCTGCCGGGAACCTGCTGAGTCACGTGGGGCACGGCA
Organism: Cirrhinus molitorella; assembly: GCA_033026305.1. NCBI lineage: Eukaryota > Metazoa > Chordata > Actinopteri > Cypriniformes > Cyprinidae > Cirrhinus > Cirrhinus molitorella. The sequence continues at coordinate 38,822,871 of CM065130.1, forward strand.
TTCTGGGTATGAACACGGTCCAGCTCTTCATGAAAGTTCCGGGCAGCAGAACTCCAGGTGAGATGCCGTTGTTATCGAGACGCTTCGGAAACGCAGTGAAACGAGCAGCTCACGTGATTCCTCCGTTCATATGTAGGGCATCAGGAGCACAATAACTTCTGCGCCGTCAACATCAACATCGGGCCGGGCGACTGCGAGTGGTTTGCCGTGCCAGAGCCGTACTGGGGAGTGATGAGCGAGTTCTGTGAGAAGTAGGTGACGTTCGCGAGCCGCTTCGAAGCCGCGGGGCTTAAACTTAACTTTAACGGATCTTAAAATTGCTTCTGCTGACGTGCCTTCGTCTCTTTTTCAGGAACAACATCAACTTCCTGAAGGGATCGTGGTGGCCGAATCTAGAGGATCTGTACGAGGCTAACGTGCCGGTGTACCGCTTCATCCAGCGGCCCGGAGATCTGGTTTGGCTGAACACAGGAACGGTCCACTGGGGCCAGGCCATCGGCTGGTGTAATAACATCTCGTGGAACGTGGGCCCTCTTACCGGTGCGTCGCTCGCGCGTTCAGATGCTCAGCGCGTCCGTCTGCTAGGGGTGTGCGACATTGACCAAAAAAAATCTCTATTTTCTGGGATTTTGTCGATGGCGATAATTAGACAATATTTTAGCTGTGTGTTATTGTGCTTAAAAAGGACTACAGTGCTAAAGTTTTTGATATTATTCATATTCTGTGTGGTCAGTTCACAGCAGTGATAATTATTCTTTTCCTAAAAGTTTAAATGGATTTTTAAATTGACCTTTTATGGGCATTTTTTACCTTTTATAAAGCCTTTTTTTCTAAAAGAGTGCATCAACTTTTGAGTCTAATTCTTACATTTAATCAGTTAATTATAATAAAAATACATTTAGTCTGTTACTAAACAAATCAAATCAGCATCAACAAAATTCATATTTGCAGAAGCTGCATATAAAGTGGCATTTAGATGCATTTCCACATTAAAGCCGCCAGCAGGTGTCAGTAAGTCACTGTTAATAAGAGAGTCACTGCGATTGAACCGAATCATTTAAACGGTTGATTCATTCAGAAACTAAACGCCTTCATGTTGCTCAGAGACACAAAACAGTGCTGTGGCTGTGTTTGCAATGATTTTTGTTTGTCGAAATTAAGCACAAACAGGAAATATGCTGTCTAAAACATAAGTTAATATTAACTTCTTGTTTCTTGGACTGTTATAAAATCAACGTCACATTTATAGTCATGCTGATTTTTGAAGGAAAAACTTTACTGTTCGTGTGATATTGTTTAACTAGATAAAATTATATAAATGTATATTTTCTGTCCCCATATCTTTAATTCTGTGATCATTTCTAAATGCATTTTAATAGACTGAATCATGCAGTGAAAGAATGCACTCGAAATGCACACTTACAGACTCTCATATTGTATGTGTGCACTCTGTAGGTGTGTGTTGTTCGTTTTTCGCATTATACTCGATAATGTAAAATTGCACATCATTAAAACAACGATTTTGATATTATCGCAGACGATATATATATGTCGCGCACCCCTGCCGTTTCTGCCTTGTTGTGTGATTGTCGTGTCTCTCTGCTTCCTGCAGCGTATCAGTACAAGCTGGCCGTCGAACGCTACGAGTGGAACAAACTCCAGAGCGTCAAATCTATGGTTCCCATGGTGCATCTGTCGTGGAACATGGCGAGGAACATTAAAGTGTCCGACCACAAGCTGTTTGAGATGATCAAGTGAGTGTGAAGCGTCACCCTTTGTCTGGGCTCCTCCGACGATCTGGATCGAATGGTAATAAATGTCTCCGGTTAACAGGTTCTGTTTGCTGCGGACGCTCAAGCAGTGCCAGACGATAAAAGAGGCGCTGGTGGCCGCCGGGAAAGAGACGATCTGGCACAGAAGAGGCCGAGACGAACCGGCCCATTACTGCAGCATCTGTGAGGTGAGCGCTCCGTGCCACTGCAGAATAACGGTCCGCTTCCGTCGGACAGCTGCTGAAATCACGCTTCTCTGCTGACTTGTTGCAGGTGGAGGTCTTTAACCTCCTCTTCGTGACGAGCGACAGTTACTCCAGGAAGTCCTTCGTGGTTCACTGTCAGGATTGCGCTCGGAAGGGCAGCAATGATCTCGACGGTTTCGTGGTGCTGGAGCAGTACAGGATGGAGGATCTCATGCAGGTTTACGACCAGTTCTCATTAGTAAGTGGTTTTATTTGACCCAACATGTCGTTCACGTACCCCAGGGTGTGTCTTTTTGCTCACGCAGCCAATGGAGATGAGCGGCGGGATAGGGCTGACAACAAAAATGTCGCATTTCAAAATTTAGACTAGGGCTGCACGATTTGGGAAAATTTTCATATTGCGATTATCGAGGTCAATTTTGCGATTACGATTATAATAAATGGTATTGGGGGCACAAAATGGGGCTTCATGAATTATGAGCTTCTAGAAGATTTGACCTCTTAACTGAAGTTCTTTTCACAGATTGAACATAAATTAAAACGGTATAAATAACCAAAAAATTAACAATACAGTTCTTTCTTAGTCTTATTAAGTGCAAACAATAAATGCAGCCATAATCAAAGCAGGGTTACTCTCTTAATATTCAAAGTGCCAATAGAGACTGACTTTTTCAAGCATGGTACAGAGCTATAGACAACTACACAACCGATTATAGCTTACATGCTAATAACAGCCTAGATATGTCACGCAGCCTAATTTGCGCGCTTTGGGGAGTCGCTCTTAAAATTGCTTTTCAATGCACGCGCGAGTCTTACTTTCGGTTTCGTTTATCTGTCGCGGGAAGCGCTCGATGCTGAGCCTGCATTCTACAATTTGATTTTTTTGTCTAAACGAAGACTTATAATACTCACGAACACATTCGTAATTATGCTTTGTTTTGTTTTGATATAAATTTGTTGTATTGCCACGTGATGTAGCAACGTTAATTTTGTGAATCTTGCACAATACATGTCTCTGCTCAGCGTCAGTGATCTCAAATCCAAAATATCGTCATACAGAGGTAGAGTTTTTATTGTCTCCTCGGCACTCATCTTCGTTCTGTCAGAGCTTTTTCTTTTTATTTATTTATTTATTTAATCTTTTGTTTTGTTTTTCGCAGCACGGAAAATGGGCAAACTGTTCTCAGAAAGCATGTGTTCTCAAGTGCACACAATTAGCCTAATATAAAATAATATAATCGCAACATTTTCCCGTCATGTAATCACACAGGCAGACATCACGATTGCGATACGATTAATCGTGCGGCACTAATTTAGAAGTTTAAATAAAAACACATATTCGAAAACATTGCATGTGATTTTTGTGTGCTGTAAGGAGGCAGCCTTATCAGTGGAGCACAAGATGCAATGACGATGTAATTGTTGTTTCATTGTAATGTTTTATTAGCCTATCCAGTTAAAGCCACCGTTCATTGAAAAGATTGCAGAACATCTTGTTTGCATCAACTTAAACTAAGCCGTTTACACAGAACGCTTTATTTGTGCAGTTTCTAGAGGGACATCTATCAGCATTGCACTTGCGTCTCGCTGCACAAGAGACACACATGAGATTTTTCAGAAATATCACAATTCTGTCATTTTGATTAAAAAGAACAAAGATGGGCTACATGTTACAAATACACATAATATACAAATAAAACAAACTTTGATTTTCAGGTACAGTGGGTGTGTTTAGCAGTAGCATTCAAGAAATTGAATTAATAAAAATAAAACACTATATACACTACATGCATAAATTATACATTGACTATTATTAAAGCAACTGTAGTAAAGTGCTTCAGCTGCTGTAATCCACATCCACAGAGGTTTGGGACACCGTGAGTGAGAATTTTACTGTTGGTATTGAACTGTCCCTTTAATCGTCAGCCTGTTTAGTTCTGTCTCTTTAAGAGCTGCGTGCATTTAATATGCAGGTGCACATCTGTCGCTCTCTCAAATCACTAGCCAATTTGGCAGGTTACTTTTTGTAATGTTCACTCATTCATTTCTTAGGGAAGTTCATGCAAGCCAAATCTGTGCAGCTTTAGTGCAAATACTTAACTAGTGAGACATCATGGAGTATATTGCAAAAACCAGACAAAACACAGAGTGCAGGCATTCGCGAATACACGATGATGTCTGGTTAGACTAACAGTGCTCATCCACGTTTAGAGTGCGTTCTTTCACTGCAGAATTGAGTCTGTTAATATGCATTAAGAATGATCACATAATTCAAGATAAGGGGGGAGAAAATGTATATATTTATATCATTTCATATAGTTAATCTCACACGAAGAGTTTATTTTTTATTTTATTTTTTTTTTTTTTTTGTAATCAGCATGGTTACAAATGAGATATTGATTGCATATAGCAATTGAATAAATAATAAGTTAATATCAAGAGGCTTAACTTTTAGACACCATATTGGCTGTTTTTGCTTTATTTCGCCAACAAAAATTATTCCAAACACAGCATTATTTTGTGTCTCTGGGCAGCATATGACAGTGTTTTGTCCCTGAATGAATAATCCGTTTAAATGATTCGGATCAATTGCAATGACTCACTTAAAGAGTGACTTAATGGCACCTACTGGTGGCTTCAATTTCACAGTTATATCTTTTTTTTTTTTTTTTCTTTCTTTTTTTAATATCAGTATTCAATGTTTTATGTTTCAAATATCAAAAGATTTATGCATGTGTAACTGCAGGTTAAAGCATTTCATGTCCCTCTGAGCTGCATTAATGTGTAAATACATCTAAATGCCACTTCAACTTCTGCAAAGATTTTGTTGATAGTGATTTAATTTTAGTAACACCGTAAATGTATTGTTGTTGTAATTGACTGATTAATGTAAGAATTTGACTCAAAAGATGATGCACACTGTTAGAAAAATATAATTTATAATGGTAAAAATGCCCCTAAAAGGTAAAATTCCATTTAAACTTACTGGAAAATATTAATTTCTATCACTGCTGTGAACTGACCACCTAGAATATATAGAATATCAAAAACTTTAGGAGTCAGCTGTACATAGTCCTTAAGATATTAGCACAATAACACACTCGGCAAAATAAATCTTTATCGATACATAAAAAAAAAAAATAATAATAATACATGTAGGCTGTTATTAAATGAAATCAGTATCAACTAAATTCATATTTGCATAAGTTGTATTTGAAGTGGCATTTAGATGTATTCACACATGGTAATGCAGCTTAGAGGGACAGAATGATTTGGTATTTTGAAAATGTAATGTTGAATAGGCCTACTGATATTTGAAATTATTCTAAACATTAATATAGGCTACTTAACTTCAAATGTGAAATTAAAACCACCAGCAGGTGTCAGTAAATCGCTGTTAATAAGAGAGTAATTGCGATTGAACCGAATCATTTTAACGGTTGATTAATTCAGGAACTAAACATTGTCATGTTGCTCAGAGACTCAAAACAGGGCTGTAGCTGTTTGGAATGATTTTTTTTTTTGTTGGCGACTAGCACTAATAAATTGAAATTTTCAACAACTTTTTACATCTTTTTGCACCAGATAGTATTGTTAACGTATCGATAAGCAGCATCGGTATTGATAAAATGTAAACGATATCCATCCCTACTCAGGAGAGAAGTCAAAAGGTTTTTTTCTCACCGCAACTGAAATTATGCATTTTAAATTTGAATATAATTAGAATTTAGATCATATTTAAGTACAGTTTTTCAGCCATTTTGACAGCCCTACAGCAGGCTAACCAGCGACGGTTCAAGGAGCGTTTGGCAGGTTTATTCACGGTTCGCGTTTGTGTTTGTCGGAATGGAGACGTCGCGTGGCTTGTGTGTGTCTGAATAATGAAACGAGCAGAATGAATAACGCTCTTCGCTCACCTTGTTTTGTAGGCTCCTGCTCTGCATTCATCTTCATCTTGACATTAAGACGCTGTACATGTGGATAATATCGCATTACAGGAACTCTCTAAACGGACCATTTCTGATATTCAGGACAGTCGTGCTCGTCTCTCGCGTGGCTGGTGACCATCGGAGCACGGGATCGTCGACTCAAGTGGCTGTGTGTGTCTATGCAACCTGTTTATAAACTGCAGCGCGAGGTTGTGGCCCGCGGGGAGCGGTAGCGAGCGAACTTCCTCTCTGCAGACCCCTTCCCGAACGGCCCCTCGCCTCTGCTTCACATGAGAAATTAATCACCAACTGGGGAGGAAATTATGGGAAACTCGTTTTGTACATATTGTGTCACAACTGGCATCGTCACTTACAGACTACTGACTCGAGACGTTCTTTTTGTATTTTGTTAACATGCTGAAACCTGAAATCTCTTTTCCTTGTGTCTCAAGGGTTCGCCTTCACGGAGGAGCGCTAGCCTAGCTTTTTGTATGGTAGATAGCGATTTTACGACGACTTTGGATGGCAAAATCTACAAAAAAAAAAACAATATTTGTAATGTGAAGAATTAGGTGATCTATAATTTTTTACTGCTTTTCTGTTTTACCCGTCTCGTTATTTTGACACCATGTTCGATATTTTGTTGCTTGGGTAAGAAAAAGGAAAAAATTGTGGAAAAAACAACAGCCAAGTCACAAAGAAAAATGGGTTGCACATAGAGTAAGGAATAAAGTTTAAATGGTCTGTTTTTGTTTTGTTTTTTTTCCTCATTTGTTTCTAATCCTGATGTACATTTACACTATTTATAAATACATATTTATTGCTTGAAGATATTTGTGGATGGAATGCTGTTATTTTTCCCAGAGTACCTGCCATTAAATTTGAAGGAGTTTGGTCATTTAAACTACTCCTGCATTTTTCTATATAGAATTAAACTGCTTAGTAAGCATTGTACAGAAACTATAAAATTGTTTTATTGTTTGAAGAATGTTTTATGAGTTATTAAACAAGTTGTCAACATTTTCATGCACTTGTATTGAGTATGTGCCGATATGTGAAAACCCTTCATAGCCCCATCCGAAATCTCAATGACATTGCATTTATTTTTTTGTACACAATGACAGTTGTCAAGCGAGCATTTTGACATAGTTTATTTTAAAATGCGTTCCCCTTGTAACATTTTTGTTGTTGTTGGGCAAGACTTTATTAGCAATGATACTCGGTTCACTTACACTGTATACGGCAATGAAGTCCAGCTTGAGTAATATCTGTCTGCACTCATGAGGTCTGTTGCTATTGAACAGTACCTTTTGAAACCTCCAGAAAGGTTAAAGTTCATTGTCCTCTCATGTCATGTCGTTTACTGACAAACATTTACAAATGGACCGATTGTTTACATCAAACTGCTGACGTCCAGCGCGTCTGCGAGTTCAGTGGCTGCTCTTTAATGTGTGTTCCTCATTTGCTCAATGAAATTCGGGTGAGAAGATGTTTCCTTCAGAAGTCTTGCGGTGCAGGAGACACTTGAAGGTGGTTTCGTCTTTGAATTGTTTTTGCTGCTGTGTGGTCAGTAATGGCCTCTTGTTATGCAAGAATCTCTTGTCTTTGTTTCCCCCTTATTTGTACTTTTTCACAATCTGCTGTTGTTTAATGTTTGGTCCTAGAGAGCCGCAGGAGTTCAGCTCCAGCCCTAATCAAACACCCGAACAAGCTGATCATTGTCTTCAGGATTATTAAAGCTATAGACAGGTGAGGTTTTATTTTCAGGGTTGGAGCTGAACTCGCCTGCCGCTGCTCAAAGTGACTGCAATCAGCCGCTAGAGAACCTCATCATCCGTCTGCATCTGTTGCTTGTGTGTGTGTGTGTGTGTGTGTGTGTGTGTGTGTGTGTGATCATCACTGTGGTATCATGGTTGTGTGTGTGAGCTGATAACGTGTAATGCACAAGGCAGTTTTCTTCTGTATGACGCATGTTCAGGCTCCACTGATGGACACTGAACTGTATATTCATATAATGTCTTTCAGTACAACTGTTGATGGTGACCAATGGCTTCTCAGACAGTCGCCGTGTTTAAGCTTTATTGAATCATTTTAAAGCCGTCTCCTGACTAAACGCCTCTGTCGGTACGAAGCGGCTCTGAAACCCAGCAGACAATGTAGCTGTAATTTGACAAACACAGATCTCTACACTGTATGCCAGGTTCGAAACCGCATCGGTCTCGTTTCACGCTCACGTTGGTGGTCTTCCTCCATGGCTCTGGCTTTAGTTGAAGCGTCACGGACCGACAGCCATCAGAGACCCAGTAGCCAGATGTAGCTGCTGAAGGCAGACAGGACCTACACTGACTACTGAGCAAAGGATGGACGCCTGATGGAGCCACGTCTGCGCCGCTCTGCTCCTGTGCTGCGGCCGGGACAGAAGATAGATAACTAGGTTAACAAAACCAACATGATCTCATGGACACACCTGATACTGACGTGTCGTCTGTCCAAAGAAGGGAGACGAGTTCATGGAATGTAAGTGAGGGTTCACAGCGTGTCATCGTTTTCTTATTTAGCGCCCAAACTCTGGAACAATCTAGCTAACTCTGTTCAGGAGGCAGACTCAGTCAGTTTAAATCTAGACTAAAGACCCATCTCTTTAACCTGGCCTACACATAACACATTAACACATTTCTATAATTCAAATCCGTTAAAGGATTGTTAGGCTGCATTAATTAGGGCAACCGGAACCGGGAACACTTCCCATAACACCTGATGCACTCGCTGCATCATCAGAAGAATGGCATCTACACTAATATTAGTGTGTCTCCTGCTTATTCCGAGGTCAGATCCAGTCTGTATCCTGATCAGATGGTCACTGCAGTCCCCTGATCCAGTCCGTATCCAGATGGTGGGTCAGCACATATAGATGACCTCCTCAGGTACAAATCACTTGTTTGTTGGTCTGTGATATTGTATACTAATTGAACTGAGCTGATGATAGCATCACTGAATTCAATGATTAACTCGCTTTAACTGAAAAATGGTAACCGTTTCATTTTGCATTATTGACACACTACCTTCCTATTTGATACTGTAAAGCTGCTTTGACACAATCTGTACTGTAAGAAGCGCTATATAAATAAAGGTGATTTAACTTGACTCTTGCACCAAAACAGGTGCATTTAAACTGATTGTATAATAGCCTGGAAGTGAGTGTAATGGCCAGATGTGGCCTGGAAAATGAGTTCAAACAGACGGCGCAGCCTCAGGGACCGCCGATGGAAAGTTAAACAGGACGGGAGCTCCGTATTTAAAGTGTCTAGATTAGGAGCGCTGACTCATGCACTCATGTCACAGACGCGGCTGCAGTGGGATCAGCGGATGACGTCACACGCCAGAAAGAAACGCACTGGATCGTTTTCTGAACGCCGTCAGCGATGACGGACGCTCAGGAGTGACCTCATCGTGTTGTCCTCCTCGTTCTGTCAAATGACTGACGCGTGACGCTCTTTTTCCACTCGGCGTCTCCTGTTTCCGTGATGCCACGTGACACGAGTTTTCCATGATTTGGCAGGAAGAGGTCTGGACGTCAGCGAGCGTGAAGCGGCCGTCATCTCTGCTGTCCTTCTCTAAATCTTCTGTCATAATCACGCTCTTGTGAAGTTAGATGATGCAGGATGTCAGTTATTCCTCCTCCAGTCTCGTCCTCCCTAATGTCCTGCGTGTGAACTCTGGAAACATGAGAGGACAGAACGGGTTTAAGCTTCAGTTATAGGGGTAAAAAGCGGGAACGAGCTCCCTTTCGTGTCTCTCTTTCTTCAGTCAGCGTGTGACAGCTGCTGTTGTTGACTAACGGATGACGTCACATGCGTCTCCTGGACAGACGGGGATCATGAACTCTGACCGTGTTTCAAGACTCAGCAGGAACGGCCTTCTCTTTCAGCTAAGTAGACACGCACATTTCTCATCCTACAGCTTTGTTTTAACCGCTGATGAAAGCAGCAGCGCTAGCGGCTGTGTGTCATTTTAGGGCGGCGTGTCGAGTGGCGGTGTCGTATTTCACTATAGACAGAGAGAGTGGGTCTGACCAATCGGAGCGCTCGTCCCGGCAGCCCATTCATAAAAGCATGCTTACCCTTCACCCACATGCTGCCGCTCTCGCTTTCCTTCACTCTCGCTGCTGCGGCCGTCACCCGCCATTACACACAGAACAAGGACAAACACAATGGCGACGTCTCAGCCGCTGTTACTGAAAACACAAGCCCAGAGTCCAGAGGCTGCTGTTGAACACATTAGGAAGATGTTTGTTTTAACTGGCCACCGTTTTTTAGAAGTTTTTATATCTTTTGCCATTTACTGAAGAGTCCAAATATTCAGGGTATCCCTCAATTAATTTGAGCATATTAAAACCATATGAATGATAATTATAGGGGTATCAATTGCTAATTTAAATTAGTTTTTAGATCATAGAGTGGAACACGTCTGACCGTTCAGGTCAAAGCTCCTCATGAGTTTTTCTTGAGCTTCCAGGTGTGAGCGACAGATGATCGGCGAGATCCTTCGGATCGTCAGGTGCTTCGGTCCATCGTGTTAACATCTGCTGGTATCTAATGAAGTCTGTGTGCGTTTTGAGGGTGTCGGATGTTTTTTCTCGTCGGGGAGGATGACAGCAAGGCGGCCTCTTCCCTTTCTGTCTTTTTTTCTGTTCCTCACTTTGCTCTCGTTTCTCTTCTTCCCAGCCCGTCTCTCTCTTTCTCTCTCGTCTGACCCTAAACCTGTTCCTCGCTGACTATCTTGAGTCAGCAAACAATTGCACAATCGAACGTGACGTGAGATACCTGTCTGCAAACCTCGCGTTTTCCACTCACTCAGTTGCTCTTGCTCTTCCTTCCCAGTGAATCCGGTCTGGAGCGCTTGCTGATGTCTGTCGGGGAAAGCGCTGCTGGAATTGTACCCTGTGAAAGCACGAAGAAGCAGGTTAAGGTTAGTCTTTGTCGGCATCCATCTTGAGTTTAATGAGTAATCCGCTTCAAAGGGCCGCCGGTGAGGCAGGTGCCATCAGACCGGACCCCTATCGCTCCGCAAGCGCTCGTGTTTTTGGCAGCGCTCAATGTGGTGTGCTCTACGTTAAATACTTCACCACACTTGATCCTATTTCTCTGTTTTTCCATCCCAGTAATGTGTCACATTGTATTTTCCTGGCACAATAAAACCACGATGACATGGCAAAATGTAGCAGTACTCACATTGGTCCAGCGGAAAACTCTAGTCTGCTCTCATTGTACCTCACCTTTCTGTTTCTTTCGTTCCTGTCCTCCGCTTTCCCCTCGTTCCTGTCCTGATCTGTTCTTCTCTCCCCTTTTTACTCCCACGCTGTAATCGAGTCACATGTTGCCGGTCCGACCCCTTTAAAGAGAGGCGGGAGCTCGGGTGGGCGGCGCCTCTGCGTTCTGACCAATGGTGTCGAGGGGGCGGCGCTTACTGTGGCATTTTCTCAATGGGAAGGTCAGAGGCGCCATTCATTGAGAAACAAAGGAATGTCATTTGCTGGAGAAACTGCTCACATATATAAAGCAGAAGTGAACTGTAACCCTATTCGCATAAAGGAGCATGCTGATTCAATAGAAGATCTGATCATGAATTCAGGTTTTTAAGCAATATGTCCTTCATCATTTTTACCATGTAGAATATGTTTTATAAAAGCAGTAAGAAGCTTGAGGTGTTGTTATATAATCTGATAAACACCCTTCAGCTGTAACTCTGTGGTCTTTGACGCTTACACGTCTGCAGTCGGTCACACGCGTGATGAGTAGATGTTGTACTGGTTAAATGAGTTTAGCTCAGTTTTTTGAAAACTGTTCTGGTGTAACGTCTGCTAAATGTCTCCTGTGATTGTAAGCTAATGGACGCTCCATTACAGCTACAACTGAAGTCTGTGAAATAATTCCTGCGCCTGCTGCTTGGGCTCCTGTGACTCTCTGTGTGGGCGACAGCGTCTGTGTATGTTTTTGCAAAATATATTTACAGAGATGCACTCAGATGCATAGTGTGGACTGATATGTCTCAAGAAGCCTTTAGTGGTCACTATTTCAGATGGTGGCAAATCAAAGGCTTGTATTGTTATTCCAGGTAATCGTAATATCAGACGTGATGAATTTTGCTCTCAGATCTGCTTCACTCGAGTCGGTCTATCAAAAGCGCAGCAGGTTTCTACAAGCATGTTTCCTTCGTTTCTTCAGCCAGTGTATGTGCGTGTATTTATTCTTGTCTGGTCTTTTTCATCCTGAAGGCTTTCTTCTGCTCACTAAAGATTGATCTCTACAGGATGAATCTGCTCAACATGTTCAGAGAAACAACAACATCAGATTTCAAGATCATGAGTCAATATTCGTCATAACTGCTGTCATATCTAGCATTAACGGTTATTATGAATGCACTGAGGCCACAGAATGCTTTTAAACTGATTTTCATGCATTGTATTGTCACAGAAAGAAAATATCTCAGCTGACCATATCGACCAAATAATTATACTATACTATCATTCATGCGTTCAATGCAGCAGTTATTTTAACAGGTGTTCATATTAGCAGGTAAAAATGGGCTATCAAATACTTCATTACTTTAACTCATATAAAATCAAACAGACCTTCAGCGTGAAGACGGACTGTAATCGTATTTTTACAGTGAACCGTTTCCTTCTGTCAGGACATTTCAAGTCTCTGGTTGTCACGCGCCGAAGCGTCTAGATCTTTTGGATATTAAAGGATAGTTAGCGCACTACTCTAGACATTATAACATGTGGATCATGCGCGCGCTCATGCTCGCGACACAAACCAACTCGACAAACTACAGCGCGCGACCTCGTTCACGCGCCGCGCCTCGCGCTATTCCGTTAACGGCGAGTTTAACCGATCGCTTCTGAGGCGAGTCTACAGAACAAACGCAGTCCTTCACGTGCACGAACTTTTGGAAATCTTCATAAAGCTGATTTATCATACTTGCGCCCGTTATATTCGGTACATGTCGAGGTCATCGTTGTTTTTTATAATAATAAATAGTAATGATGTACAGCAGATAAAACGTGTCTGAACGACAAACACAGTGAAATGAACATTTACCTCTGCAGCTTTACCTTCTTTCACGTGAACGCGCCTGTTCCCCCCTCGAACTTCTGCTGCTGAAACTAAAGAGAGAAAAACACTCGAGTTTAAACTCATTGAGCAGCGCGCGCCCGCACACTGACTGCATCTGACTGAAATATCTCGGGCTGTATGTATGCATGTGTGTCAGAGACATGATCTTTATTGATTTCAGAGCTCCCTGCTCTAAGATCATCAGAGTTCTGGCTGTTCAGCTGTAAGACTGCGGGTGTTTCTGATTGTGTCACTTTCCTGATCTTCGGCCATCATCTCATGATCAGAGTCTATCTTCAGCCCCACAAATGAACACAATAATCTGTGTTTTCTGTCTCTTTCAGTGTTTCCTGTTCCTGACTCTGGAAGCACAGACTTCATGAAGTCTCAGACTGAAGCTGTGATTATTGAATTAAAGAGTAAATATACACACACACACACACACACACACACACACACACATTGATGAAGGGTCTTACCTGAGGCGTCAGCACTAGCCGTGTGATCCCATTTATTTTGCACATTCTTCTTTCTTTCACTGTCCTCTATTTTTCTTTTTTCCGGTTGTCGGCTTTTTTCTGTCATCATCAGAAGTGAGCTGCGTTCTACATGCGACGTATTTCTCACTGTGATATAAAATCACTCGTTCTATCAAGCGTCTCTCTCTCTCTCTCTCACTCACTCACACTCACACATACACTATGTGTCTCTTTCTCTCTTATTCACACAAGTGATCAATCGGCAGGCGGTGAACAGGCTTAACTCCATATACCTCTCCACCCCCGAGTGTGTGTGTGTGTGTGTGTGTGTGTGTGTGTGTGTGTGTGTGTGTGTGGACCCCTGCCTACACACTCTCTCAAGGGCTCTCAGCCCCCAACACACTCACAAATAGCCTGATTCACACACTCACACTCAACATACATATACAACAGCACATTTACACCGACAGCCGCCCACGAGAGCACTTCCATTCCTACATCGCCGTCTAATGGAGCCGCGGCGGAGGACGGCCCGGGCTAATTATGTTTCACCCTCCATTAATTAACAGAGGCATTATCTCACACGGGCTTTAATGCGTTCGGGCGAACGTTACAGCGGGTCGTGTCTAATCGCAGACTTTGTCTGTAGCCCTTCGATATCAGACTTGGCGTCCGCTCTTCCTTCAAACCGAGCGGCGTTACGAAGCGTCAAGATCATTGAGGTCAAATCAAATTAGAATAAATGAAGTGCTTCTGTTTCACCAGAGAGGCGTGAAGAGCGGCGCCGCCTTCAACCTGCCAGCAGCGAGCGTGTTTCGCCGCAGGACTAAATAAAGCATTCGCAGTAGAGAACAGAGTCTCTTCTCGGTCCTAGTAAGAGCTGAGCCGAACGACCCGATCTTTGAGTCGGGAAACCGCGATCGGCAAACGCGGAAGATCGTCCGCGAACCCAAACGGACTCGGATCGCGCGTCGAACCGGTTCGATTCTTAACGTCAGGTTACTCCCAAGCGCATCCTCGATGTCTGCGTTCATTAGCATTCTGGTGCTGGTTAACAGATTAAAATGTGAGTGGGAGATGAAGAAAGAACTGTTTGTCGCTCCACACTTCAGACTGCAGGGGAGGAGAACTAGTCGACTTAGACTCGCTTTTAAATAATTACCAGCAACCCTGATAATGGCAGAGCAACTCGGGCAGAGCTTTCAGACGTGGAGACGGACAGTATTAAGAGCAGAAAGTGGGATGGGATCGCTTGTCGCTGTCTGGAGGCGTCAGAGCACAGACTCCTCTCTGAACGCGCTTTCTAAAGATTGTGCGAGCAGCATTTTCCTGTGCGATTGGGTTTCTGCTGGAGGTTTAGACGATGGTTTTTGCTGTAGTGATGGACGCTGGGCTCCTCACATGGCTGAAGGGTGTAGTGGGTGTATTTGCCTGCATACGGCCCGTGGGTGTTTGTGTGGGCGCCTGCGTAGGCGTCATGTGAACCTGACTCACGGTTCAGTCTGCTGTAGAGGCAAAACAACACAATAAACACGAAACACACAATCGCCGAAGCGTCGCTCTGATTGGACCAGAAAAACAACTAAACTAATTTGAGCGACGCAATTATCGTAATCATGCGAGCCATAAAAATATGAGCAAATGCATATTTGCATGATCATTTTGACGGAATTTAACATTTAAAAAACAAAAGAAGGTCCTTTTTCTGCTAATGTCACTCCTGTTAGTAGCAGATGTGCTAGAGATATAGTGTTACAAATAAGCATTGGTTTTATTTCATTTATACTCGTATTAATGAATTAAATACTTGATGTTTTTCAATATGACCCCGTTCTGTGTTTCTTGCAGGGTCTGACTGTGGCAGCTTTGTAGGTTTGGGTAAATTGGAGTGTGTTCGAGTGAGGAATTATGCAGGATTGTGTGGGTGTTCGCTGGCAGGAAGCCCATCGCTGCCTCGCTGTAGAGAATGAGAGGTGGCGAGGACGCTCTCGCTTTCTTCATCCCAACAAACTACTGACACGCAGAGAAGAGCAGGAACGATGTTCAGAATTCACCTCGATGACACGAACCGCGGGTTCGGCCGGTTCACGTCCCGAATCTGCTCCTCTGCTCGCTGCGAGGCAAAGCGGTTCGGTCTGTGAATCCTGCCTTTCAGAGCCCGAGTTCACCGCAATTATAGCTCAGATGCGTCACGCTGTGCCGAACGGGAGGTTTGTCATCCGCCGAGGCCCGTGCCTTTGTCGCGCCGTGGCCTTGATTGGCAGGAAGCTTCAGGACTCGCTCAAAGAGTGCTGCGGAAACCATGGCAACCCCGAGTAGTGTAAAAGAAGAAGTGCAGCTCAGAAGGACAAATGCCGGTCTCGTGAGCGCCGGCGATTCACCTGCGCAGACCCGCAGCCCAGAGCCGTGCCCCGGCCTTCCTTCAGAGCGACGCGGCCCAGTCCATCAGCGATTCTGAGAGAAAGCTATAGGGCGCAAACGCTGTAAATGTGGGCCGTCGTGGAGCAAACCGCGGATCGGGTCAGAAAAGAGCGGCACGGGAAGTTTCCCCGCGTGACGGTCAGGAGACGCTCGGCCTCTTCGTCGCCAGGCAACAGAGCAGCGTTTGCATGTTGCTGAGGCAGATCCCTGCAAACACACGCTATTGCATCGGAGATGCTTTCTGCTGAGACAAACGTGTTTGCGGAGGTTCCCCGTTGTTATGTTTCTAAATGTCATTTCTGGTGAAGGCCCAAATTCAGCACGAAACTGATCAGATGCTGCCTTGTTCCCATGTCAAGAAGTCAAGTTTATTTGTATAGCGCTTTTCACGAAACGTATCGTTTCAAAGCAGCTTTACAGCAAATTAAAGTTTGTACAATAACTAAAGTTTGTTAAATTAAAGTTTGTACAATTTGTACAATGTTAACAGTAATGATTACATGTTGCAATCAAGTCACTGTAGTAAATTGGGTCGTGATGTATGGTGTTTCAGGGCTGATATCATCTAAAGTCCTCTGAGGGGTTGGCATCATCTGATGTGTTCCTGATCCAGACTGAAGCTTGTGTAATTCCTAGTTAGCACAGGATGTCGATCAGAAACCGAGAACAAACAGGAATATAGTTAGCCCATCAGTAGTTCCCATCAGCTATAACCGCTCTAGAGAGAGACTGATTGTAAAAGAACTCTATTTGTGTGTTTTCTCCTCAGGGTTACTGAATTGAGTAAAGCAGTGAGCGTCTGTCAGGGGTGTGCGGTTTGTGACGGCTGACCGCTACAGAGGCTCCAGTGTCTGGCCTTTGCATCATTGCACTCGAAGTGCCACAGCAGCTGCTTCTGCGCGTTTGCGTCTCGTCTTCCTCTGCCGGCGTGACTCACGCGCGAGTGGGCATCTCCTTTATCCTCTGGTCGGTCTACCCCACCGCACTCCTCCTCACAGCCGCGTCCCGCTCCACAGCCGACGGAGGAGGAGGACAGCAGCTGGAGGTCTCTCCATCTTTTTTTATTATCTATATCTCTCTCTTTACTCTTCACTCTAAAGCTTCCATAAGCGTGGAGAGATCGGTGTGGAAGAGGGTTGAGGAGATCATTTGAATATTCTGCCGAGATCCGAGTGCTGATGAATAGTCATGAGTCGACGCCTCTGCAAACCGTCGGAAAGAGAGACGCCATCGCCGCGATCGGGCGAAACGCTCGTTCGTGTGTCAGGACGCTCTCGTGAAGCACAGAAACCTGATGTTCAGCATCTTGAAAACAGTTCAGAACGATAGAGTGTCAGTGTAATAAAAATAGACTAATAGACCCTGTTGACAGAGTTCACTTTCAGTGCTGTGTCTCGTCTGTTTCTTTCACAGGTCTTTTCTTGTCAAAGCATTGTGCGTTTACTGTTTCTTCACTTCTTCAGAGGCTTAACCTGCAATACAAGGAACACAAACTTCATTTCCCAGTAGCAAAAGCACAATCCATCCGTCGTGTCTGTTGAAGTTTACAAGTAATAAACCGCTACTGGATTGAGTAACGCGGGGCAGGAGCCCTAAAAACCCCTCAGAACCCAATTGAGACCAGCAATGAACACTTATCAGTGAATGACAGATTTCAAGAGCTTACAGTGAACACTAGAATGCTGTTTTAACTCATGCCATAGTCCAATCATTAAAAAAACAAGACTCTCTTATCCAAATGTTCGTTTCTCTCGCTCTCAATATGCCCTCAGGCTCACGCTGCGATATGAATCGATAAACGCTCTCATATACGCTGACATGCCCCCCTAAATTGATTTGTGTTTATTTTTACTGGCAGTAGAATGACCTTGTGAAGGGTCAGCTGTTGCACCTTGGGATTGCTGTGTTTTTTGTTTCGTATGTTAAACAAATGGAGGCTGAGAGCGCTTTGAGCCAGAACTTTTGCCAGGAATGGTGCTGTTGCCACGGCAACAAATGGAGCGCTTAAGCAGAGAGAGCTTGAAGAGTTCCTCACTAACCCATCCAGAACCAGGTCCAGTGTGTGTGTGTGTGTGTGTGTGTGTGTGTGTGTGTTAGCTGCAGTTTGGGTCCAAATGTGTTGCCAGTTCAATCTGATCAAACCTCTCTTCAGGGACATTTGTGGACATCTTCAGTTGGAATGTTTTTTTGTGTTTGCCTGTGGTGTGTCTTCATTTAGATAGGTGTGTGTGTGTGTGTGTGTGTGTGTGTGTGTGTGTGTGTGTGTGCGCGTGTTAGCGTCTGTCATTAATTAGCAGTGTGAAATGAGTGTGGGTGGTTAATTGTGTGTTTGGGAGGTCGACCTGGCGCTCAGCGTTGAGTTGGGTTGTAATGCGCTCTGACACACATCTGGATTGTTTGTTTAGACTAATTGGATAGAAAAAACATCCTCAGCTGAGCTGATCTGGAGAGAGCAATTTGACTGATTGTTCATCATTCGTTGTTTGTCATTTAGTTTCAGCGACGAGATCTAAGGTCTTTGAGCAGCTCTTTCTTCGCCTTTGTGGAAACTTTCGTCGATCTTGAGTTCTGAGGAAGATCCTGGTCTGCTGTCAGTGAAGATGATGATGATTATCAAGGTCATTCACGGTCTATTTGAGATGCAGCAGCTTTATGAAACAAGACAAATATGTAACAAATAAGAAATAATTTATACAGTGGATATATGTGTGTATATACATATATAAACTGAATGTGGAAAGTTTCAAAAGTTTTCTTTTAGTGTTATTGTTCTGTCTGCATTGTTATGCTCATTCAGAGCATTTCGTCTCCACTGAAAGACTAGTGTGGACTAGACTGACGGCAGAAGCTCGGGGAACTAGGGGTGTAACAATTCACTCGTTTTATCCATGCATCGATTACAAAACCTGACGATGCATATGCGTTGATCTTGAAACATGGATTTTTGAATCATCGATTTCAGCTATTAATCGATTTAAAACATTAAGAATCAAATGAATCGCGATTTCTAAAGAATTCTACTGTTTACTGTTTCTTCACTTCTTCAGAGGCTTAACCTGCAATACAAGAAACACAAACTTCATTTCCCAGTAGCAAAAGTAACAGACAATCCATCCGTCGTGTCTGTTGAAGTTTACAAGTAATAAACCACTACTGGATTGAGTAACGTGGGGCAGGAGCCCTAAAAACCCCTCAGAACCCAATTGAGACCAGCAATGAATGACAGATTTAAAACATTAAGAATCGAATGAATCGTGGTTTCTGTAGAATTCTATAGAACAGATTTCAATTCAGTCATTTAAAATATAGAAATTACTACAAGCACGAATTAACGGATAACTTGAACAGCGCTGTTCCTTTCCTCACACCTCTCCTTCACGCACTTCATTCACTGTCGGCCACCGGATGGCGCTCTCACAGACACGCTTTTTGAGGCTTGAGCGGCCAACTTGTGATCTCTTAATATTCGTGGCCAGTGCTGCTAGAAGTAATCTTACATTTAAAGTAGCTTTACTTTTCTGTAGTTTTTCAGTGGCTCTCAGTCATACCACTGACATTACCTGAGCAGCTGAAAGTCGCACGTTTGGATGGAGCAAAAATGATAAGTGTCTAAAATCATATGCACAATTCCATTAGACGTAAATGACCTTTTAACTTAATGTTGTTAAACCGAAAAGTACAAAATAACCGCAGCATTAACAGCAACCTTAAAATAAGAGCGCGAGGTTTAACGTTATCTGTCACATGCATGAAAGTTGCGTTCGTTACTAATAAAAAAATCAAGAGAAAGTATACTAAAATGTATTTGAAATACCTTTATTTCATGCTAAGTATAAATTGGCATATTTATGTTATTTATCTTAATTAAAAAATACCTTGCAATTGTACTTTTAGTAACCTATAAACTGGCATAAAGTGTGAACTGAAGTATATTTGATTGTGAAAAGTGGAAACTATTGCAAAGTATATTTCAGGTACACTTTAAATATCTTGCATTTAAAGACCTTTTTTTATTCAATGATAATACAATCCTCAGCAATAGTGACATTAAAACACATTTTAGGCTTAATATTAAGAAATGTGCATTGTCCACATGTAGTACTTCAAATAAAGTTATCAAAGTCTGGAGGGATGTATTAGTAAATATGTTAATAGATTTGAACTATACTTAGTTTGAAATAAATGTATTTTAAAAATATTACTTTCCACTAGAGTAAATGTCTACATGCTGTATGTCATGCCATAGCATCATTAAACTAACATCTAACAGTGGACAAAATTGATTATTATTTTTTTTTTATTTTTTTGCCGTCACTCTCTGACTCCATAAAGGCAGACTAAGCATAATAATTATGTGAATACACTTAAAGAATGCATAATCGATTCGCATCGAATTTTATTGTGAATCGCCTCGAATCGAATCATTCTGAATTTCCGAAATCGTTCTTGAATCGAGTCAAAACGATTCGCTGTTTACCCGAAGATCTAAAACCCTACTGTGAACTTTGTCCGCTTTGAATGGCCAAGGCCCATCCATTAGGCCATATGATTGACAGGTAAAGCAACCAATCACGTTTCGTTTTGTGCCGCGTCATGGTTAGGGGCGTGGAAATGTTGCGACAATAACAGACCGGTGTGTGAAACACTCAGACATATTTTAAAGATTCGATGCCGCAAACTTTACTTTTTTCACATTCTTTTGAAAAACCAGCATTGAATTGATCCTAATAGGCGCTCATCGTCACAGCTGCAAACACGACAGCTTTCTTCTTTCGTGGGGGGGCTGGCCGCCACGGTATTTTTGTTTCCAGGCGGAGCGTTAAAGAACGCGACACACCTCCCGGAAATCCCGATTCTAACCAATCCGATGACAACTTCAAAACTCCTGAAGTGTTTCCAAATAAGTGCGCTATATGCATCAGACATTTAGCCAGGGTTCTGCGGGCGTGACTCTGAGGCTGAAATTACTGAAAGACTATCCCTAGAGGACAGGTGTGTGTGAGAGGATTCTTTGTATCGTGTTTTATTGCTGCCTGAAAACACTTTTATAACAGAGATATTCAACTCCAGGAACTAGCCTTGAAGAAACTAAATTGTGTGAATGTAACTAGCATTGTCCTGCGACGCCTCCTTGTTAACTTTCCAACAATTCATGCAGCATCAGTTCAATAATTGTTTCGTTTTTAATAAATGTGAATTATTGATTCCTAATTTTAAAAAAAATCGATGCGTTTGTGAAGAATGTGGCATAAAGAGTGCTATAAAAAGTCTCCAACATTATCTGTGCACCAGCACATTATATTTCAGTCAGAAGACGCTGATTCTCTCTGAACGAGTCTCACTCTCACAAACTCACTGAGTGAAAGATACATGCGCCGTTGCTAGGTGCTGCATTAGCACTCGTGTGTGTGTGTGTATGTGTGTGCGTGCGTGTGGGTGTCACTTGCTTAATTTTTTTACTTCCAGCATCCATTTTGATTGTCTAATGCCACTGGCTGCATATCAAGCAAATGCTCATCAAAACACAGCTAATATGGGTTCTGCAAGTGAAATATATGCATATTCCTAGTTGTTTTTAGGTTTGTTTACAATAGTTGTTCCAAAATGCACTGTAAATGATTTGGCAGTCATTGCAAATCACAGGTGTTACAATTTCAAGCTCCAGTGTTTCAGAATTTCAGTCTAGAAAAACTTTTGACTCTTTGAATAGGTTTCACAGCTTCTTCAGTCATGATCCTGTTGTTTTTATATTATATAAACCATGTTTCAGTCGTCTGAGACATCACCTGTTCAGGTACTTTACCTATTTACTGACCATTTTAAAACAAGGTTGTACGTATAAATGGACAATCACACATATGAAGCTGCTTGAAACAATGCTTTAATCATCGTTTAAATGAGGCCGCAGGTGGTGAAGGTTGTGGTCCTGTATTGTTTGGACTGGATGACAGAGTTGTGAGTCTAAACCAGTTTTCAACTCCAGTCCTCGGGCTTCCCCTGACATAATGTTTTAGATGTCTCCATATTGAACATGTTAATGACATAATGAAGTGATGATTGAATCATTAATGATCAACTTTATTGGGACTTTAGTAGCTTGTTTTGTGATGTTGAGAGTTAATGTTTATCTGATTAGTTTGTTGATTGATGTTGAGATTTTTTTTTAGTTCTTCATTATAATTGATCAGCACAGCACTGTTTTAGAGCACTAAATTGAGCTCAACATACAAAACACAATACACTATATCCAAACATAAACACATAACTAATTTCATCTGATGTTCAAGTATTTTGGCTGTGCTTTTTGCTGTAATACAAAACATTATTACAGCAGCCTAAAAAACAGTGTAAAATCAAGAGGTCAATAAACACTTATGTGACTTTTTCATGTGATTTTGTTTGTTAACAGCAGGTGTTCCTCATTAATGATTCAGTCATCACTTCATTATCTCATCAACTTGTTAACATGTTCAATGGGGAAACACCTAAAACATTATATAAATACATTATATAAAACATATAATGTTTTATATAATAAAACAAACATAAAACAAAAGTCATGGGGGCAGCCGTGGCCTAATGGTTAGGGAGTCGGACTTGTGACTGAAAGGTTGCAGGTTGTTATAAGAGTCTCTCTCAGAGACTCTTATAACAGTTTGGCACCAGGTATGGCTTGCTCAGGGAAGGTTGCCTGAAGGTTGTACAAAGGCGTTAAAGGAACTACCAATTTGGCCCCAATTACGTCTTTTTGGCCCCAATGTCTCTGAGATATTAGAGAAGAGAATCAAGTCGGTCAAAGGTCACTGAGGAATGTCAGTTCTAAAGAAGGATGGAGGTTCTCAGCCAGTTTTGGATCTATTCCTAAACTCTCTTCTTTTTCATGTGTTATGCACAGTCTGCATTCTTTCGTCTGTGATGGAAGGGGACTTGTTTGCATCCTTCAAGCCCACACTTTCATACTTTCACATTCCCATTGTTCCCCGCTACAGCATGTTCCTGATTCAGCTTTCAGGACCAAGCACACCAGTTCAGAGTCCTTCCATTCGGTCTATCTCTGGCCCCTCATGTATTTACAAGATGCATGAGTGCAGCCCGATCTCCTCTCTGGTCCAAGGGCATGAGGATTCTGCAGTATTTAGACAGTGGCTTGCTTTGTGTCCCAGCAAGGTGACATGCTCCAGGAATTTGCTGGAGTATTCTTCATTACTTGTCTGAATGGGGATAAAAATTGGTGTCCATCTGCAACTAATGGGGATGTTAGCTGGTACTCTCGCAAGGCAGACAGAAAGAGTTTTCAAGACACTCTAAAAGCCTCAATGAAAGACTTCTGCATTAAACCCACTACTTGGGGAGACCTTGCACCAGATCGCTCAGCCTGGCACCTTGCGGTAATAAATGGGGCCATGGTCTTAGAGCAGATGCACAGCGAAACTGCAAAGAAAAAAAGAGCAGTACGCAAAGCTAGATTAGCAGCAACCCAGCTCACTTGGTCTGACACACTTGTCAGAGACACTTCCAGGCCAGGATTGGCCTTCTTAGCCATTTGCAAACTCACATTTCCCATCCCCAGAAGGAGGAACAGAGAGGACTTTACTCTGTGAGACATTGTCATCATATGGTTGTGGATTCTTCAGCTGGTGTCTGAGCATTGAAACACTGGAAATGGTTTACATTTCTGAGGACCAGAGTACCAGTTGTTGTGTGTTCTCATTGGGAAGTGATCAAAACTGATGGTTCGCTAGCAGGATGGGGGACAACGTGGAACCAGAGGGGGATTAGTGGTCACTGGTCACCAAAGGAAACCTTGGAGAGCATATCAATATCCTGGAACTGAAAGCAGTGTACCTAACGCTACAACATTTTCTGCTACATTTAATGGGTCACCATGTGCTAGTTATAACCTGTTAGTGAAGCGCATCAGTTTTGACCAACTAAACGTTAACCAGTCAGGTTTCAGAAGTGGAAATTTAACTGAAACTGCGCTACTGTCAGTCACTGAAGCCTTGCGGATTGCGAAAGCTTATTTGAATCATCAGTTCTCATTCTGCTGGATCTATCTGTGAATCATCAGATCCTCTGAGAACAGAGATTCCAGCTCACTGGTTTGTGTCCTATCTGGGGAGGGGAGGTATCTAAAGAGCATCAACTAGTCAAGGGGGTTCCTCAGGGATCAGTTCTTGGACCCATGCTCTTTTAAATTTACACTACATCACTGGGACCCATCATACTGTCACATGGTTTCTCCTACCATTGCTATGTTGATCTATGAATCTCAGGCTCCCTGGCAGACATCTCGGCATTGATGAAAGAGCATCACCTACAGCTCATCCTGGCAAAGACTGGGCTTCTTGACTTCCTTTGAGGTACAGTAAGGCACACCTTTGTTCGAACAGAGACTGTACCGTTGGCTTGTTGAGGTAATAAAAATTGTGTATAATAATTGACTGCTACCTGTCATTCTACTAGGGGTGTCTCTTCATCTTGGGACACCTTGCAGGGCTGTCCCTGGCAGAGGTCTGCGCTGCGGCTGCCTGGTCTTGTGTGTAACTTTGCACCATTCTATAAGGCTGGCGCAGCTGCTTCCCATGGTGTTATTTCTGCAGTTCTTCTAGAGCAACCTTGAGGTTTCAGGTGGGTGAATTTCTCATGACTGTGTTGGTGTGTGCGATCCACTAGTGCTAAGCGCTGCCTCTGGCTGTCAGGAGGAATACAACAGAACGCTAGTTCCGTATGTAACTGTGGTTCTGTGAATTCTCGATGACCACTGACAATTGACTTTCATTCAGTAAAATATAAGCCTCCTCTAAATGAGCACACTCAAAAAACAAAATAAAACAAATAATAATAGAAAAATACAAATAATAAAAAAAGATAAACATTAGCTAAAACACCACAAGTTCTGAACATTGTCACAGCTTTATTTCATTTGAATTAATGAGGTTCACATCCATTTGTGTTGTGAAACATGCTGAACGTGTTGCAGGTGATGAACCATGAGCTGACAAAGTTGGGGGAGTTTTAGTGTTTGATTAAAATACCATTAAAACAAACCATGCGTATTACATGGTATTTGTTTGTGGTGCTGTCTGCAGATGGAAACAGTCAAAATGCTTTGGATGTTTTTTTTATTTCATTCACTGTCATAGACATACTGTTTCTCTCTAAAATCAGCATGTAGCAATTTCACCAAAAGAAAAAAGAAAATCGCTGACCATCAATCAAGTATGTTTACCAGATTAGTTCCATTCAGGTGATTGTTATATACTCCTAAACGCTCTATAAAAAAAAAAAAAAAAAAAACAAGATTTTGTATACTTGACCAGTGTGTACTGCTTACAAAATATTACATCCATGCACACAGAACAGAGGTGAACAGTTTTTCATTTTCATATATGTAGGTTTTCTTTCATATACAAATCTACTATGAACAAAACATGAAAGCAAACAATCAGTCATTGTGACTGAATGGTTGAAAACCCATGAACACGACATAAGTGTAGGTCAAAAGTTCATATAGGTACTTGGAACTGAATGTAATGCTAATAATGAAACTAAAATCCACTAGCACAAATAATAATCAAAGTCGAGTGAAAAGTACAAATATGCAAATATCTAAAATTTCAGGTTAAAAAAAAAAAAGAACAAAAAAAAAAAAACCTGTACAAAACAGGAATGACAAATTTACTACTAAAACCTCAAAACAACCAGTAACTGAACCAAAAAACTGAGCATTTTAGTAAAATGAACTAACTTGATCCTTTTAGAGGTGAAACTGTTGTGGAGAGATGAGGCTCAAGGTTTTGTTTGTGAAGGCAAATAAAACGAACATTTCACATGCATATTTGTATTGATCTTGTAGGTTCCGGTCCCTCCTCATGCTTAGGGGTTTCCAACATTAGCAAGTTGCAACTTCCTTTTTACAAGGTTTGTCTGGCTCACAAGCTGATTTGTAAATCAAAACCATTTCACGTACGCCGTGGTCTTGTCATCCGCGTCGAACAGCGCGCTTTTCAAGACTAGTGTTAGAAAAAGGTGCAACACAAGATGCAAACTCATGCTTTGGTCAGACCTTCTGATCTCCTCTTCAGTCCGAGTGTTTTGTAGTTTGTTCTTTTTTTTCCTGTAATGCACATGCCAGTCAATAAATCATCCGGAAAGACCAAGGCCTGCCTTCAGCTACATTGAATGACGCTGAGCCACTGTTAAGCATCACTGGAAGTTCAGAGAGTCACTTCCAGACATTTTCTGCAGCATTTGTACAGCTCACCGGACAAAAACCAAACCAAACCAAAAGAGAGTCAGTCATCGCTAGACGATGTGCGTTTCGGACTAAAGCGTGAGCGCTGTCCAAGTAAACATGCTGAAAAGGCTTTCCCTTGTTCAGTCAACCCACTGGAATTATGTGTTAATGACATTACTGACTTAAGGCCTCAGAATTCATTCACAATCTCAACAAAGGCACTCCTCTCTGAGAAACGTCTGTAAAGGGGCGCTGACGAGTCGCGGCGCCACCATGTGGTCAAACGCTGCAGTGCTTGTGGTGGTGAAGTACGCCTAGTGTCTTACGAAACAATCAATGGGTTTCTAGGGCCTCTAGAGGGTTTATTGGACCCCGTTTTTCCATCCATCCCTCTGTCAGAATGATCTGCCGGGCGACGTCTGCGGCGAGGTGTGCGCCTAACGAGCCGATAGGACAGAAATCTCCAAAAACAAACAGCTCGAGTGACTTCAGCTCGAACGCGTTGCGTCGGGGCCACAGTGCTAGCGGGCTACGGCGCTAACGTGACGAGTTAGCCTTTGTGCCCTGACGTCTCTCTCCGCTCAACGCCGCCCTCAGCGAGGATCTCCGTCAGACGAGACCAAGTCAAGCCGATGCAGAGACCCGCAAGAGCTCAGAGCTTTGGTAAAACTCTCGTCAACTACATCGGCGGCTCCTCTTCCATCGGTTCATCCTCCGTTCTGAGGAGAAGCCCAATAAAAGACGGTCACGTGACAGAACCGAAGGAAAGACGGAAGGCAGAAAGTAGGAAAAGCGGTCGTACCTTTTCTCCATGGCTGCGACTGATAAAGAAGCCATTGCCGTCACCGTCTCGTTCTCCTCAGAATCGCCCCTCTGAGCTTCCAGCAGAGACAAACCCGCACTGGACGCCGATCGCTGGACGGACCGCCAGTATTTGCCTAAACGCACAGAGAACAGACGCATCATCAACTCTGCAGGAACACTTCTAGCTCCAGCGTCAGTTCATGCGAAAGTCAAACAGTTGGGTTTGATTCTGTAGATCTCGACTGAAAAGTATTTACACAGATTCTACCACGCTTGCCTCTAGCGCCAACTGTTGGACTCTGTTTTAATGTTGGTTTTGCGCAGTAGACTTCCACTGTAAGATGTACTGAACATGGAGGGGATCACACATTTGATTCTTCTTGAAAAGAAATGAAGACTGGAATGACTCACTGTGATTTTCTAGGACTTTGTCTATGGAGCTCACAGCGTTTTCATTGGGTCTCTGCTTCAGGACGTCCGCTGAGAGCGGCTCTAGCTGTTCAACGCACACAAACGCATGCCATCAAAGTCACAAATCTAGCTGTAACAAGAAGTCTCAAATGAAAAAGTGAAGGATTTACCTCTATTCCCAGCAGCGCCGAGACGCAGGCCTCCGACGCGTCGCATATGGCCCTGAGGTCATGACCTCCCTCCAGCGCCAGCACCACACGACCCCCGGCCAACCCCATCAGCTGTTTCGTCAGGTGACCTAAACCTGTCGCACAACCACAGCGGTGGCTTTTACTGACACGATCCACACAACGAACGCAACTAGACACACGTGAGTTCAGGGCTCTTGTTCACAGTAGTGTTAGAGGCGGCGCTTACATTTGGAGGTGAGTTTATAGCCTCCCAACGGAGGAGGGTGTCCTTCCACCGCGTCAAAGCCTGCCGACACCAGCACCAGATCCGGCGCAAACTCGTTAGCGATCGGCATTACCACGGTCCTGTGAGGTCAATATGAGAGATGAACCTTCACATTAATGAACAAAACTCGACTGCAGGTTATTTATGTGACAGACAAACATCTTGCAGTTCTTGTGAATCTTCAGTCTGGCGCAAACAATTACGGTTTAAAAAAATTGCCTGCTTAGTTTCTGAAACTATGGCTCCTTTAAACTCTGTACACATAACACGCAAAACATTACGCATCTCTTGCAAAAGCAAACATTTCTATTATCTGATTATTAGCCAAACGTGTCCAACTACACATGGATATGACAAAAGTAAAACACTACTATCTTGTGTCTTTTGCTTGTTCAGTGTGCAGTGGAGTATGCCACAGCACTCACATCTGCAAAAATACACTAGATATCGTGTGTATGCACAAGTGATGAACAGTTATTCAGCTGAACTGACATGAGCTTTGAACCAATCTGTATTGTATAAAGCAGTGGTTTTCAAACCCCTAACACTGCACATTTAGTAGGTCTCTCCTATCTGACACACCCATTTCAGGTCTTGCTGTCTCTACTAATGAGATGAATCAGGTGCGATAGATGAGCGAGACACAGAAAATGTGCAGTGCTGGAAACCACTGGTATAAAGTGTCAAAGAAATAAATGTGACTTTACTTGAATGCATACTCAGTCTATATTTACAAAGTACTGCACACAGAAAGAGTGAAACATGTTTCTCAAAAAAGGTTTTCTTCATTTCTGTAGTGCTTTATGCAATACAAACTGTTTACAAAGCAGCTTTACAGTGATAAACAAGGAAACCGAGATACAATGAAGCAAACAAAACTCAATTCTGCTATAAGGTGGCACTTAAAAGAGTCATTATTCAGATGAAATCAGTTCATTGTTGATTCAGTTTGGTCCAAAAACACTATTTTACATTTGTTTTCTACATGGCTCACATCTTACTGGATTCTGTTCATCAGATCAGATCAGTGTTCTAGAGCAAGAATGACAGTGTTGTTGTAGAGCGGATGTGACTGCGGTGCTTTCTGAGGGTCTCTGACACGAGGCTTTCGTCTGGACTGACGTTTGTGGATTTCTTATCTGGTCTGTCAAACCTGGTGGACGATGCTTTGATGGAGCCTTCCACCGACTGCTCTGTGTGTCTGACCAGATCTGATGAGCAAATGAAGAGCGAAAGGAACGCGTTTGACGAGAGACACTTTTACCTGAAGGCAGCGAGATATTCTGCGTCACCCATTGGCGGATCCAGACCTCCAGTAAACGCCATGTTGACATTGAAACCCACTCCCGGTCCGCTTCCCACCTGTTCAAAGGAAGGGCCATAGAAGTAAGGGAAAAAAGAACTTGCCACAGTCCGCTCACCCATATCATCGCATTACCTCTTCAGGAGCGCCGCTGCCCGGGAAGAAATTGCCATCGTCGTATCGATGAAGCGAAACGTACAGAACTCTGGGATCGTCGTAGAACGCTTGTTGAGTTCCGTTGCCGTGATGAACGTCCTGATGAACAAAACTGATTAAATGCTCGACAAAGAGAAAAGAAAATAACTCTATGTGCCAATTAACTCTTCAAAGTAAACTCACCCAATCAACAATCAGAATTTTGCTGACATTGAGTCTTTGCTGTAGGAGTTTAGCTGCTATGGCAACAGAGTTAAAGTAACAGAAGCCCCTGTGATTGGACGAGAGCACCAGCGTTACCGACATGAGAAAAGGACGAAAGAACAGAAGGACAAAACACAGAGACGCGTCTCACATGGGCGTGCTCTCCTCTGCGTGGTGTCCCGGCGGGCGAACCACAGCGAAACCGTTCTGCAATGAGGGCAGAAACACACCGCTCCACGTAAATCAAATAATACGGACAGACGTAACGATACACACAAAGAGAGGAAGACGATGGCAGACGGTGACCTTCAGCTCTCCCGATGCCACTTTGAAGACGAGTTCGACCACAGAACCGACGGCCAGACGCGCCGCACTGGACGAGTGAACTTCATTCCAGATGGTGTCGCTGTCCACCTTCACACACAAGAAAGAGACCAGAAACCCTCCTCACATGCTGCACAAACAACAAAGAGATTGTCAAAACGGCATTCGTTTCTACTCACCCCAATACCGCCACACGGCAACCTGACAAACATGGAGATGACCGAACCTGACCCAGACAGACAGAGAGAGAGAGGATGACTTATCAGAGGTGCATTCACACTACAGAGTCTGTCTGAGTAAATATTATACGATCTCCATTTATGTCTTACTGTCCAGTTTCTGCCGTAGTGGGTTGGTCCCATACAACATGACATGAGCTTCAGAATGAACCGTCTGCAGTTCCTCTAATGTGGCCTTTCTCCCACGGATACACTGAAAATAAAGGACAAGGATTCACTAGAGCACAAGAGCGCCCCCTGCTGACAATTCATGAGATGTGTCCTGCATCCAGTGTTGGGGAAAGTTACTTTTAAAAGTAAAGCGTTACAATATTGCGTTACTCCCTAAAAAAGTAACTAATTACGTTACTTAGTTACTTTTTATGGAAAGTAATGCGTTACGTTACTTTTGCGTTACTTTTTAAATCTGGGCAGGGCTTGCTTGTTTGTTTTTAATTTAAAAATGTCTGATTCTTATCAAATGTAAAAGCCCAAAATGAAATGAATAAACCTAAGGCTAAAGGAAAATTAAATTGATGTCTGTACAGTAGAATGTTAATGTTAGTTATCTAAAGTAAGTTTTGCTTATTAGTACACTGCAAAAAATGCTTTTCTTACTTAGATTTTGTGTCTTATTTCTAGCCAAAATATCTAAACATTCTTAAATCAAGAAGGATTTTCTAGACAAGTAAAAATTATTTTCTTGCTTTTTCTGAAAACAAGTAAAAATGAAGTGTTTTTGCTTGAAACAAGCTAAATAATCTGCCAATGGGGTAAAATGCTCGTTTTCTGTTTGAAATAAGATGTTTTTTCTTACCCCATTGGCAGATTATTTAGCTTGTTCTAAGCAAAAACCCACTTAATTCTGACTTATTTTTTTCTGAAAACAAGAAAATAATTATTTACTTGTCTAGAACATCCTTCTTGATTTGAGATTTTTTTTTTATATTTTGGCTGGAAACAAGACAAAAAATGTAAGTAAGAAAAGTATTTTTGCAGTGTAGGGTCGAATTGGATCAAAGGTCAGCAGCAAAGTCATTGGTTAATAAAATGGGATTAAATACATAAAGGAAACAAAATGTAACTGGCGTTTCAGATATTTTCTTGTAAATGAAAAAATAATGCGTTACTTGAAAAAAATAATATTATTATTATCTCTGTCAGTGGAAAACATTTTTTTCCCCCTGAACTTTACGTGGAACATTCCTCACCATTAAAATGGCAAAAAAAGAAGAGATCGATTTAGCTCTTGCATTAAGCCATTCATCAGAAACAAAGAAATTTTGTTATCAAAGAAATTTACGGCCATTAAGAAATATTCTTGGCCAGTAAATTTCCCATTTACAGGTTTGACCAAAGATGAATACTGGTCCCCGACAGACGGCTTACAGAACAAACAATGTTGTCAGTTGTCAGACGCATCCCACCTCACACCGGCTGCGCAGACCCGTCTCCTGCAGCCGAGACCAGATGCTCTGGATGCGCCCGGCGTGTTCGGGGTGAGTGTTGG
Organism: Cirrhinus molitorella; assembly: GCA_033026305.1. NCBI lineage: Eukaryota > Metazoa > Chordata > Actinopteri > Cypriniformes > Cyprinidae > Cirrhinus > Cirrhinus molitorella. The sequence goes on from CM065130.1 coordinate 38,854,422, forward strand.
TGTTTCCACACATGCACTGGTGTTTCTGCATGAGAGAGTCATACACCAGACCTAGAGAAAAACACCCAAGCCAAACAGAAACTTTAAGTGGAGCTTTAATCCTTGTGAATTCTGTTGTTAAAGTGACAGAGAGGACAGTACCTGTGGTAAAATGAGGCTTGGAAGGCTGTTCCTGCGGGCTGATGAATGAGGCAGACGCAGGAGATGATTGGGCTCTGGACAGAGGACGGTGCCCTGGGAAACTGACCGACGCACCGGCCGCCTCCATAGACGCCTGGTAGTTTCTGAGCTGATGGATCCTCTGTTGCTCCAGCAGAAGGGCCTGCTGCTCTCACACACACACACACACACACACACACACACACTATAAGTGCTATGCACTGACAACAACCACAAGAGGGCGATGCTAACACCAAGCGCAGCAGCTCTCCCTATGTCTCCCCTTGTGCTCTAGGAGTCTCTCTCACCTGTTTGAAGAGCAGTTCTTGTTCTTCCTGTCTCTGCTCCTCTGTGAGATCAAGAGGTTCCTGTTTAATGGGCAGGTTCATGGGAAGTGTTTCCGTCTGTGTGGCATCCTGCTGCTCTCGTAGCTCTTCCTCAGTCTCTTCCGGATGGCTCTGGTGCTGCCGATCACCAGGTTTACTCAACATCTAACACAGACAGACAGAGAAAAGACCATAAATCATAATAAATACATTTTTCAGGGTACACTGTTGTTGCTGAAAATGCATGTTGAGTTTATTAGTCATTTTGCTGATGCTTTTATCCACAGCAAGTCACTTTGCGTGTTATCGTTCTCTAGGAATCAAAACCCATAACACTGCCGTTGTTAGCACCATGCTCTACTTTTTACCGTTTTCCATTTTCAGGTTAGGGCTGGGCGATATATATCGATCGATATTATGCGTATCTCATCAGTAAAGCCGGTTCTTTGATTAGCGCCAGTTAATACACAGAGCCGTAAATCACTGACAAGCGACGCAATATCGGGTTCAGTTTGCGGGTGATTCATTGGGGTAGCTTTTCAGTGATCTATGGCTCTGTGAATAAACTGGTGCTCCATTTGAAAACAGGTGATGGAGATTTACCGCTAATCAAAGAACCGGCTTTACTGACGAGATGCGCATGAATTTATCGATTGATATATATTACCCAGCCCTAATTCAGGTGTTTGCCTCATTTAGACAGACAAAACAGCTGCTCTTCACTGAGGACTGCAGGGAAGGAAGTCTTGCCTCGAACACTGTTGAAGTGAACGGACTCGCTTTGGTCCAAGGGAGAGCAGCTGGGACTGATGTGAGACTAAATTTAATTGGATGCTTTTATTCAAAGTCAAGGTGCCAAAGATGAGCTGATCGTCTCAGTCACGGCTTCCGTTTCCCAAATCAAATGCCTGTCTGTAGCGAGGTCGCAAAACACCCGCTGGCTAGGTGCCAGAGGAACATTATTGACGTCAGAGCTGCTTTTGTTGCTTCATCTTTATCTTTTCTTCCAAACAAGTTTTTCTTTCTTCCCCACTCCTGAACGTGAGGAACTCCGGAGAGAGAAGCTCCCAGCCGGAGAGCAGCTGCTAATACTCTGATGTTCAGCGGCGTGTTTAAATATACAGACAGAACAAGCCAATCGCACTCCAGTACACAAGATCTCGTTCTAGCAATGCTGGAGAGCAGGGGTGCAGAACTCCTTTCCTGAAGGGCCACAGCTCTGCAGAGTGTAGCTTCATCCCTGATTAAATGCCCCTGATCCAGCTAATCCAGTCCTTCAGGCTCATTTGAAAACACCAATGTTTGTGTTTTGGAGCAGCATTGGAACTAAACTCTACAGGGAAACCGTGGCTCTACAGGAACTGAACACTGAACAAGCCCATTCCGCTGATATGAAAGCTTGACCTTATGTGACCTCTGGCCACATCTCACAGGGATCACTGAAATTTGGCAGAACTCACAACTCAGCCCAGGTGTGCTGGTAAACTACATCTGCATTTCCCCATTCACCACATGAACAGAACGCAGGGAAGATATTATTCACGGCCACCTGACAGATTCCCAACAGCTGAGTGGCTCTCTGCTAGAGGTCTGCTACCCGACCCGAGCCCGACGGGTCCCGAAATTCTCTCGGGTTTCGGGTTAATATTTAATGAATAGCTTCAGGTTCGGGTCGGGCTCGGGTTTGTAGGTAAAAATATATGCAGCATGCTACGCTTTCACTGATGCACACACACACACACATTACTTGCACATAGAGATCGGAGTGTAGCGCAAACACAGAAACTCTGTGGCGCAGTGAAACTTTTATTTAAAAAAAACATCAAAAATGACTTGCTACATTATATTTCTCAACAACGAGTGTGTAAAATAGCTGTAACTAAATGCAGCTTCATTGTTTGTAGTGAGAGAGAGAGACGCAGGTAGTCACACACAACTTTCACTTCCCTCTCTCTGGCTAATTAATTCAAATAAATGTTATGATTAATTTATTTTAAAAAAAAAGTGATCTTACCACACTTTATCTCCATGTCTGATTAAAGCCGACAGAATGCTAGATCGAGCCATAACTGACGAAAATGACCGTAATTTTTACGTCCTGCTTTAAAACCTTTTAAGGCTCATGATAGCATATAGGCTATACAACTTGTGCGTGCCATCTGTTGTATGCTAGATTTAAAACTAAATTCGTTTTGCTCTTGTGCCTGATCTAACAGTCTTTCTGTCACAACACGGCAAACGGCATACGCACATCAAGTTGAGAGCAATGATTGCGACAGACGGAGAACATGCAGCGCAAGCATAGTAAAAACGAAAACTGCACAGTGGAAGAATTATGATCGTTATGTCGTTGCAACCATTAAAAACCTCAGCGGAATTTATGTAACAATTGCACCTGTTGTTCGTAAAATTTCATAACTGGTAAGTGTTTTTTTTTTGCCTTGTGTGTTGAACTGGCCGTGAGCCTTAATGAAACCGTTTCTTTATTTGTGTTTACTGGCTGTTGTATGTAATCGCGAAATACCTACAGCATATTTAAAAAGTTTTGTTATTTGTTGTTAAAAAAATAAAAAATAATCGGGTTCGGGCTCTAAATTTAACAGGGCCGCTCGGGTCGGGTCGGGTCAGACGATCTCGGGTACGGGCCGGGTTTGGGCTTCAGTTTAAAGCCCGTGCAGACCTCTACTCTCTGCTACAGCTGATTATTACAACCGTCATGGTAGGGTTAGGGTGAAAAGACAGATTTCTGACCTTGTTGATGTGGAGCTGCTGGAAGTGCTGCTTGTGTTTCTCCAGGAACTGCTGGTGCTGTTGTTGGACCACCAGCTGCTGGAGCGCCTGACCGCTCTGGGGCAGAGGAGCCGACTGCGTGCGTCCCAGCGGCCGGTGCTGACGCAGCTTCTGCAGACACGGAGACTGCAGCGCACCCGCTCCCATTCCTGCAACAACACACATTCCTCGTTAATCACGCGTGCTCAGGACGGATGGGTAGAGATAATCTGTCGGCGGTCTCTGTTCAACCGAGTTTCCAAAAGCGCTTGACACCGAAACACCCTGTTAAATAAGTCCATTTATTCCGAGTTCTCCGCAGACGTCAGGACCGTTCGTGCGAGGCTGAACATGTCTTCGGCTCTCTCGGGTCTCTGCTCCCGGTCGAGCGGGTTCATTGTTTCGCTTCGTGCTCTCATTCAGATAATTAGAGGATATTCTTCTGGGCCCGTGGGAGCGTGAGTGAACCCAGCTGGCAGGAGGACAGATCCGCAGCGCCCCGTCGGTCCGCCGGCACACCGTGTTCCTCGGCTCTGGCCTCCTGCCGCGAGCGACTCGAACGCCGATCTAATTAACCGGGGGACCCCTGACTCGGGCCGCATCTCTGCGCCGCTACGAACAGCGGACCGTTCGCACATTTCCAGGTTTATGTAACGCTTCGAATGGCCCTGGGAAGCGCTCAGCGATCGCAAATAAAGAGAGCTGATAAAGGACTGCATCACTGTTACTAGAACAGAAACTCAAAGAAAACTCACCTGCAGCTAAAGGACTCGGTGGTGCTGATTGCTCCAGAAGGACCATGTGCTGCAGCAGTGCATTGTGGGAGTTTGCAGTGTCCGAATTGCCGAGAAACGACGGCAGGTGAGAGGCGACCAGGAACTGAGTGTTTATGGGTAAACCGGACACAGACAAACGCTCGCTGTCCGGCTGGGTCGACGTCACCTTGAAGAAACGACAAAATAAAATGAGCCTTTTCCAAAGCATCACATGATGAAACGATGCTAACCAATCAGGCCAGAGCTCCTAACCGGGTGGACAAACACACATCTGAGCGCATCTCACACACAGATCCTAATGGAACGGAAACGTGAATGACAAGCTCACCGGCTAACGGACGCTAACGTGCTGCACTCGCGGTCACAGATTAAAAGCGAACGATCAAATTAGTCCGATTAGTTTGCTAGATAATATCAGAAATATGGTTGGAATTAAGCTACATTTGATCACTTTAAGCAACAGCGAGTCATAGTAAGATTCCAACAGAAAAACAGAGCTACAATCGCAAACCACATCGCAACTGTGAACAATATTTCTTCATCAAAGGTGGAGCTGCAGCACCAACAAATTTAGCTGAAGAGCAAAACGAGTCCTGAATGAAGTGATTAAGTGTTCTAGCAGCGAGATGCCAATACTCACGTTGTTGGTAGCGGTGGCCGGCAGACCCAGGGTGATGTTGGGTAGTGAAGGAGACGTGTAGAGAGACAGCTGACTGACCGAACCGTCGTGAGCGGCCGGCCTGTGAGACGCCTGGAGCACACATTCACATTCACACACGCTTTTATCGAGAGCCACTTACAACAGATGAACAGATGAGCGATTTGCCACAGAGTGGAAGGCCAGGTTTATTAGAAAGCTAGATGGAAAACTAACTTGAGCAGAGGTAGAATGTAGAGAAGAATTGTATTTGTGTGTAATAAAACCAATCATCCACGAGTTCACATTCATACACCGAACTATCCATACCTCAGTCGCGCCGATGCCGTTCTCGCTCAGGCTGCCGTGTGAGCTGTTGTTCGGGGAACTGGGTCCTGAAGCGGGAGCGCTGCTACACGCCGAATCTGCGGACCGTCGGAACAAGAGAGTTTGTCTGTGTGAAAACAGTCGCACGTCGTACGAGCAAATACGAGCCCGTCTCTAGCATCACCTGCCGTGTCCAGAGAGCGCTTCTTCAGCGTGCTGATGGGACTGTCCTTGCGGCGCAGTAACGGGCTGCTCCTTCGCTCAGACACCTTCTGCTTCAGCCGCGAACGCAGCTTCAGGTTGGGTTCAGACGCTGCAATGACAGACACAAGCTGCTTTCACATCTGATTCACAAGTAAAGATGCTAGTAATACTAGAGTTACAAGCAGGAGATTCACAGAACAAACACATTTGACATAAGGATCTCTACAGCACATGCAGGAGATACATGGACACAAAACACGAGTGAGGTGAAGGAGAAAACAACCTGGAAACCAGCTTCACAAAGGCAAAGGGATGACTGCATACTAGCCCATAATGGTTCATTACATTCTCACATGATTCTCTGTGGGTTTATCAAGAGACTCTTATGTGCTGCCTGTCACCAAGAGGTTTGGCAAGTTACTATGAGCACATCCACAGAGGTTCAGTCGCTCAGACGCTTCTGACAAATCAGCATTTGTCTGGTTTGAACGGCAGCAGATGCAATGCTCGTGACACGTGTGCAATACGCTCTCAAAAGAAAATCAAATAAGATGAGGATCAGCCGCACGCGTCAGACGTCACTCTGTGCGCTCTCAGTCTTGTAGCGGATTTACCTACATTAGACATCTTCGAGTCAGAGACTCAGCATTGGAAGAAAAGGCGGATTTATTCGGCTGTTGTCCCGCTCTCTATTCATTCGGTCCTTACTGGAAATGATGCTCGTGGCTCTGTGAAATACTGGAGGCTCCTAACGAACAGCTTTCCATTAACATAAGCAAATTCCACAAACTCGTCACTAGGCGGGAAAAGCGCAGAGAATGAATCGGGTTATTGAGCAGAGCCGCTGCTCTGGGACGAGACATCAGATCATTTCCACCTACAGGACGGTTTCATCTCATGTCGGCGCAGGACGTCAGATGCGGCATAACGCACGCTAATGTTCATCTCGTCACTGTTTAGCTGCAATCACATGTTAGAATTTTTGCTGCAGGAATTTATCTGACAAATGTATGAAGCTGAAAAAAAGCCTACAGCCACAATGAAACTCCAACTATTGAGGGTCTACAGCAACAAACATCAAGACTGAATCAAATCTAAAACTAAATCCGTTGGAGGTCTTGACCCTGAAGCCTAAACGCACTGTTCTCAATCTGACTGATCCAGTCTCTCTCACACACACACACACACACACTCACACTCACACACACACACACACACACACACACACACACACACACACACACACACACACACACCTCTAGCCAAACTCATGGCAGCATGCTGGAATGCGCTCCTGCTGGCCAGAGTAAACTGTGGCTCACATCCAGAGCCGGGCTTGAGTCAACAGCACCGCACCGGCTTCACCACTAAGTGAATAATTATACGGTACAAGCAGCGCACAGCGATGGCTTCCTCTGAAGGGTTAGGATCCGTTCACGCCAAAAGTCATGCAAGACAAGAACCTCACCAAAACAGAGACGTTGCTTCTGTCAATTTGCAGAAGGACTGGCGATAACACAGAATGTCATCAGCTGTATATCATTAGAGCCACAAAGTCTTTTCCAGCGTCACGGTCAAATACTTGTTGAGTGTTGTATTGCGTAAAGTACCTGTTTTGCGCAGTGGAAAGTCGTCTTTGGAGTCGTAGACGCCCATGGCAGGATGGTTGTAGGTACTAACGGTGGTCTGAGGAGGGGAGCTCTGATCCAAAGAACTGTGCTGAGTTTTCCTGAACAGAAAAAGACAGACAGACAGATGGTGAGAAAGAGGGAAAGCGATGGGAAAAACAAACAAGACGAACTGATATGGGCCAATTCTCTCCAGCTTTAACAGCGAATACAGGTCAGATCAGTGTGATAATTATGCACTACACTGAGTTGGGTCAGGGTTATGCAACATGGGCTGCAGGTTTAAATCCCAATTTTTTCCCATCTGTTCTCAGCTGCCTGACACATGAAAGCCAAAAAGCCCATGGGAAAAAAAGCTGATGACACCCTGATGAAGGCTTTAAAACTGAAATGTGTTGGTATATTTTGGTACCACAAATGTTGCTGAATGATCGATTGATCTGATCTGGTTCAACCCGTCTCTGATTGAAGCAGATACACAGATGTGCTGAACTGTTTGTCACTCGGATTGATGTTTTCATCCATTTGAGCTTAAACAACTAACACTGAAGTTTTTAAGCCATTTTGCCAAGGAACTTTTTTTGTTGCTTGGGCACTTTCCCATTGAATGGGTAAAAATCTGTGGCCCTGCAACATTATTCAAAAAGTCGCCCCATGTATTATCAGCCTAAATCACTGGTCTCAAACTCATTTCCTGGAGGGCCACAGCTCTGCACAGTTTAGCTCCAACCCTAATCAAACACACCTGATCCAGCTAATCAAGGTCTTCAGGATTACTAGAAACTTCCAAGCAGGTGTGAGTTGGAGCTGGTTGGAGCTAAACTCTGCCAGGAATTGAGTTTGAGACCTCTGGCCTAAACAGTCTTAAATGAGAAGTTGTGCTGCGTGTGTCGCTTCTTACCCGTACCAGTAGCGTGGGTTGTTGGAGATGCAGTGGTTGAGACTACGCTGAGCGAGCGCTTTCTTTTTATTCAGAACAAACTCCTGCAGACGCATCTTCACCTCTGTACTGGCCACCGCACCTGTTCACAGCAAAACACAGGATTTACCCGAAATTCCTGATCACAGCTTTGTGAATATTTCAGTGTAACTGACATATATTGTCGCTGGCATCAAAAGGATTCTCTTCCTTAGAAGTACACCGTGAAAAACAGACTCGGACGCATGATCGACTCACTCTCCTGGCCGCGTTCTTTGTTCTTGAGGAGCTGCAGCTTCTGCTCCCGCTGCTGTTTCTCCAGCTCCTGCTCCAGCCGATGCTGCTCCATCTTCCTCTGATGCTCCAGCAACTCCTGCTGGTGCTTGAGAGCCAGAAGCTCCTGCTGATGCTGGTGAGAGCCACAAACACACAGGTTAAAGGAAACAGTTAAAGCTAAGGGACAATATTTGTCAGGAGTTAGATTCTAACCCAACATGCAGCAATTCATCAATCAATTCAGCTTTGGTTAGGGATGCATGATATCCTACAAGCCGATAGCTGATGCAGATACTGATAACTTTTCCTTTTGCTTGGAATCAACTCAACGAGAGTGCATCGCTAGTTTTAAAAATCACTACAAATCAATCACTACATTTTTTTTTTATTCATGTTTGTGATGTTTGTTAATGTAACCTATAGCTTCTGACCTTTAAATCTAAACATTTTATTGTATGACAATAATTACTGCTTTATTTAATCAGAAACACAATCTTAATGTTATTGTATGTGTTATGTGTATTTTATTGCAAGTAGGCCAACAACACCTGAAATAAATAAACCGCCTTTAGGATCCTGGAGAGACCGTTGGCTCTGTGGCACACCGCCTCATCCTCTAGCCTCCTTCTCAGATTAAATGCGGTGATCCAGAGCAGTGAATATAATAACCACCATTCAGGCAAAAGTTTGCTTCAAGAATGACCACACCTTCTGATATGATCTTATCGCCAACATGCGCAAATTATTATTCACCTTTATTGGCTGATACCGATAACGTTCTGATAACATTGTGCATCCCTCCCTCAGGTTGCTCCTGACTCGTCTACAAACCCATACGATTATGCCGGAGCTTGCGATCGGTCTTGATTTAAATCAGCTGATATTGGTCACTGGCGATCGACTGGTGCACGTATATAAGACACAGACTGCCGAGGCACACAATAAATCCTCAAGTTTATTGCATTGCGCCCTCATTTTCTTCTACAGAGTTTCACTGTCATGAAAAGAGGAGTCTGTGTCTGGATGCCCCACAAACAGCTGCCACAACACCTGCATTGAGCAGCAGAGCCCACAGCCCAGGTCAGTACACTAATAAACGCTTGTGTGCGTGTACAATGGACCAAGAACATGACTGCGGTCCGGCCAACCGCTTCCCAACGCATCGAGTCAACAAAATGGAGCGTCCACACCGTTCAGCACAAGATTTGATTCATTTAACTGGACATCGGCCATGTTTTCTCTTCTTTGAGGGCATTTTGTGCTCAGCGGCAGTGGACTCCTGCCAAACGACTGAAAGCGCCAGTAACGTTTACAGTAAGGCCCTTCACAACCTCCGTCACCTGTGCTACAAACCTGCAGAAATGAGCCGCTTTATCACACTAGATATTTATGGAGAGACCTGAGGATGTGATTGACACACACCCAGCATCACCTGATGAGCTCTGAACGCACCACAAACAATCATTACATAGTGCGTGCACTGTAGGGGGTACTGAGCGTTTAGTTAGCATTTTAGTCGTTTCATAGATACTTTCATAAAAAGTGAGAAACGTTTTAAATTATGTGGAGGATACTAAGGTGAAGAATCTGTGCTGATCGTCGATTAACAGACACTCAGACTCTCAGCAGCTCTGAGCTTTAACCACTACATCCTGACCTTCATGTGTTCCTGTAACTGGGCCTCATGTTGACGCGAGAGCTGTTCGTGTTTCCGCTGGAACTCTGCGATGAGGAGCTGCCGCTGCACCTGCTGCTTGTGTTTGAGCGCCAGAAGCTCCTGCTGCAGCTGCTGCTCGCGGCGAGTGGCGTCCAGCGGCGGAGACGGCTCCACGCGCAGATCCATGGGGATGGCGGCAGGAGGAACCCTCACCGGAAGAGCAGAGCTCAGCTCAACTGCACAAACGAGACAAAAACAAACTGACGAGTCCAGCGCAGAGACACGGCTCTAACAGGCAGAAAGCTGGACAGATACGAGACTGACATCAGATCAGTGTGACTCGGCCACAGTGGAGCAAAAACTCAGTAAAAACTCTGTCTGGAGCTTGTAGAGAGTGACCCATAGGACACACACACCACACAACATACAGGACGTCAAAAACATCCCTAGCTGCTATTGCTGTAACAGTTCATGTTATTTTTTAACAGCATGGTACTTTTCAAGATTTTGCTTTCATGTTCCAATAACTAAGTACAACATCAGATCAGAGCTGTGTAGCAATACACAATCCATCAAAACCCCAACAATGACTTGAATGACATGTTTGTCTGTCCATCACAGGGACGTCTCTGTCCTGATGGCTTCACGTTCACTGGTGTTGAATGTTGCTGGCCTGTTAAGAGCAGAACAACAGAAAACTACTACAGAAAACAAGCAGCAGCACAAAATCTTCAAACACGTGGATAGAGACTGTAGGTAGAGTTTCAGTTAGTAGCTGTAGATCCACACACACACACACACACACACACACACACACACACACACAGAGTAAACAAACACTAAAAACAGAAAAAAACAAACAAACACACATTAAAGATATAAAGACATCGGCACACATCAGATGCAGAATGAAGTTAAGCTCACCACACCCTTCTGCAGCACGAGCACGTCTGTCTGTCACCTGTGTCTCTGTCTGTTTTGTCTGTGTGTGTGTCTCTCTCTCTCTCTCTCTGTCTGTGGCGCAGCTCCTGTCTGCCTCCGCTGCAGCCGGTCTCTAACTAACGCTGCTCTGTCAGCGCTCAGACTGTCTCTCTGACTCTCATGACGTCACAGGGCCGTCCCAGAGACAGTGCTGACATGCTTCATTCTCATCTGGAATCCTCATCTACATTGCTTTCTCTTGCAAATTGTATGTATTGTACACAGCATTTATTTGACCAAACATTCAGTGTTGTCAGCAAGCTGAACATCTACATAGCGTGGTGAATATTTGTATGGTTACCAATGAATGGGACGCTACAATTTTTTTCACAATCTGTTGGATATTGACTAAACATCATCTATACATTTTGGCTTCAATAAGATCTCCCAAATAAATGAACAGGAATGAAGTCCATGATTGCTGTTCTTACTGACAACAAAGCACTTGAATATGACAAACTCACAATTACAACTTCAGAAGTGGGACATTTCCAACAGCATGTGAGGCAGCACGAAACGCCTCTTTTATATGAATCGACATTGACAGCACCTGTGTTGTTGCGTCCCAGTTACGTAAACTCTCTCCTGCATTCGGACACGTTCTGCGCACAGTAATGGTTTTGGAGCAGGCAGACAATGTGCCGCCAAGAGCAGAGCGTCCAGAAAGACTTTGATAAGCTCTCAAACGCTTCGTACTACGTCAAGCCTCCAGTCGCACGGCTCTGATCGAGCTCAACATCTCACGCGATTCATTCAAAAGGCAAAAACAAACCCATCCATCCACCTATTCTATTCTATTCTACTCTCGTCTATAGGGTCACGGGATGCTGGCGTCTGACCTAGGGATGCAGCGATAGGACAAAGCGCTTATGCGTATCCCGTGTGCAGAATGATGTGCTCGAAGCAACACGCAGTCCACATAGAAAAGTGGAGAGAGATATTGATGTGTGGCAAAGTAACCCTGACACTCAGACGGACTTCATTTGGACAAAAATAACTGGAATCATTTATTCTCTGTCTGTGATTTGCTGCTGACTTTTCATTTTTTTAGGACGTTGGCGGTCGTGCTGCGTAACAGTTTCCATTGCAGAGCATCCCCTCGTGTTGTTGAGCGAGCGCACGTTACGTCTGTCCGCTCGATGGCTCAATGCTGGGTGTAGTCTTCCTCATCTTCCTCGCCTCCGACTCTGATCTAGCTATGAGCTCCGCTGCCGTGCCGCTTCATATTACTGGCCTATTTCAGTCCCACATTGCCACATCAGTGTGGTTTAATGTCTGCGAACTGTTTTGATGTGTGTTCCTGATGGTTTGGTTTCTGCTCGTTAGCACTAATGGATTTCGGGTGAGGCGAGGGGCGGCTTGTGGCCGATCTCGTTTCTGTCAGGAGATCTGTGAAGACTAAGAATGAGGGATCTAAACAAATGGCTACACTGTTGAGCAAATTATTAACAACATTAACAAGCCATTAGAACCGACACAGAAAGAAACATTCATTTCTGCAGGACAGTGCAAAGACAGAGATTGCAGATTGTGTTGTTTTGTGTCTGATGATGTGTTATGAGACATGAGGAACCTCCTCAGTGGCACAGCAGACAGATCTCAATTACTTTATTCTGATGCCGCTTTTGTCTGCATCATTAGTTAGTCCGCAAATGGCAAACAAAAAATGTCATTGTGGCCGAGTGCAATTACACACACACACACACACACAAACACACAAACACACACACACACACACACACACACACACAAAAGGCCTGCGGGAAGTGTGCGTCATTCATCAGAGGCGAGTAGGTTTGGACAAGACCCGTGTACAGAGTCCTATGCATCTCTGCGGGTTCGTTCTCCAGTCTGCAGGATCAGCATGGTCGCAAATGCATTTCCCTAAACATTTTTTTGTTTTACAAACTAAAGGCAGAGTAGCACAGCAGTGTGTTTTTAGTCACTGACTCTGAACACAGAGCTTAAAGGGTTATGAAACCCTGCACTACTTTACCTGAGATTTTAGCAGAGGTGTTTGTGTTGCACATCATAGCATCGTTGGAGAAAACTGGTTAATTGTGAGCTTTTTTGTGCTACTTTCATCTTCTGGGTTTAAAGTCTACATCAGGGGTAGGAAACGTCGGCCCTGGAGTGTCGATGTCCTGCAGAGTTTAGTTCCAACCCTGAAAACCTCACCGGCCCGTAGCCCACTCCTGAAGACCTGATTAGCTAGTTCAGGTGTGTTTGATTAGGGTTAGAGCTAAACTCTGCAGGACATTGACACTCCAGGACCGACGTTGCCTACCCCTGATCTACATTGTGTTGATGTCACAGTTAGTGACGTGCAGTGCACTATAGTACTTGGATGATGCGTTGGTGTCTCATAATTATTCATGAGGATGCGTGTTCTTATCCTATGAGAAGAGGCTGCGCCTAATTATTTACGTCAGCGTGTGTTGATTTGCTATGACAGACGCTTCAGACTCTGAGATTGCATTAACGGAGAGAAACATTCATGGATTGAAAGAGAGTGTTTGTTTTGTATGAGTTCGGCACAAACGCGATTCGTTCATATAGTGAGTGTAAAAGCGGTTTCTACAGCTCCTTGACACAAACCATCAAAAGGATTATAAACAGCGCAAAATAATGTGCAACAGCGTGCTCTTATGTATGTTTTCAATGCAGAGTGCATTTATTTATTTGTGTTGGTAACTTGATGGGAGCAAAGTTGACTTTCTCACCACAACCACTTTTGCAGCGTTTAAAATTGTTTAAAATTGAGAACTAACCAGTCCTGAAACAGGGGGTTTCATTACCCTTTAAAGGAGTAGTTTACTTTCAGAACAGTCATTTACAGATAATGTACTCACCCCCTTGTCAACCAAGACTTCATGTTGTAAAGAAAGTTTTTTTTTAAAGGAACACATTTCAGGATTTCTTTCCATTTAATGGACTTCTATGGTGCCCCCGAGTTTGAACTTCTAAAATGCAGTTAAAATGCAGCTTCAAATGGCTCTAAACGATCCCAGCCGATGAGAAGGGTCTTATCTAGCGAAATGATTGGTTATTAAAAAAAAAAAGACAATTTATATACTTTGTAACTTTATATACTTTATACTTTTGGACATACCCTAACTGTCTTGAACCGGAGTACACAGAGTTCACGCAGAGCTAGACAAGATGAGCATTTCAGGTTAAAAGGTATATAAATTGTAATTTAGAAAAAAAAAAAGTAGCAGATCATTTCATTGGGTAAGACCCTTCTTTCTCGGCTGGGATCGTTTTTATGACTGATGAAAGAAAGACATGAACATCTTGGATGATAAGGGGGTTAGTACATCGTCTGTAAGTACTCATTTAAGTTGTGACCTGAAGCTTCATTCCACCATCACGTCTTATGTAATACAGCATCTAGATGTCGTCATGTTTACAGGTCACAAAAACACGCTAACATTCATCAATGAGCATCTTCAAAACAACATGATCTGGCGAATCAACATATAGACTGAACACAGACACAAGAAGAGCCATTTTAAATTCACTAAGTGTTACAGTAATTTTCATGCTGCCGTTCTGAAGCGCTAATGTGTTTGTCTGTCTCCAGCGTGAGGTTTTCCTCCACGTCACGTCAGTCTTCATCTCTGTATGCCACTTAAGACCTCATCTATAATTCATTGTGCTAAATAAAGGCGTTACGTTAGGATGAAATAAGTATATCGTCGGCCTCTTCCAAACACAGCATTAAAAAAGAGCAAATTGATAAATTACAAACCGACAGACACAAATAACAGATAAAGAAGATGGACAATCATCCAGATCCATCACAGCTCCTGCTTTTTTTTTTTTTCCCAAACTGAGCATACAAAATTATATGAAAATGAACTGAATAATTATCTTCACAATCAGCTTTGGCAGTAGGCGCATGAACAGTGGAGATAATCGACTCTGGTGATGGCAGAAAACTGGTTTCGCTTCAGTAGTGACTCTGTACCAAAACAATTTATCGTACAAAAGAAACAAAATGTCCACAGAATGTCTAATTAGAGTAGATTCTACCAAATGAGAGAGACATTTGTGCCAAAGAATGAAACGGTTTGATTGGACTCATACAACCTTTGACAATAAAAAAGCAGAAATATAGGCTGTTGTGTTTTCTCCAGTCAAAATCTAAAGCCAATTGATGGGCATGGTAACACTATATTTAGTAGCATTTTATTTTCATTTGTTTTTTTCTCTGCTGTCTGTGACTAACGAGCACTGCTCTACATTCAGTCCATTAGGAGGAAACCACAGCGTTCCTACTGGAGAAACGTCATGAAGCGGCAGACGAGGGTTGCGTTACCTGTGGGAATGTGGTCAAACGCCGACGGCTTCAAAAGCTCCACAGTCTGATCCATCTGAGAGTCTGCTACAAAGACAGAAACAGAACGCAGGTCAATGCCACAATATTCTCCGCTGTCATTCTGTGGAAATACATGTTCTGCAAGCAACACACAAATTGTGAATATTTCATCTTTTCAGGAGATGTTCAAGCAGTGAAGCTTTTTTTAAAGGAAAAGGATTTCTAACAGTGACATTCTACCTTTTACCTGATAACATACAGCTAATGGTTTAGTTTTTGCATTATTGTTTGTTCAACTTTGGCATGTTAAACTGTTCTTCTGTACTAGTGAGCCGATCATGCAGGTTTTAAAGTATGGAGGCCTTTAAAGTCACACGTTAGGGTTAGGGTTGGACCAGTGAGCAGCAGTGTGTTAAAAAACAATGTAAGTGAGCAGTAAAGCAGCAGCTGCAACAGTGCCCCATCTTTCCTGCAGCAGATGGTAATTACAGAGAACATGAAAAGGCTTTTCACTTCTTCACAGCAGCCCAACACAGCAAGACACGGCTATAAATAACCCCATAGAGAGAGAGAGAGAGAGAAGGATGGATGGAGGGAAAGGCATGAAACAGTGCAGCGGGCATCATCAGTATGCAAGCAGACACGCAGACCAATGAGACGCTCACAGAGCTCACTGGCTGCTCAATCGCTGTTCAATCTCTGGTTATTTTTATCAGCTTGCCATTTACCACACGGCTTCTTCCCTTTGTAATGTAACAGCAGAAGCACTGACTCGGGTTTCCATCCAGAAAAGGAGAGAAATAACAGGCAATTTCCCCAGGGCAGCAAATCCTCCACAAGCTTCTATTTTTGGGAAATTTCTAAGGACTAGACAACCCCGGGAAAGCGCTTTGATGTTCATCTAATTAGGCCCCATCGCAGCGAGCGCAGAGCCGCACGCATCAGGGAATTCTGTTTGTACATGCGCCCGTCTATTTTTAGCAGGACGCAGTCCAGGTGCTCCGATCCGCCGCCGTTTACACGACCGTCTCCTTGAGGGATGAGCCGGATCCTGTATGCTCTCTGACACGCGGTACGGCTCAAAACAACAAGCCTGCTGATGAACTGAAATGGTTAGGGTGAGCAGCGAGTTCAATATTACAAGAGATGTGAGGATTTACAACACAGAACTCCAGAGGCCCAAATCTGCTGCAGCTTAGTGTACGAAACAAACACACGCACAGCAAGAGAAAAAGCCATGCATTTTATACACCGGTCTGAACAAGTGAGTGACACTCTAGTGACATTACATCTGAACACCTAAGCTCCCTTAATCTAAAGTTTAAAAAAACGTTTACCACATTGTTCCACGATTGAGGGTACTCTCCATCCATGAGGTAAAGGCCCCAGCCCAGGAATATGCAAATAAATCCTAAAGACCCTACAGACTCAGTGAAATGGACAGAACACTGAAAACACTTGTGGACTTGTGATTTGCATGGGAAATGCAATGTTTAAGTTTGAATGAGGAACACGCACAGCCTGAAATCGATACGGGAAAATGATATGCTGTGGTCGTTCAAACCAAGATGACTAAATGGATCACTTTGCATGCCAATGTGTTGGGAATACTAACTTGATAAGACAGCTGTGGTTAGGCATCACCCCATACAGCAACAGGTATGAAACCTGAGCTCGGTTTCATGGAGCAAAGCACCTTCAGAAAACCACAAGACAATAAAACTACATGTCAGCCTTGTTGTAGTCATGAAAATGACAGCAGAACGGAGCAGAGTTTCCTAAGTGGCATGCAAACAGGCAATTCCCAAAGCAAACATTCATCTATCTACTGAGAGCTGCTTTTGTCCTCAGCAGCATCACTGCAACCCAGGGCTTTGACTGCAGCAATAAATTATGTTTGCTGGTAGGGAAAGGATTGAAGACGCCCTTATGTCCTGATGCTGTGGTCCAGGGAGGATGTCGCTAGCTAATACTGAACCATGCGAACACTACCTCAATGCTAATATATGCTTTAGCCCAAATGTTAGGGTGTCCGTAGTCCATGGGCAAATCCAACTGACACAGAGCTCACGAAGGCTGACGACGACCTCCTCGACTCTTAGACGCCGTCTACGGCAAACAAACCATCAGACTTTGTTCTCTGTCAGAGTTTGTCTAACACCCTTTTTCTGACCAACAAAGACTAGCTTGTAGACTAGAGACAACAGGCCTATAATTAAAAAAAAAGACCAAAGAACTAAAGGTAACTGTAACTCTGCAAGCACTCTGTACAGCAGTATATCTCTCTCCCGCAACAAACATCTGCAATGACCTCACTGTGACACGCTTTTCAAGAGTAAGACTGGCCAAGTTCATGTGAAAAGGGAAATAAATGTTTTATTTTATTCATACAAGAGCTTTAACTCAGCCGGCGTCTGTTAGCGGGCTAGAATGAGAGAGTAAAATGTCTGAGTTAGGCTTAATTAAATTCTGGCAAAGGCTCCAGGTCTGACAGAGCACTTTTGAGAGCAGAAAGCAGTGGCCAACATCCATTTACTTCCCAAATATCCATCCGAAGGCCAACACGCATTCTGAGCTCAAAGTCCATTTATCCGGCCTCTGGAACAGCTTCACATTTTGAAATGAAGACGGCACACACGGAGACGCTAGTCACAAGAACAAAAGCCCATAAAAGCCCAAAAATATAACTTGGGGGAAAAAAATAAAAGACTTTTATTAGTTTTGCCCTTCCTCGTCCTCCTCTTCCACCATCTTGTATTCACACTCCTGCACCCGTGCCATTTGTGCACTTTCAACTGGCTTATATTTTGTATATTTAAATGGAAAAAACTATTTGAAATGATTGTGCATAAACGATGACAGCCGTATTGTATGCGTAGTGCTTAACTTTTGCTTTCTTGTGTTTAGGGTTTATCATCATCACAAGTTCATCACAGAACAAATTGTGTCTTAGTGAGTGAGAATGTGTTTAGAGTTTTGGAAAAAAAAAAAAAAAGTGCGCATGAGATCTGCAAACAGTGTCTAACCCTACCCGAGTTATTTATTTGACAAATTGGTTTTTGGCTATTGAGAATTTGGTTCAGAGAATGGGGTTTAGTGTTTTAGCAAATGTGAAAAACTGCATCACATGTTAGATCATGACCTCAATTAGATGCAATATCATTATGATCTTTACATCAGTTTCCGGAATGGACACAGACGAATGCCTGAAATGTCAAAAGGTGGGATGGCAGTGACGCTTCCAGTGTAGACTGTAATTGGAGCTGTCAGATGTTGGCAGAACATCCAGTATCTGTCCGTCTCTCGCAGGGAGGCACCACACTGCCGTTTACCCTGTTGGCTCGCTTCGGTCTCCCGTCCGTCCGGACCGACTGCAATTAAAATCAGCACGCTTCCATGCGTGATCTGAAAACGAAGCTCAGGCGCTGGGAAGCCTTCGTTTGTCGAGTGCCACCACACAGAGCCTTACAGGAGGAACAAACAGCTGCCAGACGGAGCGGCTGGAGAGTGAGATGGATGGATTGGGGGGGATTTGCTGTCTTCTGGAGGGACAGAAACAATCGGCACATTTGTTTGTTCGGCGCACGTGCAGAATCCGCGCGGATCTATAAATAGCAGCGCGTTAAGCTGCAGCAGCGCTGAGCAGAACGGCCTTTCAGTCCTCCGATAAATATAAACATGAGAAACGGATCAGGGGGAGAGATAAGGAGGGACGGGACTAATAAAACAGGACAATCAAAGCGCTGCAGTTAGGCCTGTCGCATCTCATCGGATCGCAGTCTGTCATCACAACGCTGGAAGAGCACTCACAGACTGACCAACCCTGATGGATGATGGGAGGACAAGGCGCTTTCGTCCACTTCACACGCTCAAGGATGTGTGCCAAATAGTATAAATATTATGCAGTTCACTAAATGTCTTTCAATCTATAGAGGATCTTAAACCCCTGTACGCAGCTGAATTGTTAACAAAATAACAAGCAGCAAAACAGTTTCTATTAAATGTATAATAAAGGAAAATTCTTTAAAAAATGAAAATCATGAACAGAGAGTAGGAAGATTAAGAAACACAAGGAAAACACCGATTTCATTCATAAAATAATTCATTACTTCATAAAATGCTCATTAAATCTTTACAGATGGAAAGGATGCTAATGTTAACCGCAGGCCATAATGACGCTAAAACGCACCTACTGGACAAATCAAAACAACAGACCCAATGATACGCATAAGGAACTAAACACACCGGACTCTAACATGAACAACTGTCATCATTGTGAAAGTACAGCAGCGGTTCTGTAGAGTAATCAGGGCTTGAGATCTCTCTGGTGTGTATATCCGCTGTGCTGTGTTTGATTGAAAAACCTATTACATCATTAAATGAATCCTGGATTACTGACGCTCAGGCCAGAAGATGAAACTCATACGCAAACAGTGAAGAAGCTTTGACCGCTTTTGTTTCTTGTCAAAACAGCAGCTTTAAACCTCTTCACAGCTGTTAGATCTTATGACGCACGGCATATGTCCAGCAGAAAAAAACAATCAAAGACACGCACCTGAATGACTTTGGGAAGTCATGATGTTTCGAGCAGCTGACGGGTTTTCAAAACTTCAGATGTAGTTCCAGCAAAGCAGCCGTTTCTGCGCCTCGTCTTGACAAATCCAGCCAGCAGCTGTTAAAAAACAGAGATCCATTAACTGAAGCTCTTATTTACAGACCGGACTCACAAACATTAAACACAAACCATCAATGAGAGAGAGAGAGAGAGAAGATCAAGCTCCACACACATCATTTATGATAGCATCAGACGCCGCTGTCCTCCAGTTCATTAAGGTGAAGCTCTGCATCTCTCATGAAAAGCAACTCATGGAATTTATGAATGGTTTCACATCTTCAGAAAGGACCTTTCACACGGGCACATACTTGAGCAGCTATATAACAACCCCATTTGCCAGTGGAAAAGAAAATAGCAGGGCTAACTTCCTCGGTTCAAAGGGCAATGCAAACAAATGCTCACACACACAAACACGCTGGAGAATTTCCCACAAAGGAGAGTACTTATTTACATGAAAAGTCAACTTTTTGTTCATATAAACAGTGGTCTGTGTAATTACAACTCAACAACATCAGCAGCCACTAAACCGCTGCTCATATGAGTCACCATCTTCATGTGGAGGACGGCATCGACTGTCGGACAATACATAGACAGCGTTTTACAGAAGACCAGGTCAAATTGTTTAATCTCGACCATTTTTCATTTACCCAAATGTATTGTTCTTAAATGATCTGAGATGAGCTTTTGTTCTGTGGATCAGTGAATGAAACTTCTTTGCTGTGACAGCAGGTGTGATCTCAGGGTCTCCTGGACCTTCTTGTACTTTTCTCTCGGTTTCTGCCTTCGCCAGACGGACGCCGGAGGGGTGGGGGGGCGCTGGCTGGGCTTTTTGGTGAAAGTCGGTCATGGAGCGTATGTATGCTAATCTCCTGTGACAGTCTGAGGAGGGCGATTCCTCATGTGGGCATTATGTTCACTCCGGGGCTCCCATTGTCCCTCGAGCGGAGCCTCGAATGAGCCTGAACAGATAATAATACGCCATCTCCAGAATCAACATCTAAACAAACAACAATGCAAAACAGAAGATTTCCTTTAGCGGGAAATGTACTAAACATTAGGTAGAGCTTTGTTTGGATTCTATTGCAATTTTAAACGTTATCTGTTAGTTGCTGTTCCAGCTGTCCAGCATCTGATACTAAAACAACCGCAACCGCCTGTGTATCTCCAATGCTGAACATCTCCCTAAAACACCACACATGAGAGAGAGAGTGTGTGTGTGTGTGTGTGTGTGTGTGTGTGTGTGTGTGTCTGTTGAGTCATGGCAATCCTCCCTCAACCTCATTCACAAAAAACGGGCGCCGCATGTCTAACCCGCCCATCTCGAGCCACCTCACATCATTGGCCATCGCTCATTTAACCACAACAATCACACAATACTAGCCAAAGCTGGTTTCATGCTGACCATGAGGCGCACAGAAGCGCTGCTGACCTCCATAGAAGAGCGTTTTCTCATGTCCTCCTCATTAACGGAAGCTGTGTAGAACATCAGCGGCAGAATAACAACTGCAGCCGCGCGGAGCTCGTGATGCTTTCGGTCTGTCCGCGCGGCTGATCGCTCACCTGATCGCGGCAGACGCACGACGCTCGCGGGATCAACGGCAGACATCTGAATTCCCCCAGAACGCGCAGAAGCGACAGAAACGCCGTCTGACAGATTCCGCCATACTGGATTTTTGATTAGGGAATCACGTGTGGCGGGACTGTACTGTAGGTCTTCGAGAGGCGGGATCATCCACGCATCGCACGCGCTCGGACCCGCACGCGCGGTGACGTCACTCCGGATCGTGATGATCAATAAAGCATTTCTTGAGCTCGCGCTGCCGAATTATCCATGCCGATGGTTATTAGTCATTAGTCATCTGTGTGCCGTTCGCGGCTGGGCAGTGATATTGGACTATAGAATGGTTCTAGTCCTCGTGATCTACTTGTTCTCTGTTCCGTCACTTTCTTAGAGCTCAGTGATGAGACAACCACAAGTTCTCTGATCCTGTCCCTCATGTGTCTGTGGTGAGGCTTCACTAACTCTTTGGATCAGGGATCACTGTAGACAAAATACAGAACATTTCAATATCATACAGTCATCTGCTTTCGATCTTTCACTTGACATTTACTTAAGGCTTTACAACAACAGCAAAGCAGTAAAAGGGTAACAGACTGCACTGATTTGTGTTTGGCAATCGTAATGAAATAAGTGACTCTTTAATGGTGACATCACACCACAACAACATATATGCCTGTGTTATTATCCACCATCAAATACATCATGGGCACAGGTTATTCCAGCGTCATTGGTTAAGCTCATAGAGCAGGCCGCATTTTCATTCTGTTAACATTAGCGTATTTCACGAAACAAGCACTTTCCACGTATCTGGACAAAAGAACAGTCTGGTCTTATGAAGTCCCTCAAGTAGTGGTTCGCCTGCGGCGTTCTCTCAAGCATTGTCTTGATGTTTTAATGACAAAGTATCATGTAACACTCTCTGGCCCCACAAGCAAGAACACACACCCTAATGAAAATGACATCACTCTTCAGAATGTCCTGCACAGATTTATTCAAGTCTTCTAACGTTACCCATGGGTTAGTGTGATCCAGACAGTGTAAGCATAAGAATCGAGGGTTAGCTGATCAGAACAGCATTTACTCCTCCGTTAGGCTACAGTTTAAGAAGGAGAAGATCTTACATTAGATGAAATCAGATGATTGTTATAAAGAGTCTTTTGAAAGCACTCATAGAAGGAATGTGTCCATAGCCATTTGCTGAATATGGAGGCCTTTTGCAGGGTTACAGGTGCTCACTATAGTAAATGCTGAACCCTCTGTTGTTCCAGTTTAGTCTTCTAAGAACCAAATGCAAATTTGATTTGAGATTTTTGTTAATCATCAGTTCTCTGTGAAATGATCTCTTCTGCAGGGAACACATTATTAGTGAGACACTCATGAAGCAGAACGTTTGGATGCCGGTCGGATGTTCAGCTCAGTGTCATTTCCACTCGTCAGCACACACCCGTTTTTATGGCAGTAAAATTAAATAATTCAGCATTTTAATTTCTTCTATTTGATTCCAGAATGTAGACACCCACATTAAGAATGAACATGATTTGTACAATTGGTGTTGAGGGAAAAAATAAAAACAGTTCAGCTCCACCCAACAACCAAACCCTTTTTGTGCAGATAGAAATTAATTCCTGTTTATTGACACAATAACTTATTAGATCAGTTTAATTTTTGTGGAAGTTTCACGTTAACTGTTTAGTTACGCCGGACTCGAAAGAGTGTTTGATTTGTAAGAATGAGTGTAAATTTGTCGGAAGTCAGAAGGAAATAGAGGCATGTGAGCTTTAGGAGAGACCAGCAGCAACAAATATCCCTTGATTTAGCTTAGTTTAAAAAAAAAACTATAGTTTACGATTATAAATAATGGACTTCTTTAACGTCAGTAGTTTGTTGCAACTCATTGCAATGGCTTTAACAACCATGAAATACCTGAATCATTTTATATATTACATGTCTTTCTCCATTGATACTCGATGAATTAACTAATGATGGCCTCAGATGAATACTGTCCAGCAGATGCTGTAGTGTCAGGTGATGTTCAGGAGAATGGCCCACGGCTTATTCTTCGTGTCAGTCCAGTAGCACCACAGAATCCGGTTGGGATCGTGGTTTCCATAGTAACAGAGGATTTCTACTTCTCTTTATGAACCTTTGAGCACAAGTTACATAACATGTCTAGAAGTCTAATGTAATACTCTTTGTTCACTTTTCATGTTTCATTAAAATAATGGAAATGTATTCTTTAAAACAGGACAGTTCTTCTGACTGTCTTACAATGTGTGCAAACCAGTATGCGATGGGGTGTGATCTTTAATGCTGATCCTGCATCACTGTGATTATGGGTACATTTCTCTGAACTTTCTGGGATGGTCCTTAAATGGTTCAGCTCATACTTAAAAGGGAGACGCTATTATGTGAGTATAGGAGAGCATAAGTCTAAGTGGACGTCCGTGACATGTGGAGTCCCACAAGGCTCAAATCTTGCACCGCTCTTGTTTAGACTGTATATGCTCCCACTGAATCAAATAATGAGAAAGAACCAAACTGCATACCACAGCTATGCAGATGATACCCAGATTTACCTAGCCTTATCGCCAATTGACTCCCTCTGCCAATGCACTGATGAAATTAACAGTTGGATGCGCCAGAACTTTCTTCAGTTAAACAAGGAGAAAACTGAAGCCATTGCATTTGGAAACAAATATGAAGTTCTTAAGTTGAATGCGTACCTTGACGCTAGCGGTCAAATAACTAAAAAATAAGTCAGAAATCTTGGGGTGATTTTGGAGTCAGACCTTAGTTTCAGTAGTCAGTAACTAAATCAGCATACTATCATCTCAAAAACATTGCAAGAATTAGATGTTTTGTTTCTAGTCAAGACAAGAGAAACTTGTTCATGCCTTTATCAGCAGCAGGGTGGACTACTGTAATGGTGTCCTCACTGGTCTTCCCAAGAACACCATTAGACAGCTGCAGCTCATCCAGAATGATTCTGACTAGAACCAGAAAATCAGAGCATATCACAGCAGTCCTCAGGTCCTTACACTGGCTTCCACTTACATTCAGGATTGATTTTAAAGTACTTTTACTCGTTTATAAATCACTCAATGGCCTAGGACCTAAATACATAGCAGATATGCTCACTGAATACAAACCTAACAAACCACTCAGATCACTAGGATCGAGTCCGTTAGAAATACCAAGGGTTCACACAAAACAAGGGGAATCTGCCTTTAGCTTTTATGCTGCTCACGGCTTCCAGAAGAGATCAGATGTGCTAAAACATTAGCCACATTTAAATCCACTGTGCAACTGATTGCACTGTATTTTATGTATAGTCATTTTTATTCCTGTTTTCATTTTTTAATTAACTCACCTTCTTTTATTATTTTATTTCCTTTTATGTAAAGCACTTTGAATTACCATTGTGTATGAAATGTGCTATATAAATAAACTTGCCTTGCCTTGATTATGCACTAAACGGGGACATCCACTGACATAAATAACTATTAGGAATCAGAGATGCTAACCTTAACCCCCTTTGCAGAACAAACAAACAGAATCATGTGCATGTTTTATGTGCCTTCAAATGTACTAGTACTCACAAATCGTCCATCCAGACTCTTATTTCAGGTCTAATGTGTGATTTGTGTTTGCATAACTAGCGCCATCTAGTGCCACAGGCGGCAATATTAGCGATCAGTCGAAGCAACTGAGAGGTTGGAGCCGGAAGTCCCGCCTTTTAACAGTTTTCCGTTGAGGAAAAGCGATGGACGCGATTGGCTGACGTGCAATCCGTCACCGTGTTCTCCACGTCACACGTCAGCGTGAGCTGTCCGGGTGAGCACGTGAAATACATGAGCACATTAAAACACGCTACAGTAGCTGTAATTTTCATCAAACAGTGAATTTGACGAAACGTTGTTATAGAACTGTGACTAAATCGCGAATAAGGGTCAGAACCTAGAAGCGCCATTGAGCCGATGTTTAGCGAAAAGAGCTCGTGATAAAACTTTACCAGGACTGTAATGAACACAGTTCGCGAATAAATCAACTGAAGATGGACAATCCTGAGGAAAATTCGCTGAACCTGCACGAAGATGAAGAAATCATCGAAGTTATTGATCTCAATGACACAGAACAGACCGCAGGTGTGTGTTTATCACTGAATGGTGTGTGTTTAAGGGTTAGCCCTCACTGTGAGGAACAAATGTAGTGTTTCGCAGATAGCAGACATACTAAAGATTTTATTTCACGTGTAAAAAAAATATATAAACAAAATGTAATGTTTTGGCTTGTGTATGGGATAGACAATAAAAATAGAAAGTGCTCAGAAAGATATAAAAACCTTCCATGTGTTTCTTCAGATGATCTGGCAGAGGAGCTGGAGGACGTAGATTTCGCTGATGCTGAAAATGCGGATGATGAAGGATGGGAGACGGAGGACGAGATGGAGTCTGAGCAGGACGACAGTGAACTTACGTTCTCCAAACACACGGGTGACACGTCAGACACTTCGGCCTCTGTGTGAAAAGCCTTGTCTTTCGCTGGCTCTGTCTGAATGTTGTTTTTGATTGGCAGGTTCTGTCTTTTGCGTTAGTTTGGACCCAGTGACCAACAGTCTTGCCGTTAGCGGCGGACAGGACGACAGAGCCTACGTGTGGAGCGTCTCTGATGGAGATGTGCTGTTTGAATGCACCGGTTGGTAGAAAAGCTTCTCAGTCTGTCAGCGTGAGCACATAGTTCATCATTTATACGGTCTGTGTCCATCAACGCAAACCTGCTTCTTTCTGATTCACGTCAGGTCACAAGGATTCTGTCACCTGCGCTGCGTTCAGCTGCGACTCAAAGCTGGTGGTGTCTGGTGATATGAGTGGTCTCATTAAGGTCTGGAAGGTGGAGAGCAAGGAGGAAATCTGGTCTTTTGAAGTTGGAGACCTGGAAGTAAGTTTGAAGCATATTGCCGGTACTCTGCTTGGGTTGCATGTGTTTTTGACCGTATTTAAAGGGTTATGAAGCCATCGAGAAGTTTAATTTAACTCCCATTGAGTTAACAACACAAATAAATGCTCAGCTGTTTGCACTCTGCATTGAAAACATATATAAATGCATTGTTGCACCTCTGTTAACTTTTAAGGCTTATTTTGCGGTGTTCATAATCCTTTTGATGGGTTGCTTTAAGGAGCTGTAGGAACCGTTATTACGCTCACTACAGCTCAAAAATTAGAATATTGTGAAAAAGTTGTTTTTTTTATTGCAACTCATTTCAAAAACCGAAACTTTCATATATTCATTACATGTAAAGTAAAACATTTCAAAAGTTTTTTTTGATTAATTTTGATGATTAGCGCTTACAGCTCATGAAAGTCAAAAATCCGGTATGTCAAAATATTAGAATATTTCCTAAGATCATTCAAAAATCGGACTTGCAAAGAAAAGTTCAAGTTCTTTAAAGTATGTTCATTTATGCACTCTTTTACTTGGTAGGCAGCAAATGACTTGCTCCTAGCACAAATGACGGCGTCAGTGAAGTGTGGGATGGAAGTCAAGTCACCTTTATTTATATAATGCTCTTTACAATACCGATTGTGTCAAAGCAGATTTACAGTATCAAATAGGAAGGTAATGTGTCAATGATGCAAAAAAAAAAAAATGTAGTTAAAGGGAGTTAATCATTGAGTTTATTATCATCCAGCTCAGTTCAATTAGTATACAATATCGCTGGAAATTAAGTCAGGAAATTAAATCTCAGAGTCTGAAGCGTCTGTCATAGCAAATCAACAGACGCTGTCGTGAATAATTAGGCGCAGCGTCTTCTCATAGGATAAGAACACGCATCCTCATGAATAATAATAATAATAAGTACTATAATCAATAGAAGTACTATACAAACTGTGACGTTAACACAATGTAGATTTGAAGATGAAAATAGTGCAAAAAGCTTGAAATTAACCAGTTTTCCCCAACAATGCTGACATTGTTGGGGAAAACTGACATTGTTGGATGAAACCCTGGACAGTCGTCCAGGGTTTCATCACCCTTTAAAGCATGCGTCTTGCACTGCAGTGGTTGGAGTGGCACCCCTGCGCCCCGGTGCTGCTGGCCGGCACGGCTGATGGGAACGTCTGGATGTGGAAGATCCCGAGTGGAGAGTGCAAGACGTTTCAAGGGCCCAACTGCCAGGCAACTAGAGGGAAGATCCTTCCTGACGGTGAGAGCCGAGTCTTATTTATCAGACGTCTTTGAGTTCCCGACTGTCTGTTGTTCTGTGTTCTAAGTGGCTGTCTGTTGCGCAGGAAAGAGAGCGATTGTGGGCTATGAGGACGGAAGTTTACGTCTGTGGGACTTAAAACAAGGCAATGCCATTTATGTCATCAAAGGTAATTCGTACTTCATGTATCACTCGCTTTCTTCTAAGGGTCACTGGTGCTGTTACAGGGTGTAGTTCACATGGAAATGAAAGTTGTGCCATTATTTACTCTCCTCATGTTGTTTCAGACCTGTATAGCAAAAAGGTTAGGTGAGTGTGTTTTTCTTTTTTTTTTTTTTAATTCACCTACTGTTTGCTTTGTCAAGTCACTGGGCTCCAATGTAGTTTTCTGACCTGTGGACAATAGCAGTCTTCAAAATAACGTATTTTGTGTCATACAGATTTGGAGCCAAGTTATAGGTTTGCTGTCAGTTAAGTGTCCAACTATTTGAGATATTTTGACCACTGAAGTCACTGTTAGCGGTGGACGGTCGCTGGTAATAATTCGATGACTGGTAGAGATTTTAGATGATCGTCTGTATTGCGGTTATGCTCATGCAATGTGTTGTGCCATCACAAAAGTTTTATTTTGCATTCATTTGTAAATCTTGTTCACACTGTGCATAAGTGAACTTTGTGTCACATTTTGGCAGCTTATTGTGCTTGAATGTTCAAATACACAAACTTGTGTCAAAATGCACTTCTTGGGGAGTATTCATGTAAACGCAGTCATTTATGTTTTAGGTTTTTTTTTTTTTTTTTTTTTTTTTTTGTGGTATAAAAATTGGTGATGTGAATTATGTAATGATATTTTGTCATACTGCCCACCCCTAGTCACAGTGTTATTCAAAAAGCTATATAGATTTGTTGTGCTTCACGGCGGACGCTGGACTTCATGTGCCGTTCTTTACTCCATGCTGTGTTTGTTTGGGTTGTGCTGTTTCAATACTTTTGAGTGTTTGACTTCTATGAAATCACAGTATGTGAGATGGGAGAAAATAAGAAAAAAATGCAGTTCATTACATTGAGTTATTTTACCTAAATTTATTTGGGTTGTCCTCAGAAATGTTTAGTGCAAGAATTATTGTTTTGTAGTCTTGTGTTTGTGCTACTAAACCGATTGTCGTCGTGTTGTTTTCTCAGGCCATGATGGTCATCAGGGAGCCCTGACCTCTGTGGCGTGCAACAAGGAGGGGACGCTGGTTCTGACGGGCTCAGTGGATGGTCAGGCTAAACTCATCAACACAAGCACAGGAAAGGTGAGTGGAGTTACAGCGCTGCGCTGATATACTCTTGATATTCTTCTGCTGTTTTTATGAGTTTATTTAATGGAGCAGGTAGACCTGTGACTGGCGTTTCTCAGTGCCGTCAGACACAGAAGTGTTTCAGTGAAGGGTTTCTCTGACACCTGATGCTGTAGATCAGATTAAAAAAAAGACTTTTAGTGTTTTTAGTTTATGCCACACTTTAAATGTTGTTACCTTTTACCCCAACACATTAGCAGTTAATCAGAGGTTAAATGATCACACAGTGACACGTCAGATATGTACTTATAGTATTATGAGTGGACCTGAAGCTAGATCTGAATGTTTCCAGCAGCACTGTGAGGAAGGTCAGGTTACAGCTTAGTGGTCATTTCTAAGCACGGGAGGTTAATGTGTTCTGATGTAGATCATCACTTGAACTTCATGTGCGATGCTTGAAATGTGATTGATTTTTTTTTTCTTTAGGTGTTATGCTCATTTTCCAGTGAAAGCAGTGAAGTAAAAGACTCTATGCAGGAGCAGGATTCCAACTCTGTAGAGTCTGTGGGATTTTGCAATGTGTAAGTAAAGCAAAATATACTGTATATAAATTGTGTAACGGTTCAGTTCGATACAGCGGTTTTGTTGTTGTCACTTAAATCAGTTGACACAGAATTGCTGCTAATCGTTGTCTGAACACACACATTGTAAGCCGGTCGTCTGCTGGTGGATCCACTGCAACTCTACCTCCATGTTTTCAATCTGCTGCTCAGATTTAATTCCCTATGCTCAATGATCGCACCCAGTATGGTCACAGCTAATTGCTCTCTAAACATTTTTTTTTTAAATTTGTAATAATATCAGTCCACAGACTCTGGCCTGTACTGCAGCCTGGAATCATAAGTTACTGTGTGTTTGTTCCATCAGGCCAGAGGAGAACATTTTCCCGAATGAGGTTCAAACATGAACACTGTTTTTCATGTTTGTTACGTAAAGCTTTTTTTTTGTATTGTATATAAAGCACAGTGTAAATAAAGGTGACTTGACTTTCAGGTTGCCCCTAGTTGGTGTTGCATATCTGGACGGCACCCTGGCCATTTATGATATGAATTCACAGAACCTCAGACATCGGTGTAAACATGAGGTAAAAAGTGAGAATCCATTTAAATACACACATAAATGTCTTGCCTCATATCGTCTGTGTTGTTGAAGAGCTTGACAAGAGTGAGTGTGTGTGTGTGTGTGTGTGTGTGTGTGTGTGTGTGTGTGTCAGGTGGGTATAGTGCACCTGCAGTGGGAGGAGGCGTCTGCTGTGGTCTCCACCTGTAATCTGGCTGGAGTCGTCACTCTGTGGGATGCGAGATCAGGGGCCATGATGTCAGAGTACCGCGGCCACTCGTCCGAGATCCTCGACTTCACGCTTAACAGGTTAGTCTGTTAAATTAGGAGGTGGTTCAGTTCTGTAGGACAACTGTCAATGTCTCTGGGATGAAGTACGTAGAATTGCTGAACAGAGTGAGCTGTCATATAAACTAGTGCTGTGTAAGTGCTGTGCAACGACACAAGAAGATGTTTTACACTGTCAACAGTTAAGCATGGTTAACACATTTACCTGTACGGTTGCAATCGAAATGATTCAGTCCTCTTGACCTGCAAGACATTTTGCTGCAGAGAACTACATTTTGTGAAAACAATTAAAAAAAGGCATCAGTACACTACTGGAGAACGTTAAACACACATTTGAGTAATTCAATGAATGACGTAAGTTGAAGAACGTAAATTGATGATTAACAAAAAAAAAATCAAATGGGGTCTAAAGGTTTGTGTTCTAATAATTCAACCCCCCCCCAAAAAAAAAAATTGGTGCAGAATCTTCGATTCTTTAAAACCACCAATAAACACCGCTTGTAAGCGTATTTGTACCTGGAGGTTAAATAAATTTGATTGCAACTCTGTATATAAATATTTAAATAAAAATCCTACTATTCCAGTCGTCAAATCTGCTACTGAAAGCTACAATGTTAAATATACAATGTGTGTCCATGCAACAATAGAGAAGGAGATTCATTATGGATTTTTTTTTATATAAATTAAACTCCCTTATTTTTTTTTTTTATTTTTTTTTTTTTTGTTACAAAAAGCAAATTTTAAGTACAATTTAATTATCATCAGTGCAGTCATTTGTACAAACATTAAAACCATTGGAGGACAGTGGAAAAACATCATTTTGGCAGATTGTGTGTCTGCTGTGTTTCACCACAGTAAAATGACCACAATTAAAGAAATTTGGCAGTTTTAAAGGGATGGTTCACCCAAAAATGGAAAATCTGTCATTAATTACTCACTCTCATGTTGTTCCAACTCGTAAGACTGTCGTTTCTTCGGAAATGCCGGCTCCTGCATCAGCAGCACAACACGCGTGCGTCGTGGTACTCTTCCTGAACGTGCGTCAAAGACTGACACGAAAGACAAGAATTTCTTGAATAAAGTTATTTTGGTTTTCTTTGTGCACATAAAGTATTCCCGAAGCTTAATAACATTACAGTTGAAACACTGATTGCACATGGAGTATTTGAACAATATCTGTACTACTTTTCTGGGTCTTGAATGCATCAGTTGCGTTGCTGTTTATGCAGGGTCAGAAAGCTCCCGGATTTCATCAAAAATATCTTATTTGTTTTCCTATGATAAACGAAGGTCCCATGTGTTTGGAACAACATGAAAGTGAGTAATTGATGACACAGTTGTTATTTTCGGGTGAACCAAACCTCCATTTGTGCATGGACTCGTCTGTCTGTGCTTACTCTCACTATAAATCTTTTGGATTTATTTGTTTATTTTGGGCTCATTCTTATTGTTTGCTGTTTTTTCTATCAAGATCTTGCAAAACAAATGAGGCAAGACTTGTAACTATGACAACTCTGATATGCGTTCAAGTACACCTTCGATTTGGTTGAATATAATTCCTGTCAATGCGTTTGTCAATACCTAGATGTTTTGAATGCACTATTGTCATGACAAGTAAATGCAAATGATTCGGGAGTTCATTTGGTTGTAGACTCATGTAACTTCTGTAAATGACTGACTGCTGTGTGGACAGAAGAGGATTCAGCACTAAATGGTGAACTGACAACTGAATTTAGTGTATGTGGCCATAGAGTCAGTGTTAGTTATTTTATAACTGTTTACTTTGACATTGTTTTCTGTGTCGTGATTGATCGCCTGAAACCAAGAATGCAACAGAGCTTTGAAATCTCCCTCCATTAGTGTCATATACAGCAGGCCCATATTCACAAAATAAGTATAAAAGTAGCTCATAACTTGCCAGTTTAGAAGAAAATCTAAAAAATAATGGCCGTCCTAAATTTAGGACTCAAACATTTTTGCTCTAAGAGTATTTCACAAAGCATTTTAGCGTTAAAACTAGCTCCTAAATCTGTGAAAGGTTAGGAGTAGGGAAGAGGGCTTGGAAGTCACTAAAACCAAATGACAAACTGTCCTCCCTGCAGGAAAACAAAAAAACAATACAAACATCACAGAAATGATTATGATTTCCACGACAAATACTATTACAAACATTACGAACCGTCAACTTTTAACCATTAAAACGTGCTGCTTTGGAACGTAAACATTTTAGAAACACTTGCATTTTATTTTAATTGTATAAATAATTTTTATTTATTTCTTTATTTATGCATGCATGTGTTTTCCCACACAACTTTTTTTGGTCTTATCCTAACTTCAATTCTTTGATTTATATCCTTGTATTCATGGACAAGATGGGCAAGAAGTAACAGCTGTTCTTGTGTCCAGTTTGTTTTTCTTTTATGTTTGCAACATGATATCATGCTCTACAATATTTCTATGAATAAATCTCTGACAGAGACCCCTCTGCTGTCAGCCAATCACTGTGTGCATAATTAGTAATCATGCTGACATCATCCATAGCAACGAGGTTAACCCCGGCCTTACTCTTAGCTGAAGACTTCTCTCTGTTCCTTAGTCAAACTTTGTCTCTGCAGCTTTGTGAATCGTTTTTAAGAGAAAACTCTTAGCTATAGACTTTTACTGCTATTTAGGAGAACTCTTAATGGTAAGAGAAAATGTTTTGTGAATACGGGCCCAGATCACCTAAATGTGCTTTGCGTTTAAACAATGGATTGTGTCAAAGGGAAAGTGCTGTTTTCATCATAAGCTCAACCTCATGTCATTTCAAACTTTCAATCATCATCATAAGAACGCAAATGAAGATTTTTGTTCATAAAAGTTAGTGAGGTTTTTGTCCATAAAATTCAAATCAAAGGTTAAAACTGCTTTGTTGTCCTGATATGTTTTCTCTCTATCGTGGGTAAATATTAATTTGTGCAGTATCTTTTTCATACGTTGGCGTGTTGGTCCGTGTTCACAGAGACGCGTCAGTGGCCATCACCGCCGGAGGAGACCATAAAGCCAAAGTGTTCTGCCTGCAGAGACCCGACCGGTAGAGCGGCATCTCGATCTGGAGCCATCAGACTTCAGCAACTGTAATACCTCCTCACTGACACACAGTCAACTTTAAACTTTTTAACAGAGCTGCGCTGTTCTGTCTTTGTCATTCTTGTAATGACTGTGTAAGTCTGATTGTTCTTGTCTTTTGCTTAGGCTGCATACAGCTGTATTGGAGACGTGTCACATACGTTGTATGGCCAAAAATATGTGGCTTTTATCTGTTATAGTAATTTTAATAAAGACAAATCTCAGTGTAGGAGTATGTATGAATGGTATTGTATAGAGAAGCATTCAGATTTGTCCTCACAAAAATGACTGAAATAATTACACCCATTAATCAGAAAGAGACGTCCGCATTTGTTTGGCCATGCAGAGTGTATAAAATTCAGCTTCAAAGTGCTTTTGATGAAAATGCAAACCCTGAGGAACAGCTTTTGTCATTCTTCTCTCACCACTAGCTGTAAATCATTAGCAGTGACACCAATTCGCAACTGTCTGTGGACTGTCTTGCCAAAGGTTCGGTGCTGAACGGATGGCCATACGTTCTCTTGTTTAATCAGTGTCATGTTGAAACAACGTGAGTGCTGTCAACCTTAATTTCCTTTCTTTGTAACGAGTTACAAGAATGTTTGTACAGGAAACGTGATGTGTGAATAAACACCAGTGATGTTGAACCAGCTGAATATTTGCCAGTGAGTCCACTGCAGGGGCACCACAACGTTTGGTGCGCTTCTTGAAGACTGAGTTCTGCAAGAAAAAAAAGTCTAGACAGTTTTTTTGATTATAAGCAGAGTTTTTTGAGAGTGCTTGTTTCATCCCATCACTGACACTCACCCTGGTTAAAGTGAGCATGAAGAACACAAGTGTATGCAGAACTTTTGATTACCTTATAGGACACACATTTAGTGTGGTAAAAATGCAAGTAAAGTTTGAACACAGCTTTGTTAGGGTTATGTACGTTTTGATTTTCAGTTCATATAAACTTCTAAATGTCTGTAACAGACGACAACTTAATTGTGATGCTTTTAATTGATTAAAAAGCAGTAGCAAGCATTTTATAAAATGCACATACCTCTGCAGCAATAAAATTTGCAGCACTACTTTTTACAACCAGCTTATATGCATTATCTTTCTAAACTTTCTTTGCTGTTCTTGATATTGCACGATTTCGGGGCACGTGTGGATTTGGTGCACATTATTAAGGGCACTGAGCTTTAGCAGTTACTAGACCTTACCCAGTCTTTCCTGTTATGTGCTCACACTCTCAAGTGGCTGAGACTGCAAATGTGGGTCTTGGGACAGACCCCAGTTCTGCAGATATGTGGCCTGAAAATGCAACTCTTATTTCCGCTAGTTGAATTTCTGATATTACATGCTCTGTGTAAGAATGAGTATTAGTCAAACTATATTAGACACCCCACTTTATTCATTCAGTTACAGCTGCCAGGAGTGCTGAACTCCAGGTAATACTTCAACAAAAGAATAACAATATTAATAATTTTATAATTATTATTGTGACGCATGCCTCACCAAACCCCAACCTGACCACAATGATGTGTCAAAGCAACCTGACAGTATTAAATAGGACAGAAGTGTGTCAATAATGCAAAACAACAGTAAACAGTTCATCATTGAATTCAGGGATGTCATCATCCAGCTCAGTTTGATCAAAGAGTATACGATATCACTGGAAATTAATTTAGGGTTAGGGTTAACCCTAACCCAGACAGAGGCGACAGTGGCAAGGAACCAAAGCTCCATCGTGACAGAAATGGATAAAAAACCTCGGGAGAACCCAGGCTCAGTCGGGGGGCCAGTTCTCCTCTGACCAAACAAACCAGTCAGATGCAGAGCTCATCAGGTTCCTGTGATCTTGCACCAATAGTCATCTAGGTCTCTCTAAGGGCTCATCTAATAGACGTGGTCTCAAATTACATTCAGGACTGTAGAGGTCGTCTGATCCACCATCTGATCTGGATACGGACTGGATCTGGTGCCTACAGTGACCTCGGAATAAGAATGAAACAGACTAATATTAGCGTAGATGCCATTCTTCTGATGATGCAGCGAGTGCATCAGGTGTTATGGGAAGTGTTCCCGGTTCCGGTTGACCTAATTAATGCAGCCCAACAATCCTTTAACGGATTTGAATTATAGAAATGTGTTCATGTGTTATGTGTAAGCCCGGTTAAAGAGATTGGTCTTTAGTCTAGATTTAAACTGACTGTGTCTGCCTTCCGAACAGAATTAGGGAGATTGTTCCAGAGTTTGGGCGCTAAGTAAGAAAATGATCTGCCGCCCGCAGTTGATTTAGATATTCTGGGTATTATCAGATCGCCAGAATATTGAGAACGCAGCGGGCGTGAGGGACTATAATGTGATAAGAGCTCGCTCAAGTACTGAGGAGCTAAACCATTGAGGGCTTTATAAGAAATTAGAAAGATTTTAAAATCTACGATGTTTAATAGGAAGCCAGTGCAGTGTTGACAGAAGCGGGCTAATATGCTCATACTTTCTGGTTCTAGTAAGAACTCTAGCTGCTGCATTTTGGACCAGCTGGAGTTTGCTTATTATGCGTGCCGAACAACCAGCCAATAATAATTTACAAATGCTAGAAATGTGGCTTTCGAAGGAAAGATTGCTATCAAATAGCACACCTACTGATGATGAAGAACTGACAGAGCAGCCATTAGGTATCAGATAGTGTTTTAGGTTACTGCATGTGGAGGTTTTAGGTCCAGTAATTAACACCTCTGTTTTTTTTTTCAGAATTAAGCAGTAAGAAATGACTTGGCATCCAATTTTTTATATCAGCTATGATTCCATTAGTTTTTCAAATTTGTATGTTTTGCCGGGCCGCAAAGAAATGTAAAGCTGAGTATCATCATCATAACAATGAAAGTTAAAATCATGTTTCCCGATGATATCTCCCAAAGGTAACATTTAAAGCGTGAAAAGTAATGGTCTTAGTACAGAGCTTTAATTGCAATTTGTGATCAATATGATACCTCTTCATTCACTGCCAAAAATTTAAATTTAACCCTAACTGGTTATAGAATAAAAGTGAACAATCAGCGAGAGAGAAAGAAAAAAAAGAAAACTCTTGTAGATGCAAATAGAAACATGAATGGAAATGCGAATTGAAAACTAACCAGGCTAACGTAATGCTAACGCACTGCACTTGCGGTTATAAAATAAAAGCGAATGATAAAATCAGTCAGATTAGTTTGATAGGTAATACCAGAAATTTGGTGGGAATTAGGCTATATTTTATCACTTTAAACAACAGAGAGTGATAGTAAAATAGAGATTCCAACTGAAAAACTAAGCTCCAGGGAGATACAAACACAAACCATTCTGCAGCACTGTTTTTTCTTTAAGTGATCCACTGATGTCAGTGATGTGCAAATGGGGAGCAGAAGTGATTCTTAATTGCAAATGTCTGTTCCTTCAATTTGCTAAATCAGACCTGTTTCACTAGTAAAAAAATACAAATGTAGTAAGAAAAGTATCGTTAGGCAGTGTGTACACTATTGAATCTCTGTATTTTTGTATAAATGTCCCTTATTTCCATTAGCTCAGTTAAAAAAAAAAACTGTAATGTCTCTATTTCAGGCATTTATGTAGTTGTGTGTCTTTCTGTATATCTGTTAGTAGTTACGCACATCTTTGGTATCCCTCATGACTTGGTCAAAGGTCTCAAATGTTCTGTGTTGTCCTCCTCCTTCATCTGTCATGTGAACATGCATTAGCAGTGCATGTCGTAGGTTTGCAAGGGTGTTGCTCAGAGTTTTACGAGTGACGTTCTCCCTGGGCTCGCCCCTGTTCACTTTCTCTGCTTGACAAGCGACTTTGTCTCTTTCCAGCTGTTGAGGATCTTACTGTGTAGAGCTCTGATGAAAAATCAGGCTTCTAATGGGCTGTGCTATTGCCTTTGGTGGTTTGCTAACCTGCAAACAGTTCTTATGTTGTGCTGAACAACCTGACATGACCCTATAGTGATGAAGATCTGAACAGCTTAATCTTCACTTCAAGCCAAGCTGACAAAAGGTGGGTTTTCTTTCTCACTTTTCATTTGCTATTTGAATAACCTTTTAGGAAACCCAGCATTCAAAAAAAAGTGTTGAATTACTGGTCAGGATTTCCTCATTCGTGACTGTTATAAACCTGGAAAATGGGCCATTTACGAGCAAAAAGTATTTTAGCAATGGCTTTATTGTTGTTATATGTTGATGTTGGCATTAAACATTTGTAATGGACATTTTATAGACTAAAACAAAGTTTTGTTATTTATCAGAGCTGAATGTGTAAACATCAAAACTAGTGCGGTATCTATTGCGAAGATGCTGAAAATGTCAAATAATTCCGAGGACATTCTCTTATCTTAAGGATATGATAACATCAGTGAAGAACTATTAGCTATTATTAGATCACATGTACCTTGAATAGATAAACCCTCGTATTAGCAGCTTTTGCCTTATAAAGCAGGTTTGATACACTTTAGGCCTGTTTCACACTGAACAGTGTTTTGTGCTCTAACTTGTTTCCTTTCTGATTTCTGGCATTGTATATCATATATCAGTAATGAATGACAGTTGAAGCTCCTCATTTGGAAAGATTCATGACTTTTAAGAGATAATGTGAACAATGACATGCAACAGAAGAACTCAAAGCGTTTATTCAGACTACATGATAAACAACTGAAGAATAGTCTCTAAGCAGTGATATTTCTATAACGTTGTCACATTGCTCTTTCTTTCTGAGAACCGATAAATGTGCCATATCCAGCAGATGCAGAAACAAACAATTATCTCTGACAACAAAATCCAGATACATGATTCAAATCTACACATACAACGACCCAAATTAGCCAGAAAAGAAATATCCCGATCAGAAGACCTGCTGTACTGCTTATTATCTTTTTTATTACGCAGCATATAAAGAACGGGCCCAGCTGCCACAAGCTGTGTCAGTATCCTGTGACATGAATGAAGTGTATTTGAGGGCCAGTGTGGCAATAACACCAGCTGTCATATAGCGCCTTAGGGAGAAAAAACTTGCACTAAAACCTTTCAGAGGAAGGGGAAAAAACCTAATGTATTTTCTATATTGACAGAACGTAACTGGTAATATATATATTGTTGTGTCATTGTTTAACGAAATGTAGATTTATTAATCAATACTAAATCAGCGATTTATCACTCTCTTTCTGGCAGGTTTAACTGGTTTTAGAATGGATGCTTGGTGTGGAAGTTTGCGGTGATGGCTGCGGTGATGCGAAACAACACTGGGAGCAATGTGGAGGCCCATCTGATCTATGCGATCACGCTGCCCATCTCCTGTGCCATAATCCTGATCAATCTGCTCATAATCCTGGGCATCACCTGCAACCGTCAGCTGCACAACTCGCAGAACTACTTCTTCCTAAGCCTGCTGGTGGCCGACTTGTGCACGGGCGTGGCGCTTCCCTTCATCCCCTGGATGGGCCTAAACCGCCCTCTCAGCTTCTCGTTGTGCCTTCTGGTGCACATCTTTCCCAACTTTCTGTTCCTGGCCTTTCTCTTTAACCTGGTGCTGGTGCACTACGAACGTTATCGGAGTATCGTAAGTCCCCTGCAGCGCGGACAGCTCTGGCTGCATCGGCGATTCGCGCTGCCGCTGCTGGCGGTGTGGATGCTGCCGCTGCTGTTTGCCCTGTTGCCTGCTTTTGGCTGGAACAACAAGGCCATTCATGACCGGAACGATTGCTGTCCAATAACCAACAGCACGGCGCATTCGAACTGTGTGGCGCTTTCTGGAGAGCGCTGCTGTACGTACCGCAGCGTCTTTCCGAACGCTTTCATCTATTTGGAAGTATACGGTCTGCTGGCTCCCGCCATCCTTTCCATCGCTGCCATGACGTGCCGAGTGCTGTGGATCACGCGAGAACAGCTGAGGGACATCCAGCGTCTGCAGCGCGCCGTAGCGAATCGGGAATGCAGGCGGAGGATGGAAATGCGTTACGCTTGCTGCGTGGCAGCGGTTTCCCTCGCCTTCCTGGCCTGCTGGGTGCCCTACATCGTTTACACCCATGTTGGCATGGAGTTTTTGTTCAGACGGGGAGGAAAGAGCAATCGCACTGGCCACATTGTGCTGTCCTGTGTTGGCATCGGGGGCATTGCTGTCGTGCCCCTGCTTTTGGGACTCGCCAACAGGGAGTACACAGATCCGGTCAAGAAACTGTTCCGCAAACTGCGCCACCGCTGCGGAAATAGCGTGCAAAGGGACGCTAGCCTTCGATTCACTTGATGTCACTGGCGTTCGATTAAAGTTTACATTTATAGTATTCAGCTAAAGAGAACCTGAGCTGGGTTTCTTTTCCAGTGAATGGGGTATATGCGTAACAGTCTTCTGTTTTCTGCTAAACAGGTCTCGTTGTTTCCGGTTCACGCATTTTGCTTTAACCTCGTTAAATATGAAGATGATTTACTCAAGATGCCTTCAGATTAGACTCTAAAGATGATCATAGCCAATGTCCATCACATATGTGGATTGATATATAAGAGTTTTTTTAATTTTTATTCTTTTCACTAACATTTATTTATAAATATCAAATAAAATGTCCACAATAAAAACAGCTAGCTGGTTTAACTGATCACCTTAAAAATCAATTGATATCACCATTATTTATTATGGCTATTAACACGTTCTCCAACAAGCAGGTCAGGTGACGTCCGACATATACCCTAACCCTATACTGGTACTGAATGTCAAGAAAAGCTAGAAGTAATATTTGTTCAATGAGTGTGTTTGTGTAGACTCTTGAAGCATCGTCACTCTCCAGTGAACAAGAAGACTTTATGAAAGTCCACAAGCCCATTTGAGTCTGTCTGAAGATGAAATGCTTTTAACATTAATATAAAAAACAAAATCAGCATTTGTTTTGAAACAAATCATTAAAAACAAGCCATGATTGAACCAGCTTTACTGAGACTGTCTTCAGCTGCTGATCAGACCTTTGCATTGGTTAGGAGGCAATAAAAGCTGCATTTATTTCTGGTTTAGGCGTTGTTGTTGTTGTTGTTGTTGTTGTTGTTGTTGTTGTTGTTGTTGTTTGCACCAAAGCAGGATTTTAACCCTAAAATTCTGTGGCGGATTTTTCTGTAATTCA
This sequence comes from Cirrhinus molitorella, assembly GCA_033026305.1. Classification (NCBI taxonomy): domain Eukaryota; kingdom Metazoa; phylum Chordata; class Actinopteri; order Cypriniformes; family Cyprinidae; genus Cirrhinus; species Cirrhinus molitorella. The sequence continues at coordinate 38,894,707 of CM065130.1, forward strand.
CAGTTGTCCTGGTTTAAGGCAGCAAAGCAGCCACCTTCTTGCATTTTGTTTTTCCCAAAACATGTACCAACAATAAGAGTCTCATTGTAGACTAATTCCATTTTCCCAAGTTAGGTCAAGGTGGTCTTGAGGCAACAAAGCTCTTCATTGGAGGTTAGTTGTTTTCTGTTATCTTCTCATGACCTCTTGTTGTGGTTTTCCTCAATGACATTGTTTTTTTTTTCATAAATAATGTATGTTGAATGTATTTTGTGTTACAAATAGCCATTGTTTAAAATGGGTTATATGAAAACAAATATTTCTGCTTATATCTTCCATCAGTTTTACTTCTTACTTGCCCATTTAAAACCGTTTTCAGGAGTATTATAAATCAGTGCACATTAAACCAGGAGTGCAGCATAAACCATGAAACATTTTGCTTTTGGAGTCAGCTTTGCGAATTCATTTATAACTGTTCAAAAATTCCCCCTTGAGAAACATGATCAGATCTCTGTTATTCTCAATTCTTTCAGATTTATTATGCTAATGTAATATAGCACTCTAATATAGAATACTGACTCTAAAGACATGCCTTCCTTCATGCTGACATTCTTCCTAGTTTCAGAATATGATCACACTTTCAAATAAGGAAGTGTTTTTGTTTGCTACAAGAGAGAAGATTCTTTGACCTTGTATTGTGGTCTTTATCTAAAAGGATGAGGGATGGTTTTGTTAGATTTTAGATATCTGAGCAAAAGTTAACAAATTTACATTAGTATGACAGTGATGAAAAACAGCAGTGTACTAAAGCAAGATAAACTGTGAAAGAAACATTTTCAGAGGTTAATACTTTGATTCAGTTTTATGCAAAAGAAGAATGGATTCTTTGCCTGTGGTAAATAAGCTCATTTAAAATGAACAATATCTTACCATCCTTAAAGAGCTGTCATGTATTATGGTTAGGCTAAATTCTCACGTTACCAGTCAGGTTGTTTGGGTGCATTGTTTGTGGTGGTTATTATAAATAGACTGTATTATTTTTGTTATTGAATATTTGAGTACTATCTCAGTTATTTTGCATCTTTTTATTTCTTTCAGGTGACACAGTAATGCAGTTTGGTTTAACACTCAAGCCTTCATTTTTGATGAAAACTTTCTCATTTTCAGTTTTCTCATTTTGAATCTGGAGGACAGCTATTTATTACTTGTTACATTTTGTTTTGTGTAGTAACCAGTAACTGCCAAAATTGAACATCAACACTCAACTGACCATGAACACATATGCACTAAGACCTTTTTGTGACTCCACTAGAGTGGTTCTTAAAATCAACAACCCAATTAAAGATTGGGCTGGACCAATGAATGCAGTAAAATACAGGCAGATGACGCATATAGACAATACACGTGCGAGAGGCTAGACACAGACCCTGCTTATGATGAAATTTAGTGTACTGCACACAAGATGTTGTGTCAAAGGGACAGATGAGGCATACTTCTGACTTAACACTAAGCCTGAAATTGAGTAACCTGTATTGTTGCCACCTAAAAGCTGCTTTGATTAAGTGGACAAAAGGAGAAAACTAATCTTGGTTTGAGGAGACACAGGCCAGGCCACAGTAGACAGCTCTGGATGGATGTGAGGAGGATGTGTTTTGGCTGCAGCTCTGCTGTGGATGGAGAGAGAGAGAGAGACGCGCTGTTCTCTGTGTATCGCTGTCAATGCGAGGAGCATTCCAGTGCGTTCCTGCTGTGAGATCAGCCTTACATGGAATGTTGGACTGCTTTTTTTATGTAATTCTTACTTGTAATGGATCAGAGTCTAGAGAATTAAACAAGGAGAATTCACTCACTGTTCAACTATTCCCTTTTTCCCAAATAAAACAGCAATATGTAGTTTGTGCAAAGATCTTTGCTCGAAACGTTGCTGTCTTATTTTGAAAATACAGGGAAATGTTGTACAGTATGTTTTGTCCTTGTTCAGTTTTGGTCTGTTTTGTATTTTCCCCCTCTTTCGACTCTAGGGAAAACAAACTCTTGCATTCAGTTTCTACTATGGATATATTATAGCATCATTTTATTCAATAATTCATTTGATTTTGCTTTATTTATTGTCCAGCTCAGTAACGTCACAGATTCCCAGGGTCATGAGTCATAATCAGGAATGTCATGATTGTGAAATATCATATAATTGTCAATAACAATTTCTGTACTTATGTCGGTCCTGGAGAGCCGCAGCCCTGCAGTTTTTTACTTCAACCCTAATCAAGCACACCTGAACAAGATCATCAAGGTCTGAATGGTTACTAGGAAGCTACTGACAGGTGAGTTTTTATTTCAGGCGTGAGCTGAACTCTGCAGGAGCTCGCCAGGACGGGAGTTTGCCACCCCTGCACTATTCTATGATATTTTGTAGTATATTCACAATAAAAATTCCAACAAGAAAAACAGGACTTTAAATACCCAGAAGATGGACTTGTTTTAACTAAGGAAATAATGTGTGGAACCAGCTAATTAAGGTGTTCAGGGCTACTTGTCAATTGTGGAGTAGGTGTATTGGAGCAAGGTTGGAACTGAAGTCTGCAGGAAGGTAGCTCTCCAGGACCAGGGTTAGAGATCCAAGCACTAGAAGTTTAATTGCATAGTGCATAGAATAAGTGCATAGTGTGTCATATGGGACACAGCCTTTTTTTTATGTAAGCCATATCTTTTTTTTTTTTTACTTTTCAAGGAACTGTACAGGGCAAGAACTTGAAGGTGCATCTACACATAACAAGCAACCCAGACAATATAATAACACAATATACGAAACAAACAGCAGTGACCTGTAGCTCTAGTGTACAGAAGGAAACATTTACATGCCAAACGCACATCCATGCCAATAGCTGTCCAAGACCACTGACACTATTGAGATGAAAAAGAGCCAGCTAGATGGAAGCAAAGTCTTACAGAGTTCACTTTTAAAATATCTCAAATAGAATTTTAAGTATTACAATAATTACAAGTGTTTTACTTTAGTTGTGATTATGTCTGACATGCTGTTATTTTTGGAGCCCAATGATTAGTATTATCAGTACTTAAAAGCTGCCTTGATCATGTGGACAAAAAGAGAAAACAAATCTTGGTTTGAGGAGAAACAGGCCAGGCCACATTAGACAGCTCTGGATAGATGTGAGGAGGACGTGTTTTGGCTGCAGCTCTGCTGTGGATGAAGGGAGAGATGCGCTGTGTTCTGTGTATTGCTGTCAATGTGTGGCACATTCCAGCGTGTTCCTGCTGTGAGATCGGCCTTACATGGAACGCTGGACTGCGCTTCATGACGTTCTTTCCCATAATACCTCATTGCAGTTATTATAGTCTATAGAAACTTGTGCATTCAAATTCTACAAGTACTTACACTCTAGCTCACAGCATCGTTATTATAAGGATGTAATATGGAAATTAAGAATATTGTATCAAATTTTTATGTATTTTTTTCCTAGTTTCTTGACTTTCTTTTTGAATTGAGTTCTTGAATTTCAGTTAAGAGAGAAAGTGAGAGATGACAGTTGTGTGTGTTACCTTGTGTCTGTGCATCTCTCTCTACAAACCATCAATTACTTTAAAAACAGCGATTTTACTACCTTGTTGCTAAGGATTAGAATGTAGCGAATTAGTATTTAGGCTATTTTATTAATAAAAAACGCTAGGAAGCATTGATAAGTTTGTGTATGCGCAATCTGCCATCACCCTCTCTCTCTCTCTCTCTCTCTGTGTGTGTGTTGGTTAGTGTGGGGCACACCTTTCCAATGAGTCTGTGCTGTTTAGCACATCAAGAACATCGACAGCTGTGCTGAATTAATGTTCAGTGTTTGTCATGTGGCAACACTTAAGCATACTACTCTGAAACAATTGTTACTTATAGTATACTGTTTCACGCAAAAATAGTAGGCAGTATGCATTGTGTACTGGGCAGTAAGCAGTCAGCAAGTATGCCATTTCGAACACAGCCATACATTTTGTGGGTTTCCTTGCTTTCCCTTGGACTAAAAATAAAATGCAAAACTGCCACTGTGTGGACTACTAGTACAATGTTGCTCAAACCTCTTTCCATAAAACACAGGTTGGTGATAAAGCCAAGGCTTGCATTACCTCCAAACTCAAACAAGAACACCAAAATCAAGGAATAGTCTAGGAACTGTCAAGTGTGTTAGCAGGGTTAAAACTGAAGGACACTAAAGCTTAAATCATAACAATGCTGTACACTTGCAAGATGACTTGAACTGAATTGTAATACATCTTCAAATACAGTAGTCAACATTTGAAGTTGATCAAAGTTTTCCTAAGACAAGATCTTAATACAACTTAAGAGGAAGATAGTTTGAAGAAGATAGCCCCAAGAGTCTTCAAGAATCACAGCTTGAAGTCAGAAAACCTTATAACGGGCTGTGAACCTAGGTGAACACTAAACAAACAAACAAACAAAAAAACACCCCATCAAAATCATGGTTCACATGGTTAACTGAGCACAAAATGAAGGTTCTGCCATGACCATCCCAGTTCCCTGACCTGATGGTGAACTGAAGAGGAGAGAGTTCAACATTGAGCTGGGAATCTGAAGGGTCTGGAGGGTCTGAGTAGCCTCTAAACTCTTGTCAGGTGTTCTCCAAACTCATCAGGCATTATAGCTGTTAATTTGACAAAAGTAAAAAGTATTAAATAAAAGGCTGTGTATTAGAGATTAACAATTCTTTCTTTCTGTTTTATATCAATGAAGAGTTGAGTTATGTGTCTGGATAAAGTGTGCTAAGAGAAAACCACAATATAATCAAAACCATCCAAAATGTGCTAATTTACTGCAAAACAGGTGAAGAAGCAGAAGTGCTGTTGGAATGAACTTTTGTAGTTGTGCTGTGGTGCATTATGGGAGGTGGGAGAAACCAAGTGTAGAGGATGAAGGGGATTGTTTGTTATTTTAACATTTGAATGCCTTACCAATGATGTAAATTGTATATATGACTGATAAATAATAATTTGTTGATTAGCACAGGTAGTTTATAAACTGAGTTTTGGTTATTTGATAGATTTAATTTCTGATTGAATGACTGTTAGCTTGTGTGGCTATCAATGGTTTTGCCCATTACTATAAATGCCCTCTAGTTGGGTTGGGCCTGGTTCATCAGTGTGAGAAAGCAGTTGCAATGGAAACAAGCTGAAGGAGATTGTTATGCTTAAAGGTATGTGGTTATTTACCTTGGTTTGAATTTTTTTTATAAATAAATACATAAATAAATACATAAATAAATGAGAACCTATATTCAGCAAATGTTAAACCAGAAGGCGTTTTGTTTTCTTCAGTCCTGGTGAAGGTAGATGAGAACCTGACTGAATGTGGCGGCTGACCTACATTAAGAGAGAAATGGCATCAGATGAGGGTCTTATTTTGTATTTTTTGTCACTTCATAATCGTTTTGTTACTACGCAATGATTGGGTAAGCCTTTTAAAGCTTAAATGCACTTTATTGCTTGACCGTGTGTTTTTATTATATTGATTATTGCTGTTAAATTCAAGTGTTTTTACAGTTTTGTGATCTATCAATATTAAATTGCTTTGTCTCTGCTGCCACTGCTAAATCTGGAGTGTATCATGTGCAACTGAAAGGTTTGGTTATTTTATTTTTTCCCCCCCTTCCTTTTAAGCTGAAAGTACAGTGGCATGGATGGTTAGTGTCACCTTCTGTAAACAGTTTCATACACTCAATGTCTCTCTGTGATATTTAACCTTGCTTGCTTTTGTCTGTTTCTTTAAGTTCCTGTTTATGAAAGTCTAAATGCCTATGTAGACAAATGCTCTCTCTGATGTCTGTTGTCTTCGTACTCATGACGAGGGCTGAAATGACATCATCAGGGAGCGAGGTGAAGTTTTAAAGAAACGATTGCATTCCTGTTTAATTGGAATTTCATGGTTTAGTTGACTGGTGCAGTTTATTAGGCTTGCGTTTAATTTAGTGTCATGTCTTCTAACATCAATTTACAATCCAGACAGTTTAAGACATTGTGGTGGTTTGCCGATAGGTGCACATATCGGCAGTTATCTCAATGCTTGATGTCCATAAAGTTTCCCTTAGAGATGGTGTGTGTTTTTTTTTTTTGTTTTTTTTCCCTCATTAACCACACAGACACTGGATGTAGTTTTTATTCCTTCAAAATGGTGGTTTGAACATTGTGCGCATTGGAAGTGTTTGTTATACATTTACACACACTTATTTACTTAGAATTTGAAGATGTCCCTGCAGGTGTGGTGTGGAGGTAGTGAGCCTGTTCTAGGTTATATAAGCTAATCTAGATTGAACCTTAGGGAAGGAAAAATGGTGGCATATTGCTGCAAGTATTTGAGTCTACTTTGCTGCTTGTCGCAATCTGTTTGTTTTGTACTGGGTCAAGTGTGTTGGTTTCTTTCCCTGCTATGAAATGTACATCTCCCACACCTATCCACTGGCATTTCATAAATGCTTTTTTGGATGTGAGTCCATAAGTCCTGAGCCCATCAACCACCTACACTTGATCTGTATAGGATGCTCTATGACAGTCTTTTACACTCCTTTTGACTGTGACTATGCAGGGCAGCCAGCAGCAAAGCTATCATCACTCCTGCTTTTATCTCTGTCAGCCAGGTGATGCAAGTATTTCACTGAAAAACAACTAACTCTCTACTGATCTTTCTTCTGAACTCCTTGCTCAACTGGGCAGGTTAAGTATATCATGCCATGATGTCCTAATCATGCCAGAATGTGTTTAATGGTGTCAGTTCTTTTGACTTTGTGGCGATTAGTAAGTGCGCTTGACATGTTTTGTGCATTTAAACCACATGCTGAGATGAAGCTGTAAGTATTAGTAACTTTTTATTCCTTTTAATTTCCTGCTTGACCATATCTGTGCCTGTAACAACAGGTTGAATAATTATGCAACACTCTCCAGCCTCTTGGTCCTAAGTGGTATCCTTGAACCTTAGGCCAAGGTAAGTTTTTCCTCTTGTCAAGCAGTCTAGCTTTGGAAGCAGTGTTTCCTTTTCTAAAGAAAATGCCTGAAACCTGTTGAAGCTTTTCAATCACTTGTCACCCTACTAGACCCATCGGCTGTCTTTGCTGTAAACACCTGATTCTGACGTCTATGACTCTCACAGGTTACAGTACTTCACGGTCTCACACTGCAGGCTGATGTTTAATGGTTTTGGGACTGAAGAGGTGAGGTGGTCACTCCCATTTCAACGTGAAATGAGGATGAATGTTGCCGTCACTTCTTCACGTGACTTCAATAATCCCCATTTACCAAAAGCAGAAGTATAACTGCACCCATACACTGCAGCTGTTGGTGTGCTGTGAAAAGCTGACTTTTAATATTTCTTTACTAAACATTTCCACTTAATGCCACATTTTGTTTTTGTTGGGGTTCTTGCCCTGTACAGTTCCTTGAGATGTGGTGATCTGCACATAACACTGCAACTCCCTCAGTGCTGTGACAAGACTTCCTCACTCCTCAACCCGCTGAACTACCTTAAGCGCAGCTATTGTGTGCTACAAATGCATACAGGCATGTGAGACCAAGTCTATGTAGTATCACTTTCAGTTATTCTACAGACAAACATCATGGCTGTTAAATGTGTTCCCATTTTAAACTTTTATACTTATTTGTTTTTGGCTGTAGCATCAATGCAGAAACTGAGATCAATGTGCTGTTATCCTGTTTCCATGATGGCGCAATTGTGTTTTGTTGTCAAAGTAAAGACCAATATGCACTTTTGGTTTAATCTATTGAGTTTGCGATCAAGTTAAATTTGTGCAAATTTCTCTAACCTTGCCTGAAGAGCCTCTAGGAGAGACCAGGCTCCCAGATAAGTAATCCTGGACTTGAAATGGCTGCAATGATAAATAACTTTAAAAGTGCCTGCACATTAAAGTTATATTGTTGTGGAGGCTAATTATATAAACTTATTTTTTTGGCAATGAAAGTCTGGACTTTCAAGCAACATTACACCTCACTGACTTTCAGTTAATTTTAGTTTGCAGTGCCAAACTGTCCTGGGGAGAAGTTGAAGTGATCGTTCGACAGAATGTGAAATGTCATTTACTGTCAAGTGGTTGCAACCTTCTGGACGTTGACGTTTTTAAACAGTTTATACGAAACGGTTTTCAGAATTCTGTGGCTATACTCTGCTCATTTTGAGCTTTGTCTAAGAAATGGATTTGACCAAAAGACAAAGTGACTCCACCCTCGATCAACTTCAGCTTTGAGGAAGGTGTTGAACAGGTGTGCTTCTTGCTAATATTTGGAGGAAACTGCTCTTCTGTACAACAGTTTTGAATCTCATGCAATTACTAATAAAGTTTGATCCTTTTGTTTGGGTACACTGGACAACATGGAGCTGGATGTGCTGTTATTCAAGTATCCAGTTGTTGGCTTTGTCTACATTTGATGAAGCTCATCCAAAAGAATTTGTAGCCTTGTTTAATCTTAAATGGCTAAATGTTACTTCAATTCATAGTTGTACCCACAGAAGCTCCAGAATATAGTTTCTTTGAATGTGAATTCTTGTCATTTTGTTCCAGTCAGGTACTGATGAGGCCATAGGAACATTCTCCAGGAGTTGACCAGATGAGAAGAGTCCCTCCTGAACTGAAGAGTAACAGTGTCCCCTACAGTAGTTACAGTGTTGCTCTGGTTAAGCGTCTATTACTTGGTTTGTAATGGAGCTTTGTGTTTTTGTTACTTGCTGTATTGTGCATCAGTTTCCCTTCTTGTAAAAACCATGCAAATTTGTTTACCTTTTGTAGTTTCTGCAAGAAGCCTTATGGAAGTAAAGGCACTTTAAAACAAGCCCAGCTGTATCTGGTTAACCATCTGAAGGTACAAAGCTACAGCTCACACCTTTGACTTGAGCTGTGTGTGTGTGTGTGGATTTAACTATGGGTTTTGTATCTGAATTTTAAAGAACTAAGAGCCTTTTAATGAGAGGTTTTGTACCGTGTGGTGTCCTTTCAGATCTGACTCCTATGAAGGCCCGAGTCTATCAATGCAAGGCTGTAGATGAGTATCAGACCCCCACTCTCTCAAAATGTAGAGTTTATGTGCACATCACCCATATCTTTGTTTTTACTGTTGTCTGGTACAGCTATGTCCCCAAAACTTGAAGGCACTCTCTGGTCATTCTGGCGTGATGGAACTGAAGTCTACCAGAGGACAGGCGGACACATCTGCAGTTTGTCCCAGAGCACGTCACAACCAGAAAGGAAAAAGTTTGCTTATCGGTAATCTACAAATAAAACATTCTTTATGCAAACAACTCTTCCTGAATTTCATGCAGTTAGGTTTAACCAACTTCTGCCATATTGTCCTCAGGTCAGCTGGGCATCTAGAGCTGGATGTGTGTTATCCTCTACCTTGATTGCATACAGCCATGTGTCAACCACCAACCATGTGATCAACCAATGGTAGGAATAATAATAATTGGTTAGGAGCACAACAGAAGGCAGTGTCATTTACCTGTAGGTGTTTATTATTATTATTATTATTATTATTATTATTATTATTATTATTATTATTATTATTATTATTATTATTAATATTATTATTATTATTAATATTATTATTATTATTAATAAAATATATTATAGAATATATATCTCCTTGTTTTTGTGGCCAAACCTGTGGAAAGACTGGAGGTTCTACCAGCAAATGTCCTTGGACCAAAGTTTCAGAAAAGGCACTATATTGATGTACCTTGTCTACACTAATATTAATGTTTTTTTGTTTTTTTTCAGCACAGTGCGTTTTGTCCCTTAGATTTATTCCTATCTTTTAGACACAGAATGCCCCAATTCCTATTTGGTGATGTCTGGCAATTCTAGAGCAGTCCTAGTGCAGGCTTTGACTGACCAGGACTTGACCAGAGGACACAAACCACAGGTTGTTGTTGAACTTCATGGATTAGTATGTCCTGTTCCTTTAGTCCCTGACAACTTCAGCACTCATCTAGGTAAGTCTCTTTCCTTATTGAGCTCTTGTCTCATTTGATGTCTGAAAATGTGGGTTGTTTCTTCAGTAAATTGTCAAATGCTTGAATGTCAGCTGTGTGCGTGTGCGTGATCTAAAACCATAAGCTTGCGGTGTAAGTTTGTCAGGTTATGAAAATTCAAAACTAGGTCAATATTTTGTTTTGCAAGCTTCAGAGTTCTCGATGCATAATTATTTCTTTAGAAGATTTGGGTCATCTGTTTATTAATTGGTTGTTAATAATGGCTTTAACTTTGCACAATTGTGTGAAGTCTTTAATCGTGTAATACCTAATAGTCTTAGCTGTCAGTCTCCCAGTAATCTCTGACTGATCATCAATGAAGAATCTTTTTTTTTTTTTTTTTTTTCCTTTTTTCTCCCTTAAGTCGATCTTCACTTGAACTTTTGCGTTCACCGTTTCCAGCCCAAGTGTGTCGTCACGTTTAGTGACCTATTGACGTAGTTGTAGTTTTGTCACATTTGCTAGATGTTGAACTCCTTTTTAAATGAACAAAATGCATGTCGTTGTCGTTGTCGTTGTTTTTGTCTTTTGTGCTTGATCCTTACATTTGAAACGGGCAGCTGTGTTGTCAAGTTGAGTTCCACTACCCCTTCTAATATTTTATTTTGTGTGTGTGGAGTACAGACACTAGTATTTCATCTTCCTGTTCTCAGAATCTTTCTTTCTCCAGACTTTCATTTGTTTGAACTGGTGGCTATTTTTTGTGCTTGATTTATCTACTTGAATGCTCTCCTGTGGCCAGTTTGAGTCTGCAGAGTCTTCTGCATTGTCTGTGATTCAGTAATTGTGTTAATGGTGGTCTATAATCTCCTCTCTGCCATTTCTGTGGTTGAGCTGAAAGGATTTGGCATGTCAAACCATAAATTTGCAGTATAATTTAAAATGTACATGCATGAACTTGAAGACACTCTGTATTTTAATTTCTTTTTTTAATTTCTTTTTTTTTTCTCTAGGATTTTTTTTTCTTTTTTTTTTTTTTTTTTTATTTCTGATGCATAAATGTCAGCCTTTTGTTGAAATCCTAGCTTCTAGGGATCTGAATCCATCCTGGCAAATTTAAAACAAGGTTGTAGATGAGGCAATTTGTATGACCCTTTTAGTACTATAACATGATTTCAGCACACTTCTGATTGTGAAATGGGTTACTCCTACTTCTGGTTACTGAAATGATTCAGTTCTACTCAGTTTTTCCTGTATGTCCTACAACCTTTTTTTTTTTTATATATATATATATATATATATATATAACTGTTTTGGCAATTTGACTTATTGCAGACCTCTCATCTGAAACTTGGAGGGTTGGTAGAATTAATTTTTTCAAAAATCCCCATCCTTCCTTTCAGTCCTCCTCTCAACCCACTTGTCATTTTGACCAATTTAAATTCTCTCCTAAATGAGCATCATACTCTGGATTTCTGAGCTCTTAAAGCTTCACTTGCTCTTGAGTCTTTCGGAGGTTACTTAAACGGTTGGTCTGTAGTCTATTTCAAAGTGTGTGTGTGTGTGTGTGTGTGTGTGTGTGTGTGTGTGTGTGTGGTTTCGCTATTTCATAATGTAATTTTTCTTGTATACTTTATTCTTGAATTTACACATGACACTCAAATGTACGACAGCGTTTTAGTGCCATGTTAAAAAAAAAAATCTAAAATTCTGAGAATAAAGTCGAAATGTTTCGAGAATAAAGTCGAAATGTTTCGAGAATAAAGTCGAAATGTTTCGAGAATAAAGTCGAAATGTTTCGAGAATAAAGTCGAAATGTTTCGAGAATAAAGTCGAAATGTTTCGAGAATAAAGTCGAAATGTTTCGAGAATAAAGTCGAAATGTTTCGAGAATAAAGTCGAAATGTTTCGAGAATAAAGTCGAAATGTTTCGAGAATAAAGTCGAAATGTTTCGAGAATAAAGTCGAAATGTTTCGAGAATAAAGTCGAAATGTTTCGAGAATAAAGTCGAAATGTTTCGAGAATAAAGTCGAAATGTTTCGAGAATAAAGTCGAAATGTTTCGAGAATAAAGTCGAAATGTTTCGAGAATAAAGTCGAAATGTTTCGAGAATAAAGTCGAAATGTTTCGAGAATAAAGTCGAAATGTTTCGAGAATAAAGTCGAAATGTTTCGAGAATAAAGTCGAAATGTTTCGAGAATAAAGTCGAAATGTTTCGAGAATAAAGTCGAAATGTTCCGAAATACTTCCGTGCGGAAACAAAGGCAGTTGTGACGGTGACCTGCTTGATTTATTAGCCTAATGTTCATTTGATGTCTGTTTTTTAAAAGCACGGAAGAGAATTTGTGCTGTTCTGTTTATGCATTTAGAAACGGAACATAACAAAACATAACGTTTAGATATTGTTTCAGCTATTAAAACAGTTCCGTTTTGTATGTATGGCATTTCGTTTCTGTTTTAAGTTACCGCAGTAAAGATAGTTTGCGAATTTCGTTTGTCTATAAATATACCGTGCGCTGTCATAGACATGAAAATATAACTGAATGCCATTCTCCATGATTTATGAATTCAGGTGACGGCGTCCTCCTGGCCGAAATGTTTTAATCATTGATACTTTTAATTGTATAATGCCCATCGCTCAGAAAGTTGGACACTTAGAAGATTGAAACTGTCATTTTCATCAGCTTGATTTGTGAATTTTTTTTTTTTTTTTTTTGGCAGCAAAGCTCTTGTCCGTAAACCCCTTGGTATGGCAAAGTGATTTCGTGTCTGTTTTTATTAAGCCAAGTTGGAATGTTGTTGGTAGGATTTTTTATTTGTCAAATATAAATGTTTTTTTTTTTATTTTATTTTAAGTAACGAACAGCTGCCAGCAGAAGACTGTTTGTTTGATCATTTTGCCTTCTCAAATCATCACAAATTGACTAACTGTTTTATATCTATAGATTTTATTTTAAAGTATAAAACAATGTTGGTTTAAACGTTAAATATCGTGTTCTATGCGCATATCCATTCGTTTGTGCGGAGAGTGGAAGCTAAAGGCATGCAGGCGCCAGCGCCGTCACTTGCACTTTTTTCCAGTGGAAACAATTTAAAATTATCCATCAAGGCAATACATGCCTTATAGGCATGATAAAAACATATATGGAGAGCTTTAAATTATTACTTAACGAATTAAAACAAATCAAAACCAAAAACTTTCATAATGTAGCTAATCTGTAAAGATGCGTTTCAAAGTGAAGATTTCTAGTCAGGATATTTGCGACACTGATTCAGAATACACTAGTTTATTCATAAATAATTCAAATGTCCCCTTACCCTCCCACACATGCATTTGTTATTTACAAGGAATACACCTTGATGTAGACTAATATAAAATAAAACGATATGCGTCATTTTAATAAATACAAATCAGCAAACACTGTGGAACCAAATAAATATGAAAATTCCAGTATCTTAGATAAACATTTAACTGTGAGTTAAGTTTTTACAGATCAGAATAGTGATGTTAACTGACAAAATTATACTTTAAAACCTTTATCAGAAAATATAGAGAACCCAAGGACTCAAGGAAAGGTAGCCTATAACAATCAAACTGTGGAAGGTCACAATCAAAATACAAATCGCGATAGTCACAATAGTCTATCAGAGCTGGGTATGATACATCAATGGCTTGGAAACCGTTATTCGCTGGAATGGCAAACATTATGATTCAAGAAAATGGGAGCAGTGCAAAGACAAGCGATAACTTTTCACAAATCAGATTTTTACCTAAAAACAATGTTTTTGTATTCGAGAAGCCTGCGTGTTTATTGATATAGAACACCTATCTTTCACATTCCTTCCTGGCGGACTTACAAAACGGAACTGTTTTAATAGCTGAAACAATATCTAAACGTTGTTTTATGTTCTGTCTCTAAATGCATACAGAACATCACAAATCTTCTGTGCTTTTAAAAACAGACATCAAATAAACATTAGGCTAATAAATCAAGCAGGTCACCGTCACAGCGGCCTTTGTTTCCGCACGGAAGTATTTCGGAACATTTCGACTTTATTCTCAAAACAATTCGACTTTAATCTCGGAATCTTAGATTGGGGTGTGTGTGTGTTGTTGGTGGGTTTTTTTTTTTTTTTTTTTTTAAACATGGCACTAAAATGCAGTCGTACAAATGGACAGTGTAATCTGCTTTGTACATAACTCCTCTTCTCATGCTGATTTGTGCCCCATTGGGCTATGGTCTTGGTTTTTATACTGTTTGTACTATTGTCTGTATTAAACCCTTTGTGTGTTTTGTGTGTTTTTTTTTTTTTTTTTTTTTTGCTCCTTTTGCGGCCTTTACATATGGGGGGTATAAACCGTAATTAGGCTTTAAAATTGATTTTTAAAGATGCTTTGTGTAATCTGTTTACTTGATTTAGTGATATATATAATATATATATATATATATATATATATATATATATATATATATATATATATATATATATATATATATATATATATATATATATATATATATATATATATATTTATTTATTTATTTATTTTTTTGGCTTATGTGTTTTTGTTTTTAAAGGCATAAGATTTGCTTTGACAATCTGAGTACTTGTATTTAATTGCTTTTTATTTTGTGCTGTTAAATTTAAATTTGAAACTTGTGCCTTTTTTATAGTATTGGCAAAGATTTCAGAAGCCTGTTTGTCACATTACATTACTCCAGTTTCATGTGCTGTAACCAGGATTTGACTATTGGAACCCTCTGCTCTGTTCCTTCAACTGTCTTTCAGTTTGCTCACCAAAAACTGGGAAGTGTTTGATAACAGATTCTTTTAATGTTTAGAAGTGTATGGTGCAGAATTTTATTTTTCTCATAGTTTGCAACCTTAACTTGGATGTGTTCTGTCCTGTTCTCTGATGGCACCTAACCCTAACCCATATTTCTAAGCTGCTCTTGCCTTTTTATTTGTTGTGACCTTTTGAAAATATGGAGAGCTTTCACAGTATACCAACAAATTAAGTGTGGTTTCCATCTGTATGTCACTTCACTGCAGCCTTTGCTTAACTGAACTTTTTTTTTGGTCTTTTCTTCATGACTTCTGTAATGAAAGTGTATTTAACTACTTTCCAATTACTTTTAAGCAGTGTCTGAGTACAGTATCATTTTATTCTCCCCCCCTTCTACTTTCCTGAATGAATGAATGAATATATATATATATATATATATATATATATATATATATATATATATATATATATATATATATATATATATATAATTGTTTTTTTTTTTTTTTCTTCCCTTCTCCTTGAAGGGAGTGTAAATTTCAACTTTGTACAAAGTGTAACAGTACAAAAGGTGAAAGTGGCCTTGTCATCAACACACTAAGGCGTAGCTCTGTGCTTCAGGCAGTGACAGACAGGTGTGACTCTGGTGCAAAATCAATCAAAACATCCAGTTCTGCTGCAGGTGCGGCGTTCAAAGCACACTTTGCTTTGACAGTCTCTGGTGCTGGTATTCTGAATTTAAGGTTTCAAATTGTGTTATTGTAAGTGAGCTATTCTTTGTTTTAAGTTGTAACTTAAACTGCTCTGGTAATGTGCTCAGAAGGATGCTATTGCATGGATGAAGCAAGTACAATATAGTGTTTAATGCATGTGCACTTCAGTTGAAGCCTACCCTCTTTAGCCATGTATTGAAATCATGTGTACAAAGCTGAAATTACCTCAACATAACCTCATTTCAATGTCATCGTTTTTCTCTGCTGCACAAATATCCATGGCATGTGCATAGAAGTCTGTCCCTCATACTATGTGTGTGTGATGTACTGAATAAAGTCTTCCATGATTTTTGCATTTGAAAAGACTAGTACACTGTCAATTTCTTTGTAAACACCATTGTTTAGGTCTTAAGTGAAAGTAAACCATTGAGAAAGAACCTGTGTAATGTTGCGTTTTTGGGTATGTAGTTTATTGGGTCCTTGCAACATCTGTGTCACTGAAGTGTGAAACTTCACTTGAGTGTTTAATGCTCCATGTTCACATCACCTCATTTTGGGTAAAAATAGAAAAAGTACTTGGTGGGTGTTTTTTGTGTGCAAAGTACTTTTTAATTTTACTTTTTACTTGTACTGAAGTAAATGTATTTCTTTTAAGTAGCTATATTAGTATTTAATTTTATTTACATATGCTTTCCACCACTGACTGTATCGTAGTACTGGGACTGCTCATCACTGTTACAAATTGTCTGCTCTTATGATTCTGTTTTAATGCTTCTGGATCTTAGCGTTGTATTCAATACTTGACCACAATATTCTTTTGAATAGACTACTAGTGTATGTTTGCATTAATGGCAGTGCATTGGAATGTTGAAACCTGTTAGTATTGTTGGGCTGCATTAATTATGGTAAGTGTTCTGGTTCCACTTGACCCAATGCCCAACGTACATCAGAAGAATGATGGCATCTACGCTAATTAGTCTGTTTTATTCTTTTTCCGAGGTCTCTATAGCCTCCCAGATCCAGTCTGCATGCAGATCAGATGGTCCCTGCAGTCACCTGGATCCAGTCCAGATGGTGGATCGGCACCAGAGATGCCCCCCCCACAGCCCTGAATTTCAGCAGAGACCAGGAAAACTAGATGAGCCATGATTATCTTAAACGTGTGTCATACGAGACAAGATATTAAGACTTGGCAAGATAATCTGCAAAGATACTAGTGTTGCATCCAGATTTTTATAATCTTTTAGGATTTTAAAAATACTGTAGTGAGCCTTAACTTGAACACCATTTAGATTTTCTCAAGTTCTTCATGGATTTCTGTGTAGTGATTTGGTCATTAGTTGAAAAGGGTTCTTTTTTATGTATCCTTTTTTTTTTTTTTTTTTTTTTTTTGAGCTCATTCAATTGTTCTTTTTCCCCTTACATTCATACCAGTTTTGTTTCCACTTTAACTGTCACATTTGTGAACTGATGGGAAAGGGGCACTATCCAATGTTAAATGGTTATTCATGAATTTAATAAATCTTGTAATGAGTAATTTTTCATGGTTTGTCGTCGTCTCTGGTAAGGAGCATTTTTATGTAATCTACTCACTGAGGTAACAATTTGCACTTGCTTTGTTTAGGTAGATTCTGTCCTATACAGTTCAGTAAAGAGTGCCTAAATTTAAGAGCCATGAGCAAGTAAAAAAATGCGTAAGGTCTACAAATTACTTTGCATTTAGATGAACTGTTGGTTACCAACAACTAATGTAAATTTAAATTATTAGCCAATAGGAAAAATTAAACCATTCAGCGAAGGTTAAATTATTATTTTTTTTTTTTAATTGATGCAAATATCTGGTCTTTTTAATATAATAGTAACATTAGTTTTTAAAAAAAAATAAATGTAGAATCCCTGTACAATAAATTTCAAGTGAAATGCAACAATATTGCATAAAGCTGCTTGAACACATTCCATAAAACAACTGTCTTCATGAGAAGTCAAAGTACAGTTAGAATTTTTTTTTTTTTTAAACTCATTACTTGGTGTTATTTCAAACCATGCTTAGATTAAATGTGTGGCTACAATACTTGGAACACTAGAAAATGAAGGACACTGAAATGAGAAGAACTGATTTAACTTGCATTCAGTGCACTTTTCAACGCATCCTGTTGAATCTTCCTAAATTGTGGTATTCTGAATCGCCACCAGCTTAATTTTATTTTTGTGGCCAAACCAATTTTTTTTTTTCTGTTGATGCAAATTGGCATGCTGTTTGGTTACTTGTTTTCTTGGTTCATGCCAATTGTTTGACCATAAGCAGGATTTCTGTTTTATAAATTTAATGCCCATTCATATTGAACTGCTAATTAATAGTTTTATTATGGGATACTGGGGTGAAGAATTTGTGGTGTTTGGTGATGTTTGTAGCTGGAAGGGGTGATCCGTTTCATCATAAATCTACTTTGGTAAGAGTTGCAACTACTTAAACTCTAAACCATTGGTAGCAGTAATGTTCTACACTGTTAGCATGGCATTCTAAAATGTCTTGTTTTGAAGATTGATTAACTTTATGGGTTTAGAATCATATGAGGGTGAGTAAATGAGAATTCTTTTTTGTGTGTGGGAGAACTGTCCTTTTAAAATGTTCTGCCATGCAGTATGTATGTGTGTATATATATATATATATATATATATATAATTTTTTTTAATACTGCTTACTGTTTATCAAAAGCTTGGTGTTGTATTGGCTAAATCAGTGATTTAATAAGGGAAATGAAACTATTTGAATTTCTTGAAATGATGAATCATGTAAAAATATACCCGACAGTCTTGGAAAAGCTCCTCTTAATTTTTCCAAAATGAGGGAATGGATATATGCAGGCTATTTTTGTCAGTAGTCTGTCCCTGAAATGCATGTCTGTAGTTCCAATGCAGTGACTGTGGTAACAATAATACTTTAGCTAGTGCTAATAGCAAAACATCAAATCGCTGTATGTTAATGGTAAGAATGTGCTCAGTATGTCAACAGGAAATATCAAGGAAACTTTTAATAATGTTGTATACCACAGTGACAGCTTTACTGATATTTTCTGTTCTGTGTTTAATACATATTAAACCCTAAACAGAGACAATCAAGTGGCATATAAAGGGTAAAAGTAGTAATCCCAAAACTATGATTCTAAAACATACATTATGTACATTAGACTGATACTCATTGTGCGGTCTTATTTATGGTTGTGTGAGTAGTGTTCTGTGGTTGCTGTGCTTTGTTTACATTACGTCAAATATTTCAAGTGTTTAAAGAATAGGGTGAAAGAATTTTTGTAGGTTTGAAAGGCAAGTGATTTGAATGTAGACAAGCTTTGTGAATATGAAATATGTGCTTATGTGAACTATTTGTGTAGATTTTTTTTGTAAAAAGGAAAAGGCGTCTAGGGGTGAGTTAGGGGTGAGTTAGGGGTGAGTTAGGGGTGAGTTAGGGGTGAGTTAGGGGTGAGTTAGGGGTGAGTTAGGGGTGAGTTAGGGGTGAGTTAGGGGTGAGTTAGGGGTGAGTTAGGGGTGAGTTAGGGGTGAGTTAGGGGTGAGTTAGGGGTGAGTTAGGGGTGAGTTAGGGGTGAGTTAGGGGTGAGTTAGGGGTGAGTTAGGGGTGAGTTAGGGGTGAGTTAGGGGTGAGTTAGGGGTGAGTTAGGGGTGAGTTAGGGGTGAGTTAGGGGTGAGTTAGGGGTGAGTTAGGGTTAGGGTTAGGGTTAGGTAATATAGATAAATGCGAATGTGGTACCCCCCCAAGTGGTACCCCCCCCCTGGTTTTCCTATTTCCCATGGTCCTAGAGCGCTGAAATTTGGTATATATAGTATTTGGGGCCCCCCAGATCGATTGCACATGGTTTGGGAGCTCTAGCACCACCAGGCACCAAGATATGGTATGGTACCCCCCAGTTCTTTTGCACCTATGGAGCTGAAGTTTAGTACATAGGCTAATTGGATCGTATTGAGTAGATTGGACCTGGTTTGGTCACTCTAACACCACCAGGGGCCGAGATATGGGACTTTAAAATATATATATATATATATACATTATATATATATATATATATATATATATATATATATATATAGAGAGCTGGCTAGGGTTCAACCCCCAGGTGCTAGGGCTAGGGTTCAACCCCCAGGTGCTAGGGCTAGGGTTCAACCCCCAGGTGCTAGGGCTAGGGTTCAACCCCCAGGTGCTAGGGCTAGGGTTCAACCCCCAGGTGCTAGGGCTAGGGCTCAACCCCCAGGTGCTAGGGCTAGGGCTCAACCCCTAGGTGCTAGGGCTAGGGCTATTTTTCCAGGTTTCTAGGGTTATTTCCCCTGGTTTCTAGGGTTATTTCCCCTGGTTTCTAGGGTTATTTTTCCTGGTTTCTAGGGTTAGGATTTTTTTTTTTTTTTTTTTTTTTAAAATGTAAGAGATATTTCTAAGTTTTTCCCTATACAGCTATTCCTCTAAGTGTCTTAGGGGGCGTGGGGGGGCGGGGGCCTGTGGGGGGGGGGGACTTAGTGTGTGGGTGGGACTTGGGTGGGTGGGACTTAGTGTTTTTGGGTGGGTGGGACTTAGTGTTTTTGGGTGGGACTTGGGTGGGTGGGACTTAGTGTTTGGGTGGGTGGTACTTAGTGAGTGGGTGGGTGGGAGGGACTTAAGTGTTTTTGGGTGGGACTTAGTGTTTGGGTGGGACTTGGGTGGGTGGGACTTACTATTTGGGTGGGTGTTACTTAGTGGGTGGGTGTACTTGGGTGGGTGGGACTTAGTGTTTTTGGGTGGGACTTGGGTGGGACTTAGTGTGTGGGTGGGTGGGACTTGGGGTTTTTGGGTGGGACTTAGTATTTGGGTGGGATTTATCCATATATGGGTGGGACTTACCATTTGGGTGGGAGGTCCTTAGTCATATATGGGTGTGACTTACTATTTAGATGGGTGTGACTTACTATTTGGGTGGGTGGTACTTAGTGGGTGGGTGTACTTGGGTGGGTGGGACTTAGTGTTTGGGTGGGACTTGGGTGGGTGGGACTTAGTGTTTTTGGGTGGGACTTGGGTGGGTGGGACTTACTATTTGGGTGGGTGGTACTTAGTCATATATGGGTGGGACTTATCCATATGTGGGTGGGATTTAGGATTAGGGTGGGAGTTGGGTGGGTGGTACTTAGTAATATATGGGTGGGACCTACTATTTGGATGGGTGGGACTTATCTATATGGGACTTAGGATTAGGGTGGGAGTTGGGTGGGTGGTACTTACTGTTTTGGTGGGTGGGACTTAGTGTGTGGGTGTGACATTCATATGTGGGTGGGACTTAGGATCAGGGTGGGAGTTGGGTGGGTGGTACTTACTGTTTTGGTGGGTGGGACTTAGTGTGTGGGTGTGACATTCATATGTGGGTGGGACTTAGGATCAGGGTGGGCGTTGAGTGGGTGGGATTTATACATATATGGGTGGGACTTATCCATATATGGGTGGGACTAACTGTTTGGGTGGGTGTGACTTATCTATATGTGGGTGGTACTTAGTCATATATGGGTGGGACTTACCATTTGGGTGGGAGGTCCTTAGTCATATATGGGTGTGACTTACTATTTGGATGGGTGGGACTTACTATTAGGTGGGTGGGACATAGTGTTTTTGGGCGGACTTGGGTGGGTGGGACTTAGTGTTTGGGTGGGTGGGATTTAGTATTTGGGTGGGATTTATCCATATATGGGTGGGACTTACCATTTGGGTGGGAGGTCCTTAGTCATATATGGGTGTGACTTACTATTTGGGTGGGTGGGACTTGGGTGGGTGGGTCTTAGTGTTTTTGGGCGGGACTTGGGTGGGTGGGATTTGGGTCCCCCCATTACACGGCTGTGTTTTGGTTTTTGTTAATCCCCCATAGAAGACTGGGTTCCAATTAAGGCCTATTAACCCAAGGCCACCTTCCTTGCGTGCTGTCCAAGTGGACCCAAGGAGGTTGGATACCTACCTCTCTTCCCAAGCAACTCCTTGTTAACACCGCAAGGTTTCTAGAGCCACCCGGAAAGAGCCTGAGATCACGAAAATGGTCATTGGCGGGCACCTCAGTACCAAGCTTCTACCAATCACCACTTCCTAAAGCATCCACTACCCTTAACCGACATCACACTGACTTGAGTATGACCGCAAGGAAGTAGGAAGCTCTGTCTTCCCACCCCATCTCCTTTTTCTTTAATGTTCTAACCCTTGTTATCACACTGATGGTGGTTTTTTTTTTTTTTTTTTTTTTTTTGTCACCGTCATGGTGACATGTTGTTAGTTTGGTTAGTACAGTGCTGTAATGCTGGTTTCTCTAAACTTTATTGTAAAGTTTCCCATATAGACAGCTGAGAATGTCAGTGACACTCAGTCTTTTGTCTATTTGTCTTTTCTCGACATTGACTGTTCGACTGACTTTTCTCGACTTTGACTGTTCTCGACATTGACTGTTCGACTGACTTTTCTCGACTTTGACTGTTCTCGACATTGACTGTTCGACTGACTTTTCTCGACTTTGACTGTTCGACTGACTGTTCTCGACTTTGACTGTTCTCGACATTGACTGTTCGACTGGCTTTTCTCAACATTGACTGTTCGACTGGCTTTTCTCAACTTTGACTTTTCTCGACATTGACTGTTCGACTGACTTTTCTCGACTTTGACTGACTTTTCTCGACATTGACTGTTCGACTGACTTTTCTCGACTTTGACTGTTTGACTGACTTTTTAGTGTTTGTGTGGGTGGTACTTATCCATATGTGGGTGGGATTTAGGATTAGGGTGGGAGTTGGGTGGGAGGTACTTACTGTTTTGGTGGGTGTGACTTAGTGTGTGGGCGTGACATTCATATGTGGGTGGGACTTAGGATCAGGGTGGGAGTTGAGTGGGTGGGATTTATACATATATGGGTGGGACTTATCCATATATGGGTGGTACTAACTGTTTGGGTGGGTGTGACTTATCTATATGTGGGTGGTACTTAGTCATATATGGGTGGGACTTAGTCATATATGGGTGGGACTTACTGTTTGGGTGGGTGGGACAGGTACTTAATTTTTGTGGGTGGGACTTAGTGATATATGGGTGGGACTTGGGTGAGTGGGTGGGACTTGGGTGAGTGGGTGGGATTTAGTCAAGTCAAGTCATCTTTATTTATATAACGCTTTTTACAATACAAACTGTGTTGAAGCAGCTTTACAGTATCAAATAGGAAAGTAATATCTATAATTCAAAACAAAAATTTAAACAATTTTAATTTGAGGACAGTAATAATTTGTGTGTGGGTGGTACATAGGTAAATTTGTGTGGGTGGGATTTGTGTGTGTGGGAGGGACTTAGTTAAATTTTGTGGGTGGGACTTAATGATATGGGTGGGTGGGATTTGAGTGGGTGGGAGTTAGGGTTTGGGTGGGAGTTGGGTGGGTGGGTCTTAGTAATATATGGGTGTGACTTAGTATATGGGTGGGTGGGAGGGACTTAAATTTGGTGGGTGTGATCTAATGATATTGGTGGGACTTGGGTGGGTTGAACTTAGCTATTATTTGTTTGTGAGGGTTAGGGTGTGTGTGTGTGAGTGAGTGAAGTAAGTGTATTGTAAAAACAAAATAATAATGAAACTTTTGCAGCAGAACAGCAGCTTTATTGAACATTTAGTGAAATGTATGTGTAAGTGTAAAAATGAAAGAATTTTTTTTTAAGTGTGTGTGTGTTTTTAAAGAGTGCTGTCTTAATGAAATGTGTGTCTTAATGTGAGTGTTTGTGAAGAATGACTTATTTGTGCTGCAATGAAAGTTTTTAAAAGTGAAATGTATGTGTAAGTGTAAAAATGAAATAAATTTTTTTTAAGTGTGTGTGTGTTTTTAAAGAGTGCTGTCTCAATGAAATGTGTGTGTCTTAAAGGGAGGGTTTGTCAAGAATGAATTAATTTGTGCTGCAATGAAAGTTTTTAAAAGTGAAATGTATGTGAAACTGTAAAACTGAAATAAAATTTTTTTAAGTGTGTGTGTTTTTAAAGAGTGCTGTCTCAATGAAACGTGTGTGTCTTAACCCTCTGGGGTCTGAGGGTGTTTTTGGGCCCTGAAGAAATTTTGACATGCCCTGACATTTGTGCATTTTTCAGTATCTTAAAAACATATTCATGGCTAAAGTCAGATTACACTGTAATCAGCACAAACTGGGCCACAATAATATGCAAGCAACATGAACGTACACGTTTGTGTTTTTGAGAAAACAACGTTTATGCGTGGTTTGTGAAAAACTAAAAAATCAAAGTCACTTAAAAACAGCAATGAAACACGGACAGAATATTTGTTCACAAGGCTTTTGAGATCTGGATGTGGTAGGCTAGAGTTTTTTCTACACAATGATGTGAAAATCATCTCATTCACTCATTCAAAGAAAACAATATATTGATGTAAATTTACCAAAACATGTTTTGTGATGGAAAGACAATATGCAAGAGATTGACAATGGTCATGAATATTTAGTGATTCACACCTAAAACACACAAAGCCCTCCCTAATGGCCCATCAATGACACTCTGACTCTCAGGTAAAAAACTATGTGAGAAGATTCAAAGAATGGAGTTTTAGATTAGTTGTATTTTATTTAACACAGTATGATCAAAACATACATGAAGGTAAAGACACATTATTGAGCACTCTGATCTACAGATATGAACAGACTTTGTGTCATTTGCGTTTTTTTCCTGAATTCCGTTCAACAAGTGAAACAAGTAAATCATGCCTGACATTTAAGTGCTTGCAAAACTCATCATCAGTGGTCAAGAAACTTGTTTTGCACTAGAATATCAGTGTAGATGAACATCTGAAGCTGCATCTGAGTTTTATATCTGAGAAACTAATTTATTGTTTAGCAGATCGCGATCAGAGTATTACTAATAAACATGGTCTAAACATACACTCAGTATAAACACTCATAGGCTATTTTTTTATTTTATTTAATTCATTTTGCGATAAATAAAATACATATACAAATATGATCTTATAGTCATAAACACAAGCATGTTTTGTATGCAATACATGCCGTCTAAACATTCTTAGACTCTATCATTCAGTGTTACAGTGTAAACGCTATTACTTTTATATCGCATCTTTTTCTAGAACGTTAAAAACATCCTTGAGTCGTGAGACATTTAGATGCAATGAAATGAAAACTACATCATAACGTTTCACTTGATGAGGTCAGTAATTATAGTTTGAAAAAAAGTCTTAACTAGTAAAATCTATACAACTTAGTCTGTCACAGTAACACAATAACAGCGAATGCAAGCAAGCTAATAAAAGAAAGTCTTACATGTAAATGTAGAATATATTCTCTGTTGAATCTGCTGCGCGTCACATCGCGTTCTTCTTCTGATGAGGTAAATATAAGATTTATTCCTCTCAGCACATCTTCTTTCAGAAATGAACAGTAATCCAGATAAACTTGAAGTCTTGCCGCTTTGTTGATGGTGATGTGGGCGTTTAACTCCCGCGCTTCGCACGTGGCTAATTGTAATATGAAAGCGAAAGAAACTTATGGGCGGTGACAAATTAAAACTTAATTAGATCCAAGGGGGAGATTGGACATCGCGTTGTTTTCATAAGGATTACTTCATCACAGAATATTTGTTTTCGATAAGACTTACTTCGTTTAAGAGTAGAAATATCAAGCTTTCTCCAGGTATGTGTATAATGTCTCCATGTGCTGTTTTCGCCGAGTATTTGATCATTTAAGTGACGCGTTTCAAAATGAAGAGCAGAGAGACCAACGCGGCACACAGCACTCCCTGTATATTTTCTTTATTTGTCAAAAACTCACCGTTTCACTGTTATTATGTGTCTGTGCAAATAAAAGTAGACCCTTTACAGATTCGATTGATGTATTTATCTTATCTGTACGATCAAAACTGACGAAGTAATTTAAGTTTATATAGAGGGCTTTTTAAAAAAACGCACCAAAACGCGCCGGCGCGGTCTTTCGACCCCAGAGGATTAAAGGGAGGGTTTGTCAAGAATGAATTAATTTGTGCTACAATGATAGTTTTTATGAGTGAAATATATGTGAAACTGTTCATAACTAAAATTTTTTTTTAAGTGTTTGTGTTTTTAAAGAGTGCTGTATCGTGGGTTCTAAAGCAAGGGTTTGTTGAAAATGTGTGAACTAGATGTTAAAATGAATTGAAAATGGGTGCTTTCAAAGGAAAGACTGCTGCAAATGACTTGTTTTGTGTTGCAATGACTGTTTCCATAAATAACAAGTATGTGAAACAGTGTTTATAACGTTGATATTTTTATTAGACTAGATGTGTCGATAAGCCTATTCTTTTGCATTCTTGTCTCATGCATGGTGAGTAATTAGTTCAGTCCCACAATCCTTTGCTGTAAGTATCCCCATTCTTTGCATTACTTGTCTCATTCATGGTGAGTAACTTGTTCAATCCCACAATCCTTTGCTGTAAGTATCCCCATTCTTTGCATCACTTTTCTCATTCATGGTGACTAACTTGTTCAGTCCCACAATTCTTTGCTTTCAGTAACCACATTCTTTGAATCATTTGTCTCATTTATGGTCAGTAACTCGTTAAATTTCATTTTTTTTTCTGTCACCGTCTTGGAGAAAGGTAGTTCATTAGGTTGGTCAAGTTGTACAGCCATGCTCTGGCAGGTTCACATGCATATTTATTCATATTTGTGTGCTTTGAATGTCAGTGACACATAGCCATTGTGGATAAATTAACAACAAAATGTGGCAATTTGTTGTTTTTTGTTTTGTTTTGTTTTATTTTGTTTTATTTTGGTTTTACTTTGTGTTTAATTTGTTTTGTTATGGTTTATTTCGTGTTTTTTTGAATTAAATTTTTTTTTTTTTTATTTATTTATTTTTATTTATTATTTTTTTTATTTTTTTTTTATTTTTTTTTATTTATTTATTTTTTTTATTTATTTATTTATTTTTTTTATTTATTTATTTATTTTTTTTTATTATTATTAAAAATTAAGTAATGGGATTAGGTGGAGGGGGAGGGTAGCGGCTAGGGTCAGTTTTGAGTGGTCAGGAGTGTCCTGCAGTGGGCTAGCAAGGGCTAGGGTCAGTTTTGAGTGGTCAGGAGTGTCCTGCAGTGGGCTAGCAAGGGCTAGGGTCAGTTTTGAGTGGTCAGGAGTGTCCTGCAGTGGGCTAGCAAGGGCTAGGGTCAGTTTTGAGTGGTCAGGAGTGTCCTGCAGTGGGCTAGCAAGGGCTAGGGTCAGTTTTGAGTGGTCAGGAGTGTCCTGCAGTGGGCTAGCAAGGGCTAGGGTCAGTTTTGAGTGGTCAGGAGTGTCCTGCAGTGGGCTAGCAAGGGCTAGGGTCAGTTTTGAGTGGTCAGGAGTGTCCTGCAGTGGGCTAGCAAGGGCTAGGGTCAGTTTTGAGTGGTCAGGAGTTAGGGTTAGGGTTAGGGTTAGGGTTAGGTCAAAAAAAATTCCATAGACTGGACAAAGTCCACTCCAGGCTGTGCAACAGGCCTACACTTCAACTGGCCGCCTTGGGATGTGTTCGGGCATGCCCCAAGCCCGCCCAAACCCAATGGAGGCCTGCATCAGCCCAAAAAATTAACAATTTGTTATCAAAAAATTCCCAAAATAGGGCTAGAAAACGTAGGGCTATTCCCTCTAGGTTTATATGCTATACTGATGTTAAGTTTAGGGTTGTGGTGGGGTCACCCCACTCAAAAAACCATCTCGACGTCTGTATGGACGGAGAACATATTCTTCAAACCTTCAAAAAATTATTATGTGGTTCTCACATCATCCACAACGATGATTGAGACCTTCTGTTGGTGCTCGTGCCCTTCTCGCGACGTTTCGGGCCTTACTGACCCTTCTTCAGGCGGGACCCAAGCTCACCAAATGACTGGAATTCTCTACATCAGTCATATTTATATGTTTTGAAGGGGGGTGGCCCCTCACACACACCCAATCAACTTCTTCCACACTGTTTTGTGTTTCATTAATCAGTATAACATTTTACTTTATAAGTTTGCGAATTTTTTGCATCCAATAAACAAATATTTGTCTGTTTACTAGCACTCCACTGGGTCAAGCAAGCCCAAAAGCACGCCCTCGCACAATCCCAAGGTCCAGAGACGTGGCACGGGCTAGGATTAGGTCAAAAAAAATTCCATAGACTGGACAAAGTCCACTCCAGGCTGTGCAACAGGCCTACACTTCAACTGGCCGCCTTGGGATGTGTTCGGGCATGCCCCAAGCCCGCCCAAACCCAATGGAGGCCTGCATCAGCCCAAAAAATTAACAATTTGTTATCAAAAAATTCCCAAAATAGGGCTAGAAAACGTAGGGCTATTCCCTCTAGGTTTATATGCTATACTGATGTTAAGTTTAGGGTTGTGGTGGGGTCACCCCACTCAAAAAACCATCTCGACGTCTGTATGGACGGAGAACATATTCTTCAAACCTTCAAAAAATTATTATGTGGTTCTCACATCATCCACAACGATGATTGAGACCTTCTGTTGGTGCTCGTGCCCTTCTCGCGACGTTTCGGGCCTTACTGACCCTTCTTCAGGCGGGACCCAAGCTCACCAAATGACTGGAATTCTCTACATCAGTCATATTTATATGTTTTGAAGGGGGGTGGCCCCTCACACACACCCAATCAACTTCTTCCACACTGTTTTGTGTTTCATTAATCAGTATAACATTTTACTTTATAAGTTTGCGAATTTTTTGCATCCAATAAACAAATATTTGTCTGTTTACTAGCACTCCACTGGGTCAAGCAAGCCCAAAAGCACGCCCTCGCACAATCCCAAGGTCCAGAGACGTGGCACGGGCTAGGATTAGGTCAAAAAAAATTCCATAGACTGGACAAAGTCCACTCCAGGCTGTGCAACAGGCCTACACTTCAACTGGCCGCCTTGGGATGTGTTCGGGCATGCCCCAAGCCCGCCCAAACCCAATGGAGGCCTGCATCAGCCCAAAAAATTAACAATTTGTTATCAAAAAATTCCCAAAATAGGGCTAGAAAACGTAGGGCTATTCCCTCTAGGTTTATATGCTATACTGATGTTAAGTTTAGGGTTGTGGTGGGGTCACCCCACTCAAAAAACCATCTCGACGTCTGTATGGACGGAGAACATATTCTTCAAACCTTCAAAAAATTATTATGTGGTTCTCACATCATCCACAACGATGATTGAGACCTTCTGTTGGTGCTCGTGCCCTTCTCGCGACGTTTCGGGCCTTACTGACCCTTCTTCAGGCGGGACCCAAGCTCACCAAATGACTGGAATTCTCTACATCAGTCATATTTATATGTTTTGAAGGGGGGTGGCCCCTCACACACACCCAATCAACTTCTTCCACACTGTTTTGTGTTTCATTAATCAGTATAACATTTTACTTTATAAGTTTGCGAATTTTTTGCATCCAATAAACAAATATTTGTCTGTTTACTAGCACTCCACTGGGTCAAGCAAGCCCAAAAGCACGCCCTCGCACAATCCCAAGGTCCAGAGACGTGGCACGGGCTAGGATTAGGTCAAAAAAAATTCCATAGACTGGACAAAGTCCACTCCAGGCTGTGCAACAGGCCTACACTTCAACTGGCCGCCTTGGGATGTGTTCGGGCATGCCCCAAGCCCGCCCAAACCCAATGGAGGCCTGCATCAGCCCAAAAAATTAACAATTTGTTATCAAAAAATTCCCAAAATAGGGCTAGAAAACGTAGGGCTATTCCCTCTAGGTTTATATGCTATACTGATGTTAAGTTTAGGGTTGTGGTGGGGTCACCCCACTCAAAAAACCATCTCGACGTCTGTATGGACGGAGAACATATTCTTCAAACCTTCAAAAAATTATTATGTGGTTCTCACATCATCCACAACGATGATTGAGACCTTCTGTTGGTGCTCGTGCCCTTCTCGCGACGTTTCGGGCCTTACTGACCCTTCTTCAGGCGGGACCCAAGCTCACCAAATGACTGGAATTCTCTACATCAGTCATATTTATATGTTTTGAAGGGGGGTGGCCCCTCACACACACCCAATCAACTTCTTCCACACTGTTTTGTGTTTCATTAATCAGTATAACATTTTACTTTATAAGTTTGCGAATTTTTTGCATCCAATAAACAAATATTTGTCTGTTTACTAGCACTCCACTGGGTCAAGCAAGCCCAAAAGCACGCCCTCGCACAATCCCAAGGTCCAGAGACGTGGCACGGGCTAGGATTAGGTCAAAAAAAATTCCATAGACTGGACAAAGTCCACTCCAGGCTGTGCAACAGGCCTACACTTCAACTGGCCGCCTTGGGATGTGTTCGGGCATGCCCCAAGCCCGCCCAAACCCAATGGAGGCCTGCATCAGCCCAAAAAATTAACAATTTGTTATCAAAAAATTCCCAAAATAGGGCTAGAAAACGTAGGGCTATTCCCTCTAGGTTTATATGCTATACTGATGTTAAGTTTAGGGTTGTGGTGGGGTCACCCCACTCAAAAAACCATCTCGACGTCTGTATGGACGGAGAACATATTCTTCAAACCTTCAAAAAATTATTATGTGGTTCTCACATCATCCACAACGATGATTGAGACCTTCTGTTGGTGCTCGTGCCCTTCTCGCGACGTTTCGGGCCTTACTGACCCTTCTTCAGGCGGGACCCAAGCTCACCAAATGACTGGAATTCTCTACATCAGTCATATTTATATGTTTTGAAGGGGGGTGGCCCCTCACACACACCCAATCAACTTCTTCCACACTGTTTTGTGTTTCATTAATCAGTATAACATTTTACTTTATAAGTTTGCGAATTTTTTGCATCCAATAAACAAATATTTGTCTGTTTACTAGCACTCCACTGGGTCAAGCAAGCCCAAAAGCACGCCCTCGCACAATCCCAAGGTCCAGAGACGTGGCACGGGCTAGGATTAGGTCAAAAAAAATTCCATAGACTGGACAAAGTCCACTCCAGGCTGTGCAACAGGCCTACACTTCAACTGGCCGCCTTGGGATGTGTTCGGGCATGCCCCAAGCCCGCCCAAACCCAATGGAGGCCTGCATCAGCCCAAAAAATTAACAATTTGTTATCAAAAAATTCCCAAAATAGGGCTAGAAAACGTAGGGCTATTCCCTCTAGGTTTATATGCTATACTGATGTTAAGTTTAGGGTTGTGGTGGGGTCACCCCACTCAAAAAACCATCTCGACGTCTGTATGGACGGAGAACATATTCTTCAAACCTTCAAAAAATTATTATGTGGTTCTCACATCATCCACAACGATGATTGAGACCTTCTGTTGGTGCTCGTGCCCTTCTCGCGACGTTTCGGGCCTTACTGACCCTTCTTCAGGCGGGACCCAAGCTCACCAAATGACTGGAATTCTCTACATCAGTCATATTTATATGTTTTGAAGGGGGGTGGCCCCTCACACACACCCAATCAACTTCTTCCACACTGTTTTGTGTTTCATTAATCAGTATAACATTTTACTTTATAAGTTTGCGAATTTTTTGCATCCAATAAACAAATATTTGTCTGTTTACTAGCACTCCACTGGGTCAAGCAAGCCCAAAAGCACGCCCTCGCACAATCCCAAGGTCCAGAGACGTGGCACGGGCTAGGATTAGGTCAAAAAAAATTCCATAGACTGGACAAAGTCCACTCCAGGCTGTGCAACAGGCCTACACTTCAACTGGCCGCCTTGGGATGTGTTCGGGCATGCCCCAAGCCCGCCCAAACCCAATGGAGGCCTGCATCAGCCCAAAAAATTAACAATTTGTTATCAAAAAATTCCCAAAATAGGGCTAGAAAACGTAGGGCTATTCCCTCTAGGTTTATATGCTATACTGATGTTAAGTTTAGGGTTGTGGTGGGGTCACCCCACTCAAAAAACCATCTCGACGTCTGTATGGACGGAGAACATATTCTTCAAACCTTCAAAAAATTATTATGTGGTTCTCACATCATCCACAACGATGATTGAGACCTTCTGTTGGTGCTCGTGCCCTTCTCGCGACGTTTCGGGCCTTACTGACCCTTCTTCAGGCGGGACCCAAGCTCACCAAATGACTGGAATTCTCTACATCAGTCATATTTATATGTTTTGAAGGGGGGTGGCCCCTCACACACACCCAATCAACTTCTTCCACACTGTTTTGTGTTTCATTAATCAGTATAACATTTTACTTTATAAGTTTGCGAATTTTTTGCATCCAATAAACAAATATTTGTCTGTTTACTAGCACTCCACTGGGTCAAGCAAGCCCAAAAGCACGCCCTCGCACAATCCCAAGGTCCAGAGACGTGGCACGGGCTAGGATTAGGTCAAA
Source organism: Cirrhinus molitorella (assembly GCA_033026305.1). Classification (NCBI taxonomy): domain Eukaryota; kingdom Metazoa; phylum Chordata; class Actinopteri; order Cypriniformes; family Cyprinidae; genus Cirrhinus; species Cirrhinus molitorella. The sequence continues at coordinate 38,926,509 of CM065130.1, forward strand.
AAAAATTCCATAGACTGGACAAAGTCCACTCCAGGCTGTGCAACAGGCCTACACTTCAACTGGCCGCCTTGGGATGTGTTCGGGCATGCCCCAAGCCCGCCCAAACCCAATGGAGGCCTGCATCAGCCCAAAAAATTAACAATTTGTTATCAAAAAATTCCCAAAATAGGGCTAGAAAACGTAGGGCTATTCCCTCTAGGTTTATATGCTATACTGATGTTAAGTTTAGGGTTGTGGTGGGGTCACCCCACTCAAAAAACCATCTCGACGTCTGTATGGACGGAGAACATATTCTTCAAACCTTCAAAAAATTATTATGTGGTTCTCACATCATCCACAACGATGATTGAGACCTTCTGTTGGTGCTCGTGCCCTTCTCGCGACGTTTCGGGCCTTACTGACCCTTCTTCAGGCGGGACCCAAGCTCACCAAATGACTGGAATTCTCTACATCAGTCATATTTATATGTTTTGAAGGGGGGTGGCCCCTCACACACACCCAATCAACTTCTTCCACACTGTTTTGTGTTTCATTAATCAGTATAACATTTTACTTTATAAGTTTGCGAATTTTTTGCATCCAATAAACAAATATTTGTCTGTTTACTAGCACTCCACTGGGTCAAGCAAGCCCAAAAGCACGCCCTCGCACAATCCCAAGGTCCAGAGACGTGGCACGGGCTAGGATTAGGTCAAAAAAAATTCCATAGACTGGACAAAGTCCACTCCAGGCTGTGCAACAGGCCTACACTTCAACTGGCCGCCTTGGGATGTGTTCGGGCATGCCCCAAGCCCGCCCAAACCCAATGGAGGCCTGCATCAGCCCAAAAAATTAACAATTTGTTATCAAAAAATTCCCAAAATAGGGCTAGAAAACGTAGGGCTATTCCCTCTAGGTTTATATGCTATACTGATGTTAAGTTTAGGGTTGTGGTGGGGTCACCCCACTCAAAAAACCATCTCGACGTCTGTATGGACGGAGAACATATTCTTCAAACCTTCAAAAAATTATTATGTGGTTCTCACATCATCCACAACGATGATTGAGACCTTCTGTTGGTGCTCGTGCCCTTCTCGCGACGTTTCGGGCCTTACTGACCCTTCTTCAGGCGGGACCCAAGCTCACCAAATGACTGGAATTCTCTACATCAGTCATATTTATATGTTTTGAAGGGGGGTGGCCCCTCACACACACCCAATCAACTTCTTCCACACTGTTTTGTGTTTCATTAATCAGTATAACATTTTACTTTATAAGTTTGCGAATTTTTTGCATCCAATAAACAAATATTTGTCTGTTTACTAGCACTCCACTGGGTCAAGCAAGCCCAAAAGCACGCCCTCGCACAATCCCAAGGTCCAGAGACGTGGCACGGGCTAGGATTAGGTCAAAAAAAATTCCATAGACTGGACAAAGTCCACTCCAGGCTGTGCAACAGGCCTACACTTCAACTGGCCGCCTTGGGATGTGTTCGGGCATGCCCCAAGCCCGCCCAAACCCAATGGAGGCCTGCATCAGCCCAAAAAATTAACAATTTGTTATCAAAAAATTCCCAAAATAGGGCTAGAAAACGTAGGGCTATTCCCTCTAGGTTTATATGCTATACTGATGTTAAGTTTAGGGTTGTGGTGGGGTCACCCCACTCAAAAAACCATCTCGACGTCTGTATGGACGGAGAACATATTCTTCAAACCTTCAAAAAATTATTATGTGGTTCTCACATCATCCACAACGATGATTGAGACCTTCTGTTGGTGCTCGTGCCCTTCTCGCGACGTTTCGGGCCTTACTGACCCTTCTTCAGGCGGGACCCAAGCTCACCAAATGACTGGAATTCTCTACATCAGTCATATTTATATGTTTTGAAGGGGGGTGGCCCCTCACACACACCCAATCAACTTCTTCCACACTGTTTTGTGTTTCATTAATCAGTATAACATTTTACTTTATAAGTTTGCGAATTTTTTGCATCCAATAAACAAATATTTGTCTGTTTACTAGCACTCCACTGGGTCAAGCAAGCCCAAAAGCACGCCCTCGCACAATCCCAAGGTCCAGAGACGTGGCACGGGCTAGGATTAGGTCAAAAAAAATTCCATAGACTGGACAAAGTCCACTCCAGGCTGTGCAACAGGCCTACACTTCAACTGGCCGCCTTGGGATGTGTTCGGGCATGCCCCAAGCCCGCCCAAACCCAATGGAGGCCTGCATCAGCCCAAAAAATTAACAATTTGTTATCAAAAAATTCCCAAAATAGGGCTAGAAAACGTAGGGCTATTCCCTCTAGGTTTATATGCTATACTGATGTTAAGTTTAGGGTTGTGGTGGGGTCACCCCACTCAAAAAACCATCTCGACGTCTGTATGGACGGAGAACATATTCTTCAAACCTTCAAAAAATTATTATGTGGTTCTCACATCATCCACAACGATGATTGAGACCTTCTGTTGGTGCTCGTGCCCTTCTCGCGACGTTTCGGGCCTTACTGACCCTTCTTCAGGCGGGACCCAAGCTCACCAAATGACTGGAATTCTCTACATCAGTCATATTTATATGTTTTGAAGGGGGGTGGCCCCTCACACACACCCAATCAACTTCTTCCACACTGTTTTGTGTTTCATTAATCAGTATAACATTTTACTTTATAAGTTTGCGAATTTTTTGCATCCAATAAACAAATATTTGTCTGTTTACTAGCACTCCACTGGGTCAAGCAAGCCCAAAAGCACGCCCTCGCACAATCCCAAGGTCCAGAGACGTGGCACGGGCTAGGATTAGGTCAAAAAAAATTCCATAGACTGGACAAAGTCCACTCCAGGCTGTGCAACAGGCCTACACTTCAACTGGCCGCCTTGGGATGTGTTCGGGCATGCCCCAAGCCCGCCCAAACCCAATGGAGGCCTGCATCAGCCCAAAAAATTAACAATTTGTTATCAAAAAATTCCCAAAATAGGGCTAGAAAACGTAGGGCTATTCCCTCTAGGTTTATATGCTATACTGATGTTAAGTTTAGGGTTGTGGTGGGGTCACCCCACTCAAAAAACCATCTCGACGTCTGTATGGACGGAGAACATATTCTTCAAACCTTCAAAAAATTATTATGTGGTTCTCACATCATCCACAACGATGATTGAGACCTTCTGTTGGTGCTCGTGCCCTTCTCGCGACGTTTCGGGCCTTACTGACCCTTCTTCAGGCGGGACCCAAGCTCACCAAATGACTGGAATTCTCTACATCAGTCATATTTATATGTTTTGAAGGGGGGTGGCCCCTCACACACACCCAATCAACTTCTTCCACACTGTTTTGTGTTTCATTAATCAGTATAACATTTTACTTTATAAGTTTGCGAATTTTTTGCATCCAATAAACAAATATTTGTCTGTTTACTAGCACTCCACTGGGTCAAGCAAGCCCAAAAGCACGCCCTCGCACAATCCCAAGGTCCAGAGACGTGGCACGGGCTAGGATTAGGTCAAAAAAAATTCCATAGACTGGACAAAGTCCACTCCAGGCTGTGCAACAGGCCTACACTTCAACTGGCCGCCTTGGGATGTGTTCGGGCATGCCCCAAGCCCGCCCAAACCCAATGGAGGCCTGCATCAGCCCAAAAAATTAACAATTTGTTATCAAAAAATTCCCAAAATAGGGCTAGAAAACGTAGGGCTATTCCCTCTAGGTTTATATGCTATACTGATGTTAAGTTTAGGGTTGTGGTGGGGTCACCCCACTCAAAAAACCATCTCGACGTCTGTATGGACGGAGAACATATTCTTCAAACCTTCAAAAAATTATTATGTGGTTCTCACATCATCCACAACGATGATTGAGACCTTCTGTTGGTGCTCGTGCCCTTCTCGCGACGTTTCGGGCCTTACTGACCCTTCTTCAGGCGGGACCCAAGCTCACCAAATGACTGGAATTCTCTACATCAGTCATATTTATATGTTTTGAAGGGGGGTGGCCCCTCACACACACCCAATCAACTTCTTCCACACTGTTTTGTGTTTCATTAATCAGTATAACATTTTACTTTATAAGTTTGCGAATTTTTTGCATCCAATAAACAAATATTTGTCTGTTTACTAGCACTCCACTGGGTCAAGCAAGCCCAAAAGCACGCCCTCGCACAATCCCAAGGTCCAGAGACGTGGCACGGGCTAGGATTAGGTCAAAAAAAATTCCATAGACTGGACAAAGTCCACTCCAGGCTGTGCAACAGGCCTACACTTCAACTGGCCGCCTTGGGATGTGTTCGGGCATGCCCCAAGCCCGCCCAAACCCAATGGAGGCCTGCATCAGCCCAAAAAATTAACAATTTGTTATCAAAAAATTCCCAAAATAGGGCTAGAAAACGTAGGGCTATTCCCTCTAGGTTTATATGCTATACTGATGTTAAGTTTAGGGTTGTGGTGGGGTCACCCCACTCAAAAAACCATCTCGACGTCTGTATGGACGGAGAACATATTCTTCAAACCTTCAAAAAATTATTATGTGGTTCTCACATCATCCACAACGATGATTGAGACCTTCTGTTGGTGCTCGTGCCCTTCTCGCGACGTTTCGGGCCTTACTGACCCTTCTTCAGGCGGGACCCAAGCTCACCAAATGACTGGAATTCTCTACATCAGTCATATTTATATGTTTTGAAGGGGGGTGGCCCCTCACACACACCCAATCAACTTCTTCCACACTGTTTTGTGTTTCATTAATCAGTATAACATTTTACTTTATAAGTTTGCGAATTTTTTGCATCCAATAAACAAATATTTGTCTGTTTACTAGCACTCCACTGGGTCAAGCAAGCCCAAAAGCACGCCCTCGCACAATCCCAAGGTCCAGAGACGTGGCACGGGCTAGGATTAGGTCAAAAAAAATTCCATAGACTGGACAAAGTCCACTCCAGGCTGTGCAACAGGCCTACACTTCAACTGGCCGCCTTGGGATGTGTTCGGGCATGCCCCAAGCCCGCCCAAACCCAATGGAGGCCTGCATCAGCCCAAAAAATTAACAATTTGTTATCAAAAAATTCCCAAAATAGGGCTAGAAAACGTAGGGCTATTCCCTCTAGGTTTATATGCTATACTGATGTTAAGTTTAGGGTTGTGGTGGGGTCACCCCACTCAAAAAACCATCTCGACGTCTGTATGGACGGAGAACATATTCTTCAAACCTTCAAAAAATTATTATGTGGTTCTCACATCATCCACAACGATGATTGAGACCTTCTGTTGGTGCTCGTGCCCTTCTCGCGACGTTTCGGGCCTTACTGACCCTTCTTCAGGCGGGACCCAAGCTCACCAAATGACTGGAATTCTCTACATCAGTCATATTTATATGTTTTGAAGGGGGGTGGCCCCTCACACACACCCAATCAACTTCTTCCACACTGTTTTGTGTTTCATTAATCAGTATAACATTTTACTTTATAAGTTTGCGAATTTTTTGCATCCAATAAACAAATATTTGTCTGTTTACTAGCACTCCACTGGGTCAAGCAAGCCCAAAAGCACGCCCTCGCACAATCCCAAGGTCCAGAGACGTGGCACGGGCTAGGATTAGGTCAAAAAAAATTCCATAGACTGGACAAAGTCCACTCCAGGCTGTGCAACAGGCCTACACTTCAACTGGCCGCCTTGGGATGTGTTCGGGCATGCCCCAAGCCCGCCCAAACCCAATGGAGGCCTGCATCAGCCCAAAAAATTAACAATTTGTTATCAAAAAATTCCCAAAATAGGGCTAGAAAACGTAGGGCTATTCCCTCTAGGTTTATATGCTATACTGATGTTAAGTTTAGGGTTGTGGTGGGGTCACCCCACTCAAAAAACCATCTCGACGTCTGTATGGACGGAGAACATATTCTTCAAACCTTCAAAAAATTATTATGTGGTTCTCACATCATCCACAACGATGATTGAGACCTTCTGTTGGTGCTCGTGCCCTTCTCGCGACGTTTCGGGCCTTACTGACCCTTCTTCAGGCGGGACCCAAGCTCACCAAATGACTGGAATTCTCTACATCAGTCATATTTATATGTTTTGAAGGGGGGTGGCCCCTCACACACACCCAATCAACTTCTTCCACACTGTTTTGTGTTTCATTAATCAGTATAACATTTTACTTTATAAGTTTGCGAATTTTTTGCATCCAATAAACAAATATTTGTCTGTTTACTAGCACTCCACTGGGTCAAGCAAGCCCAAAAGCACGCCCTCGCACAATCCCAAGGTCCAGAGACGTGGCACGGGCTAGGATTAGGTCAAAAAAAATTCCATAGACTGGACAAAGTCCACTCCAGGCTGTGCAACAGGCCTACACTTCAACTGGCCGCCTTGGGATGTGTTCGGGCATGCCCCAAGCCCGCCCAAACCCAATGGAGGCCTGCATCAGCCCAAAAAATTAACAATTTGTTATCAAAAAATTCCCAAAATAGGGCTAGAAAACGTAGGGCTATTCCCTCTAGGTTTATATGCTATACTGATGTTAAGTTTAGGGTTGTGGTGGGGTCACCCCACTCAAAAAACCATCTCGACGTCTGTATGGACGGAGAACATATTCTTCAAACCTTCAAAAAATTATTATGTGGTTCTCACATCATCCACAACGATGATTGAGACCTTCTGTTGGTGCTCGTGCCCTTCTCGCGACGTTTCGGGCCTTACTGACCCTTCTTCAGGCGGGACCCAAGCTCACCAAATGACTGGAATTCTCTACATCAGTCATATTTATATGTTTTGAAGGGGGGTGGCCCCTCACACACACCCAATCAACTTCTTCCACACTGTTTTGTGTTTCATTAATCAGTATAACATTTTACTTTATAAGTTTGCGAATTTTTTGCATCCAATAAACAAATATTTGTCTGTTTACTAGCACTCCACTGGGTCAAGCAAGCCCAAAAGCACGCCCTCGCACAATCCCAAGGTCCAGAGACGTGGCACGGGCTAGGATTAGGTCAAAAAAAATTCCATAGACTGGACAAAGTCCACTCCAGGCTGTGCAACAGGCCTACACTTCAACTGGCCGCCTTGGGATGTGTTCGGGCATGCCCCAAGCCCGCCCAAACCCAATGGAGGCCTGCATCAGCCCAAAAAATTAACAATTTGTTATCAAAAAATTCCCAAAATAGGGCTAGAAAACGTAGGGCTATTCCCTCTAGGTTTATATGCTATACTGATGTTAAGTTTAGGGTTGTGGTGGGGTCACCCCACTCAAAAAACCATCTCGACGTCTGTATGGACGGAGAACATATTCTTCAAACCTTCAAAAAATTATTATGTGGTTCTCACATCATCCACAACGATGATTGAGACCTTCTGTTGGTGCTCGTGCCCTTCTCGCGACGTTTCGGGCCTTACTGACCCTTCTTCAGGCGGGACCCAAGCTCACCAAATGACTGGAATTCTCTACATCAGTCATATTTATATGTTTTGAAGGGGGGTGGCCCCTCACACACACCCAATCAACTTCTTCCACACTGTTTTGTGTTTCATTAATCAGTATAACATTTTACTTTATAAGTTTGCGAATTTTTTGCATCCAATAAACAAATATTTGTCTGTTTACTAGCACTCCACTGGGTCAAGCAAGCCCAAAAGCACGCCCTCGCACAATCCCAAGGTCCAGAGACGTGGCACGGGCTAGGATTAGGTCAAAAAAAATTCCATAGACTGGACAAAGTCCACTCCAGGCTGTGCAACAGGCCTACACTTCAACTGGCCGCCTTGGGATGTGTTCGGGCATGCCCCAAGCCCGCCCAAACCCAATGGAGGCCTGCATCAGCCCAAAAAATTAACAATTTGTTATCAAAAAATTCCCAAAATAGGGCTAGAAAACGTAGGGCTATTCCCTCTAGGTTTATATGCTATACTGATGTTAAGTTTAGGGTTGTGGTGGGGTCACCCCACTCAAAAAACCATCTCGACGTCTGTATGGACGGAGAACATATTCTTCAAACCTTCAAAAAATTATTATGTGGTTCTCACATCATCCACAACGATGATTGAGACCTTCTGTTGGTGCTCGTGCCCTTCTCGCGACGTTTCGGGCCTTACTGACCCTTCTTCAGGCGGGACCCAAGCTCACCAAATGACTGGAATTCTCTACATCAGTCATATTTATATGTTTTGAAGGGGGGTGGCCCCTCACACACACCCAATCAACTTCTTCCACACTGTTTTGTGTTTCATTAATCAGTATAACATTTTACTTTATAAGTTTGCGAATTTTTTGCATCCAATAAACAAATATTTGTCTGTTTACTAGCACTCCACTGGGTCAAGCAAGCCCAAAAGCACGCCCTCGCACAATCCCAAGGTCCAGAGACGTGGCACGGGCTAGGATTAGGTCAAAAAAAATTCCATAGACTGGACAAAGTCCACTCCAGGCTGTGCAACAGGCCTACACTTCAACTGGCCGCCTTGGGATGTGTTCGGGCATGCCCCAAGCCCGCCCAAACCCAATGGAGGCCTGCATCAGCCCAAAAAATTAACAATTTGTTATCAAAAAATTCCCAAAATAGGGCTAGAAAACGTAGGGCTATTCCCTCTAGGTTTATATGCTATACTGATGTTAAGTTTAGGGTTGTGGTGGGGTCACCCCACTCAAAAAACCATCTCGACGTCTGTATGGACGGAGAACATATTCTTCAAACCTTCAAAAAATTATTATGTGGTTCTCACATCATCCACAACGATGATTGAGACCTTCTGTTGGTGCTCGTGCCCTTCTCGCGACGTTTCGGGCCTTACTGACCCTTCTTCAGGCGGGACCCAAGCTCACCAAATGACTGGAATTCTCTACATCAGTCATATTTATATGTTTTGAAGGGGGGTGGCCCCTCACACACACCCAATCAACTTCTTCCACACTGTTTTGTGTTTCATTAATCAGTATAACATTTTACTTTATAAGTTTGCGAATTTTTTGCATCCAATAAACAAATATTTGTCTGTTTACTAGCACTCCACTGGGTCAAGCAAGCCCAAAAGCACGCCCTCGCACAATCCCAAGGTCCAGAGACGTGGCACGGGCTAGGATTAGGTCAAAAAAAATTCCATAGACTGGACAAAGTCCACTCCAGGCTGTGCAACAGGCCTACACTTCAACTGGCCGCCTTGGGATGTGTTCGGGCATGCCCCAAGCCCGCCCAAACCCAATGGAGGCCTGCATCAGCCCAAAAAATTAACAATTTGTTATCAAAAAATTCCCAAAATAGGGCTAGAAAACGTAGGGCTATTCCCTCTAGGTTTATATGCTATACTGATGTTAAGTTTAGGGTTGTGGTGGGGTCACCCCACTCAAAAAACCATCTCGACGTCTGTATGGACGGAGAACATATTCTTCAAACCTTCAAAAAATTATTATGTGGTTCTCACATCATCCACAACGATGATTGAGACCTTCTGTTGGTGCTCGTGCCCTTCTCGCGACGTTTCGGGCCTTACTGACCCTTCTTCAGGCGGGACCCAAGCTCACCAAATGACTGGAATTCTCTACATCAGTCATATTTATATGTTTTGAAGGGGGGTGGCCCCTCACACACACCCAATCAACTTCTTCCACACTGTTTTGTGTTTCATTAATCAGTATAACATTTTACTTTATAAGTTTGCGAATTTTTTGCATCCAATAAACAAATATTTGTCTGTTTACTAGCACTCCACTGGGTCAAGCAAGCCCAAAAGCACGCCCTCGCACAATCCCAAGGTCCAGAGACGTGGCACGGGCTAGGATTAGGTCAAAAAAAATTCCATAGACTGGACAAAGTCCACTCCAGGCTGTGCAACAGGCCTACACTTCAACTGGCCGCCTTGGGATGTGTTCGGGCATGCCCCAAGCCCGCCCAAACCCAATGGAGGCCTGCATCAGCCCAAAAAATTAACAATTTGTTATCAAAAAATTCCCAAAATAGGGCTAGAAAACGTAGGGCTATTCCCTCTAGGTTTATATGCTATACTGATGTTAAGTTTAGGGTTGTGGTGGGGTCACCCCACTCAAAAAACCATCTCGACGTCTGTATGGACGGAGAACATATTCTTCAAACCTTCAAAAAATTATTATGTGGTTCTCACATCATCCACAACGATGATTGAGACCTTCTGTTGGTGCTCGTGCCCTTCTCGCGACGTTTCGGGCCTTACTGACCCTTCTTCAGGCGGGACCCAAGCTCACCAAATGACTGGAATTCTCTACATCAGTCATATTTATATGTTTTGAAGGGGGGTGGCCCCTCACACACACCCAATCAACTTCTTCCACACTGTTTTGTGTTTCATTAATCAGTATAACATTTTACTTTATAAGTTTGCGAATTTTTTGCATCCAATAAACAAATATTTGTCTGTTTACTAGCACTCCACTGGGTCAAGCAAGCCCAAAAGCACGCCCTCGCACAATCCCAAGGTCCAGAGACGTGGCACGGGCTAGGATTAGGTCAAAAAAAATTCCATAGACTGGACAAAGTCCACTCCAGGCTGTGCAACAGGCCTACACTTCAACTGGCCGCCTTGGGATGTGTTCGGGCATGCCCCAAGCCCGCCCAAACCCAATGGAGGCCTGCATCAGCCCAAAAAATTAACAATTTGTTATCAAAAAATTCCCAAAATAGGGCTAGAAAACGTAGGGCTATTCCCTCTAGGTTTATATGCTATACTGATGTTAAGTTTAGGGTTGTGGTGGGGTCACCCCACTCAAAAAACCATCTCGACGTCTGTATGGACGGAGAACATATTCTTCAAACCTTCAAAAAATTATTATGTGGTTCTCACATCATCCACAACGATGATTGAGACCTTCTGTTGGTGCTCGTGCCCTTCTCGCGACGTTTCGGGCCTTACTGACCCTTCTTCAGGCGGGACCCAAGCTCACCAAATGACTGGAATTCTCTACATCAGTCATATTTATATGTTTTGAAGGGGGGTGGCCCCTCACACACACCCAATCAACTTCTTCCACACTGTTTTGTGTTTCATTAATCAGTATAACATTTTACTTTATAAGTTTGCGAATTTTTTGCATCCAATAAACAAATATTTGTCTGTTTACTAGCACTCCACTGGGTCAAGCAAGCCCAAAAGCACGCCCTCGCACAATCCCAAGGTCCAGAGACGTGGCACGGGCTAGGATTAGGTCAAAAAAAATTCCATAGACTGGACAAAGTCCACTCCAGGCTGTGCAACAGGCCTACACTTCAACTGGCCGCCTTGGGATGTGTTCGGGCATGCCCCAAGCCCGCCCAAACCCAATGGAGGCCTGCATCAGCCCAAAAAATTAACAATTTGTTATCAAAAAATTCCCAAAATAGGGCTAGAAAACGTAGGGCTATTCCCTCTAGGTTTATATGCTATACTGATGTTAAGTTTAGGGTTGTGGTGGGGTCACCCCACTCAAAAAACCATCTCGACGTCTGTATGGACGGAGAACATATTCTTCAAACCTTCAAAAAATTATTATGTGGTTCTCACATCATCCACAACGATGATTGAGACCTTCTGTTGGTGCTCGTGCCCTTCTCGCGACGTTTCGGGCCTTACTGACCCTTCTTCAGGCGGGACCCAAGCTCACCAAATGACTGGAATTCTCTACATCAGTCATATTTATATGTTTTGAAGGGGGGTGGCCCCTCACACACACCCAATCAACTTCTTCCACACTGTTTTGTGTTTCATTAATCAGTATAACATTTTACTTTATAAGTTTGCGAATTTTTTGCATCCAATAAACAAATATTTGTCTGTTTACTAGCACTCCACTGGGTCAAGCAAGCCCAAAAGCACGCCCTCGCACAATCCCAAGGTCCAGAGACGTGGCACGGGCTAGGATTAGGTCAAAAAAAATTCCATAGACTGGACAAAGTCCACTCCAGGCTGTGCAACAGGCCTACACTTCAACTGGCCGCCTTGGGATGTGTTCGGGCATGCCCCAAGCCCGCCCAAACCCAATGGAGGCCTGCATCAGCCCAAAAAATTAACAATTTGTTATCAAAAAATTCCCAAAATAGGGCTAGAAAACGTAGGGCTATTCCCTCTAGGTTTATATGCTATACTGATGTTAAGTTTAGGGTTGTGGTGGGGTCACCCCACTCAAAAAACCATCTCGACGTCTGTATGGACGGAGAACATATTCTTCAAACCTTCAAAAAATTATTATGTGGTTCTCACATCATCCACAACGATGATTGAGACCTTCTGTTGGTGCTCGTGCCCTTCTCGCGACGTTTCGGGCCTTACTGACCCTTCTTCAGGCGGGACCCAAGCTCACCAAATGACTGGAATTCTCTACATCAGTCATATTTATATGTTTTGAAGGGGGGTGGCCCCTCACACACACCCAATCAACTTCTTCCACACTGTTTTGTGTTTCATTAATCAGTATAACATTTTACTTTATAAGTTTGCGAATTTTTTGCATCCAATAAACAAATATTTGTCTGTTTACTAGCACTCCACTGGGTCAAGCAAGCCCAAAAGCACGCCCTCGCACAATCCCAAGGTCCAGAGACGTGGCACGGGCTAGGATTAGGTCAAAAAAAATTCCATAGACTGGACAAAGTCCACTCCAGGCTGTGCAACAGGCCTACACTTCAACTGGCCGCCTTGGGATGTGTTCGGGCATGCCCCAAGCCCGCCCAAACCCAATGGAGGCCTGCATCAGCCCAAAAAATTAACAATTTGTTATCAAAAAATTCCCAAAATAGGGCTAGAAAACGTAGGGCTATTCCCTCTAGGTTTATATGCTATACTGATGTTAAGTTTAGGGTTGTGGTGGGGTCACCCCACTCAAAAAACCATCTCGACGTCTGTATGGACGGAGAACATATTCTTCAAACCTTCAAAAAATTATTATGTGGTTCTCACATCATCCACAACGATGATTGAGACCTTCTGTTGGTGCTCGTGCCCTTCTCGCGACGTTTCGGGCCTTACTGACCCTTCTTCAGGCGGGACCCAAGCTCACCAAATGACTGGAATTCTCTACATCAGTCATATTTATATGTTTTGAAGGGGGGTGGCCCCTCACACACACCCAATCAACTTCTTCCACACTGTTTTGTGTTTCATTAATCAGTATAACATTTTACTTTATAAGTTTGCGAATTTTTTGCATCCAATAAACAAATATTTGTCTGTTTACTAGCACTCCACTGGGTCAAGCAAGCCCAAAAGCACGCCCTCGCACAATCCCAAGGTCCAGAGACGTGGCACGGGCTAGGATTAGGTCAAAAAAAATTCCATAGACTGGACAAAGTCCACTCCAGGCTGTGCAACAGGCCTACACTTCAACTGGCCGCCTTGGGATGTGTTCGGGCATGCCCCAAGCCCGCCCAAACCCAATGGAGGCCTGCATCAGCCCAAAAAATTAACAATTTGTTATCAAAAAATTCCCAAAATAGGGCTAGAAAACGTAGGGCTATTCCCTCTAGGTTTATATGCTATACTGATGTTAAGTTTAGGGTTGTGGTGGGGTCACCCCACTCAAAAAACCATCTCGACGTCTGTATGGACGGAGAACATATTCTTCAAACCTTCAAAAAATTATTATGTGGTTCTCACATCATCCACAACGATGATTGAGACCTTCTGTTGGTGCTCGTGCCCTTCTCGCGACGTTTCGGGCCTTACTGACCCTTCTTCAGGCGGGACCCAAGCTCACCAAATGACTGGAATTCTCTACATCAGTCATATTTATATGTTTTGAAGGGGGGTGGCCCCTCACACACACCCAATCAACTTCTTCCACACTGTTTTGTGTTTCATTAATCAGTATAACATTTTACTTTATAAGTTTGCGAATTTTTTGCATCCAATAAACAAATATTTGTCTGTTTACTAGCACTCCACTGGGTCAAGCAAGCCCAAAAGCACGCCCTCGCACAATCCCAAGGTCCAGAGACGTGGCACGGGCTAGGATTAGGTCAAAAAAAATTCCATAGACTGGACAAAGTCCACTCCAGGCTGTGCAACAGGCCTACACTTCAACTGGCCGCCTTGGGATGTGTTCGGGCATGCCCCAAGCCCGCCCAAACCCAATGGAGGCCTGCATCAGCCCAAAAAATTAACAATTTGTTATCAAAAAATTCCCAAAATAGGGCTAGAAAACGTAGGGCTATTCCCTCTAGGTTTATATGCTATACTGATGTTAAGTTTAGGGTTGTGGTGGGGTCACCCCACTCAAAAAACCATCTCGACGTCTGTATGGACGGAGAACATATTCTTCAAACCTTCAAAAAATTATTATGTGGTTCTCACATCATCCACAACGATGATTGAGACCTTCTGTTGGTGCTCGTGCCCTTCTCGCGACGTTTCGGGCCTTACTGACCCTTCTTCAGGCGGGACCCAAGCTCACCAAATGACTGGAATTCTCTACATCAGTCATATTTATATGTTTTGAAGGGGGGTGGCCCCTCACACACACCCAATCAACTTCTTCCACACTGTTTTGTGTTTCATTAATCAGTATAACATTTTACTTTATAAGTTTGCGAATTTTTTGCATCCAATAAACAAATATTTGTCTGTTTACTAGCACTCCACTGGGTCAAGCAAGCCCAAAAGCACGCCCTCGCACAATCCCAAGGTCCAGAGACGTGGCACGGGCTAGGATTAGGTCAAAAAAAATTCCATAGACTGGACAAAGTCCACTCCAGGCTGTGCAACAGGCCTACACTTCAACTGGCCGCCTTGGGATGTGTTCGGGCATGCCCCAAGCCCGCCCAAACCCAATGGAGGCCTGCATCAGCCCAAAAAATTAACAATTTGTTATCAAAAAATTCCCAAAATAGGGCTAGAAAACGTAGGGCTATTCCCTCTAGGTTTATATGCTATACTGATGTTAAGTTTAGGGTTGTGGTGGGGTCACCCCACTCAAAAAACCATCTCGACGTCTGTATGGACGGAGAACATATTCTTCAAACCTTCAAAAAATTATTATGTGGTTCTCACATCATCCACAACGATGATTGAGACCTTCTGTTGGTGCTCGTGCCCTTCTCGCGACGTTTCGGGCCTTACTGACCCTTCTTCAGGCGGGACCCAAGCTCACCAAATGACTGGAATTCTCTACATCAGTCATATTTATATGTTTTGAAGGGGGGTGGCCCCTCACACACACCCAATCAACTTCTTCCACACTGTTTTGTGTTTCATTAATCAGTATAACATTTTACTTTATAAGTTTGCGAATTTTTTGCATCCAATAAACAAATATTTGTCTGTTTACTAGCACTCCACTGGGTCAAGCAAGCCCAAAAGCACGCCCTCGCACAATCCCAAGGTCCAGAGACGTGGCACGGGCTAGGATTAGGTCAAAAAAAATTCCATAGACTGGACAAAGTCCACTCCAGGCTGTGCAACAGGCCTACACTTCAACTGGCCGCCTTGGGATGTGTTCGGGCATGCCCCAAGCCCGCCCAAACCCAATGGAGGCCTGCATCAGCCCAAAAAATTAACAATTTGTTATCAAAAAATTCCCAAAATAGGGCTAGAAAACGTAGGGCTATTCCCTCTAGGTTTATATGCTATACTGATGTTAAGTTTAGGGTTGTGGTGGGGTCACCCCACTCAAAAAACCATCTCGACGTCTGTATGGACGGAGAACATATTCTTCAAACCTTCAAAAAATTATTATGTGGTTCTCACATCATCCACAACGATGATTGAGACCTTCTGTTGGTGCTCGTGCCCTTCTCGCGACGTTTCGGGCCTTACTGACCCTTCTTCAGGCGGGACCCAAGCTCACCAAATGACTGGAATTCTCTACATCAGTCATATTTATATGTTTTGAAGGGGGGTGGCCCCTCACACACACCCAATCAACTTCTTCCACACTGTTTTGTGTTTCATTAATCAGTATAACATTTTACTTTATAAGTTTGCGAATTTTTTGCATCCAATAAACAAATATTTGTCTGTTTACTAGCACTCCACTGGGTCAAGCAAGCCCAAAAGCACGCCCTCGCACAATCCCAAGGTCCAGAGACGTGGCACGGGCTAGGATTAGGTCAAAAAAAATTCCATAGACTGGACAAAGTCCACTCCAGGCTGTGCAACAGGCCTACACTTCAACTGGCCGCCTTGGGATGTGTTCGGGCATGCCCCAAGCCCGCCCAAACCCAATGGAGGCCTGCATCAGCCCAAAAAATTAACAATTTGTTATCAAAAAATTCCCAAAATAGGGCTAGAAAACGTAGGGCTATTCCCTCTAGGTTTATATGCTATACTGATGTTAAGTTTAGGGTTGTGGTGGGGTCACCCCACTCAAAAAACCATCTCGACGTCTGTATGGACGGAGAACATATTCTTCAAACCTTCAAAAAATTATTATGTGGTTCTCACATCATCCACAACGATGATTGAGACCTTCTGTTGGTGCTCGTGCCCTTCTCGCGACGTTTCGGGCCTTACTGACCCTTCTTCAGGCGGGACCCAAGCTCACCAAATGACTGGAATTCTCTACATCAGTCATATTTATATGTTTTGAAGGGGGGTGGCCCCTCACACACACCCAATCAACTTCTTCCACACTGTTTTGTGTTTCATTAATCAGTATAACATTTTACTTTATAAGTTTGCGAATTTTTTGCATCCAATAAACAAATATTTGTCTGTTTACTAGCACTCCACTGGGTCAAGCAAGCCCAAAAGCACGCCCTCGCACAATCCCAAGGTCCAGAGACGTGGCACGGGCTAGGATTAGGTCAAAAAAAATTCCATAGACTGGACAAAGTCCACTCCAGGCTGTGCAACAGGCCTACACTTCAACTGGCCGCCTTGGGATGTGTTCGGGCATGCCCCAAGCCCGCCCAAACCCAATGGAGGCCTGCATCAGCCCAAAAAATTAACAATTTGTTATCAAAAAATTCCCAAAATAGGGCTAGAAAACGTAGGGCTATTCCCTCTAGGTTTATATGCTATACTGATGTTAAGTTTAGGGTTGTGGTGGGGTCACCCCACTCAAAAAACCATCTCGACGTCTGTATGGACGGAGAACATATTCTTCAAACCTTCAAAAAATTATTATGTGGTTCTCACATCATCCACAACGATGATTGAGACCTTCTGTTGGTGCTCGTGCCCTTCTCGCGACGTTTCGGGCCTTACTGACCCTTCTTCAGGCGGGACCCAAGCTCACCAAATGACTGGAATTCTCTACATCAGTCATATTTATATGTTTTGAAGGGGGGTGGCCCCTCACACACACCCAATCAACTTCTTCCACACTGTTTTGTGTTTCATTAATCAGTATAACATTTTACTTTATAAGTTTGCGAATTTTTTGCATCCAATAAACAAATATTTGTCTGTTTACTAGCACTCCACTGGGTCAAGCAAGCCCAAAAGCACGCCCTCGCACAATCCCAAGGTCCAGAGACGTTAGGGTTAGGGTTAGGGTAAAAAAAATTCCATAGACTGGACAAAGTCCACTCCAGGCTGTGCAACAGGCCTACACTTCAACTGGCCGCCTTGGGATGTGTTCGGGCATGCCCCAAGCCTGCCCAAACCCAATGGAGGCCTGCATCAGCCCAAAAAATTAACAATTTGTTGTCAAAAAATTCCCAAAATAGGGCTAGAAAACGTAGGGCTATTCCCTCTAGGTTTATGTGCTATACTGATGTTAAGTTTAGGGTTGTGGTGGGGTCACCCCACTCAAAAAACCATCTCGACGTCTGTATGGACGGAGAACATATTCTTCAAACCTTCAAAAAATTATTATGTGGTTCTCACAACATCCACAACGATGCCCGAGACCTTCTGTTGGTGCTCGTGCCCTTCTCGCGACGTTTCGGGCCTTACTGACCCTTCTTCAGGCGGGACCCAAGCTCACCAAATGACTGGAATTCTCTACATCAGTCATATTTATATGTTTTGAAGGGGGGTGGCCCCTCACACACCCAATCACCTCCTTCCACACTGTTTTGTGCTTCATAAATCAGTATAACATTTTACTTTTATAAGTTTGCGAATTTTTTGCATCAAATAAACAAATATTTGTCTGTTTACTAGCACTCCATTGGGTCAAGCAAGCCCAAAAGCACACCCTCGCACAATCCCAAGGTCCAGAGACGTGGCACGGGCTAGGATTAGGGTAAAAAAAATTCCATAGACTGGACAAAGTCCACTCCAGGCTGTGCAACAGGCCTACACTTCAACTGGCCGCCTTGGGATGTGTTCGGGCATGCCCCAAGCCTGCCCAAACCCAATGGAGGCCTGCATCAGCCCAAAAAATTAACAATTTGTTGTCAAAAAATTCCCAAAATAGGGCTAGAAAACGTAGGGCTATTCCCTCTAGGTTTATGTGCTATACTGATGTTAAGTTTAGGGTTGTGGTGGGGTCACCCCACTCAAAAAACCATCTCGACGTCTGTATGGACGGAGAACATATTCTTCAAACCTTCAAAAAATTATTATGTGGTTCTCACAACATCCACAACGATGCCCGAGACCTTCTGTTGGTGCTCGTGCCCTTCTCGCGACGTTTCGGGCCTTACTGACCCTTCTTCAGGCGGGACCCAAGCTCACCAAATGACTGGAATTCTCTACATCAGTCATATTTATATGTTTTGAAGGGGGGTGGCCCCTCACACACCCAATCACCTCCTTCCACACTGTTTTGTGCTTCATAAATCAGTATAACATTTTACTTTTATAAGTTTGCGAATTTTTTGCATCAAATAAACAAATATTTGTCTGTTTACTAGCACTCCATTGGGTCAAGCAAGCCCAAAAGCACACCCTCGCACAATCCCAAGGTCCAGAGACGTGGCACGGGCTAGGATTAGGGTAAAAAAAATTCCATAGACTGGACAAAGTCCACTCCAGGCTGTGCAACAGGCCTACACTTCAACTGGCCGCCTTGGGATGTGTTCGGGCATGCCCCAAGCCTGCCCAAACCCAATGGAGGCCTGCATCAGCCCAAAAAATTAACAATTTGTTGTCAAAAAATTCCCAAAATAGGGCTAGAAAACGTAGGGCTATTCCCTCTAGGTTTATGTGCTATACTGATGTTAAGTTTAGGGTTGTGGTGGGGTCACCCCACTCAAAAAACCATCTCGACGTCTGTATGGACGGAGAACATATTCTTCAAACCTTCAAAAAATTATTATGTGGTTCTCACAACATCCACAACGATGCCCGAGACCTTCTGTTGGTGCTCGTGCCCTTCTCGCGACGTTTCGGGCCTTACTGACCCTTCTTCAGGCGGGACCCAAGCTCACCAAATGACTGGAATTCTCTACATCAGTCATATTTATATGTTTTGAAGGGGGGTGGCCCCTCACACACCCAATCACCTCCTTCCACACTGTTTTGTGCTTCATAAATCAGTATAACATTTTACTTTTATAAGTTTGCGAATTTTTTGCATCAAATAAACAAATATTTGTCTGTTTACTAGCACTCCATTGGGTCAAGCAAGCCCAAAAGCACACCCTCGCACAATCCCAAGGTCCAGAGACGTGGCACGGGCTAGGATTAGGGTAAAAAAAATTCCATAGACTGGACAAAGTCCACTCCAGGCTGTGCAACAGGCCTACACTTCAACTGGCCGCCTTGGGATGTGTTCGGGCATGCCCCAAGCCTGCCCAAACCCAATGGAGGCCTGCATCAGCCCAAAAAATTAACAATTTGTTGTCAAAAAATTCCCAAAATAGGGCTAGAAAACGTAGGGCTATTCCCTCTAGGTTTATGTGCTATACTGATGTTAAGTTTAGGGTTGTGGTGGGGTCACCCCACTCAAAAAACCATCTCGACGTCTGTATGGACGGAGAACATATTCTTCAAACCTTCAAAAAATTATTATGTGGTTCTCACAACATCCACAACGATGCCCGAGACCTTCTGTTGGTGCTCGTGCCCTTCTCGCGACGTTTCGGGCCTTACTGACCCTTCTTCAGGCGGGACCCAAGCTCACCAAATGACTGGAATTCTCTACATCAGTCATATTTATATGTTTTGAAGGGGGGTGGCCCCTCACACACCCAATCACCTCCTTCCACACTGTTTTGTGCTTCATAAATCAGTATAACATTTTACTTTTATAAGTTTGCGAATTTTTTGCATCAAATAAACAAATATTTGTCTGTTTACTAGCACTCCATTGGGTCAAGCAAGCCCAAAAGCACACCCTCGCACAATCCCAAGGTCCAGAGACGTGGCACGGGCTAGGATTAGGGTAAAAAAAATTCCATAGACTGGACAAAGTCCACTCCAGGCTGTGCAACAGGCCTACACTTCAACTGGCCGCCTTGGGATGTGTTCGGGCATGCCCCAAGCCTGCCCAAACCCAATGGAGGCCTGCATCAGCCCAAAAAATTAACAATTTGTTGTCAAAAAATTCCCAAAATAGGGCTAGAAAACGTAGGGCTATTCCCTCTAGGTTTATGTGCTATACTGATGTTAAGTTTAGGGTTGTGGTGGGGTCACCCCACTCAAAAAACCATCTCGACGTCTGTATGGACGGAGAACATATTCTTCAAACCTTCAAAAAATTATTATGTGGTTCTCACAACATCCACAACGATGCCCGAGACCTTCTGTTGGTGCTCGTGCCCTTCTCGCGACGTTTCGGGCCTTACTGACCCTTCTTCAGGCGGGACCCAAGCTCACCAAATGACTGGAATTCTCTACATCAGTCATATTTATATGTTTTGAAGGGGGGTGGCCCCTCACACACCCAATCACCTCCTTCCACACTGTTTTGTGCTTCATAAATCAGTATAACATTTTACTTTTATAAGTTTGCGAATTTTTTGCATCAAATAAACAAATATTTGTCTGTTTACTAGCACTCCATTGGGTCAAGCAAGCCCAAAAGCACACCCTCGCACAATCCCAAGGTCCAGAGACGTGGCACGGGCTAGGATTAGGGTAAAAAAAATTCCATAGACTGGACAAAGTCCACTCCAGGCTGTGCAACAGGCCTACACTTCAACTGGCCGCCTTGGGATGTGTTCGGGCATGCCCCAAGCCTGCCCAAACCCAATGGAGGCCTGCATCAGCCCAAAAAATTAACAATTTGTTGTCAAAAAATTCCCAAAATAGGGCTAGAAAACGTAGGGCTATTCCCTCTAGGTTTATGTGCTATACTGATGTTAAGTTTAGGGTTGTGGTGGGGTCACCCCACTCAAAAAACCATCTCGACGTCTGTATGGACGGAGAACATATTCTTCAAACCTTCAAAAAATTATTATGTGGTTCTCACAACATCCACAACGATGCCCGAGACCTTCTGTTGGTGCTCGTGCCCTTCTCGCGACGTTTCGGGCCTTACTGACCCTTCTTCAGGCGGGACCCAAGCTCACCAAATGACTGGAATTCTCTACATCAGTCATATTTATATGTTTTGAAGGGGGGTGGCCCCTCACACACCCAATCACCTCCTTCCACACTGTTTTGTGCTTCATAAATCAGTATAACATTTTACTTTTATAAGTTTGCGAATTTTTTGCATCAAATAAACAAATATTTGTCTGTTTACTAGCACTCCATTGGGTCAAGCAAGCCCAAAAGCACACCCTCGCACAATCCCAAGGTCCAGAGACGTGGCACGGGCTAGGATTAGGGTAAAAAAAATTCCATAGACTGGACAAAGTCCACTCCAGGCTGTGCAACAGGCCTACACTTCAACTGGCCGCCTTGGGATGTGTTCGGGCATGCCCCAAGCCTGCCCAAACCCAATGGAGGCCTGCATCAGCCCAAAAAATTAACAATTTGTTGTCAAAAAATTCCCAAAATAGGGCTAGAAAACGTAGGGCTATTCCCTCTAGGTTTATGTGCTATACTGATGTTAAGTTTAGGGTTGTGGTGGGGTCACCCCACTCAAAAAACCATCTCGACGTCTGTATGGACGGAGAACATATTCTTCAAACCTTCAAAAAATTATTATGTGGTTCTCACAACATCCACAACGATGCCCGAGACCTTCTGTTGGTGCTCGTGCCCTTCTCGCGACGTTTCGGGCCTTACTGACCCTTCTTCAGGCGGGACCCAAGCTCACCAAATGACTGGAATTCTCTACATCAGTCATATTTATATGTTTTGAAGGGGGGTGGCCCCTCACACACCCAATCACCTCCTTCCACACTGTTTTGTGCTTCATAAATCAGTATAACATTTTACTTTTATAAGTTTGCGAATTTTTTGCATCAAATAAACAAATATTTGTCTGTTTACTAGCACTCCATTGGGTCAAGCAAGCCCAAAAGCACACCCTCGCACAATCCCAAGGTCCAGAGACGTGGCACGGGCTAGGATTAGGGTAAAAAAAATTCCATAGACTGGACAAAGTCCACTCCAGGCTGTGCAACAGGCCTACACTTCAACTGGCCGCCTTGGGATGTGTTCGGGCATGCCCCAAGCCTGCCCAAACCCAATGGAGGCCTGCATCAGCCCAAAAAATTAACAATTTGTTGTCAAAAAATTCCCAAAATAGGGCTAGAAAACGTAGGGCTATTCCCTCTAGGTTTATGTGCTATACTGATGTTAAGTTTAGGGTTGTGGTGGGGTCACCCCACTCAAAAAACCATCTCGACGTCTGTATGGACGGAGAACATATTCTTCAAACCTTCAAAAAATTATTATGTGGTTCTCACAACATCCACAACGATGCCCGAGACCTTCTGTTGGTGCTCGTGCCCTTCTCGCGACGTTTCGGGCCTTACTGACCCTTCTTCAGGCGGGACCCAAGCTCACCAAATGACTGGAATTCTCTACATCAGTCATATTTATATGTTTTGAAGGGGGGTGGCCCCTCACACACCCAATCACCTCCTTCCACACTGTTTTGTGCTTCATAAATCAGTATAACATTTTACTTTTATAAGTTTGCGAATTTTTTGCATCAAATAAACAAATATTTGTCTGTTTACTAGCACTCCATTGGGTCAAGCAAGCCCAAAAGCACACCCTCGCACAATCCCAAGGTCCAGAGACGTGGCACGGGCTAGGATTAGGGTAAAAAAAATTCCATAGACTGGACAAAGTCCACTCCAGGCTGTGCAACAGGCCTACACTTCAACTGGCCGCCTTGGGATGTGTTCGGGCATGCCCCAAGCCTGCCCAAACCCAATGGAGGCCTGCATCAGCCCAAAAAATTAACAATTTGTTGTCAAAAAATTCCCAAAATAGGGCTAGAAAACGTAGGGCTATTCCCTCTAGGTTTATGTGCTATACTGATGTTAAGTTTAGGGTTGTGGTGGGGTCACCCCACTCAAAAAACCATCTCGACGTCTGTATGGACGGAGAACATATTCTTCAAACCTTCAAAAAATTATTATGTGGTTCTCACAACATCCACAACGATGCCCGAGACCTTCTGTTGGTGCTCGTGCCCTTCTCGCGACGTTTCGGGCCTTACTGACCCTTCTTCAGGCGGGACCCAAGCTCACCAAATGACTGGAATTCTCTACATCAGTCATATTTATATGTTTTGAAGGGGGGTGGCCCCTCACACACCCAATCACCTCCTTCCACACTGTTTTGTGCTTCATAAATCAGTATAACATTTTACTTTTATAAGTTTGCGAATTTTTTGCATCAAATAAACAAATATTTGTCTGTTTACTAGCACTCCATTGGGTCAAGCAAGCCCAAAAGCACACCCTCGCACAATCCCAAGGTCCAGAGACGTGGCACGGGCTAGGATTAGGGTAAAAAAAATTCCATAGACTGGACAAAGTCCACTCCAGGCTGTGCAACAGGCCTACACTTCAACTGGCCGCCTTGGGATGTGTTCGGGCATGCCCCAAGCCTGCCCAAACCCAATGGAGGCCTGCATCAGCCCAAAAAATTAACAATTTGTTGTCAAAAAATTCCCAAAATAGGGCTAGAAAACGTAGGGCTATTCCCTCTAGGTTTATGTGCTATACTGATGTTAAGTTTAGGGTTGTGGTGGGGTCACCCCACTCAAAAAACCATCTCGACGTCTGTATGGACGGAGAACATATTCTTCAAACCTTCAAAAAATTATTATGTGGTTCTCACAACATCCACAACGATGCCCGAGACCTTCTGTTGGTGCTCGTGCCCTTCTCGCGACGTTTCGGGCCTTACTGACCCTTCTTCAGGCGGGACCCAAGCTCACCAAATGACTGGAATTCTCTACATCAGTCATATTTATATGTTTTGAAGGGGGGTGGCCCCTCACACACCCAATCACCTCCTTCCACACTGTTTTGTGCTTCATAAATCAGTATAACATTTTACTTTTATAAGTTTGCGAATTTTTTGCATCAAATAAACAAATATTTGTCTGTTTACTAGCACTCCATTGGGTCAAGCAAGCCCAAAAGCACACCCTCGCACAATCCCAAGGTCCAGAGACGTGGCACGGGCTAGGATTAGGGTAAAAAAAATTCCATAGACTGGACAAAGTCCACTCCAGGCTGTGCAACAGGCCTACACTTCAACTGGCCGCCTTGGGATGTGTTCGGGCATGCCCCAAGCCTGCCCAAACCCAATGGAGGCCTGCATCAGCCCAAAAAATTAACAATTTGTTGTCAAAAAATTCCCAAAATAGGGCTAGAAAACGTAGGGCTATTCCCTCTAGGTTTATGTGCTATACTGATGTTAAGTTTAGGGTTGTGGTGGGGTCACCCCACTCAAAAAACCATCTCGACGTCTGTATGGACGGAGAACATATTCTTCAAACCTTCAAAAAATTATTATGTGGTTCTCACAACATCCACAACGATGCCCGAGACCTTCTGTTGGTGCTCGTGCCCTTCTCGCGACGTTTCGGGCCTTACTGACCCTTCTTCAGGCGGGACCCAAGCTCACCAAATGACTGGAATTCTCTACATCAGTCATATTTATATGTTTTGAAGGGGGGTGGCCCCTCACACACCCAATCACCTCCTTCCACACTGTTTTGTGCTTCATAAATCAGTATAACATTTTACTTTTATAAGTTTGCGAATTTTTTGCATCAAATAAACAAATATTTGTCTGTTTACTAGCACTCCATTGGGTCAAGCAAGCCCAAAAGCACACCCTCGCACAATCCCAAGGTCCAGAGACGTGGCACGGGCTAGGATTAGGGTAAAAAAAATTCCATAGACTGGACAAAGTCCACTCCAGGCTGTGCAACAGGCCTACACTTCAACTGGCCGCCTTGGGATGTGTTCGGGCATGCCCCAAGCCTGCCCAAACCCAATGGAGGCCTGCATCAGCCCAAAAAATTAACAATTTGTTGTCAAAAAATTCCCAAAATAGGGCTAGAAAACGTAGGGCTATTCCCTCTAGGTTTATGTGCTATACTGATGTTAAGTTTAGGGTTGTGGTGGGGTCACCCCACTCAAAAAACCATCTCGACGTCTGTATGGACGGAGAACATATTCTTCAAACCTTCAAAAAATTATTATGTGGTTCTCACAACATCCACAACGATGCCCGAGACCTTCTGTTGGTGCTCGTGCCCTTCTCGCGACGTTTCGGGCCTTACTGACCCTTCTTCAGGCGGGACCCAAGCTCACCAAATGACTGGAATTCTCTACATCAGTCATATTTATATGTTTTGAAGGGGGGTGGCCCCTCACACACCCAATCACCTCCTTCCACACTGTTTTGTGCTTCATAAATCAGTATAACATTTTACTTTTATAAGTTTGCGAATTTTTTGCATCAAATAAACAAATATTTGTCTGTTTACTAGCACTCCATTGGGTCAAGCAAGCCCAAAAGCACACCCTCGCACAATCCCAAGGTCCAGAGACGTGGCACGGGCTAGGATTAGGGTAAAAAAAATTCCATAGACTGGACAAAGTCCACTCCAGGCTGTGCAACAGGCCTACACTTCAACTGGCCGCCTTGGGATGTGTTCGGGCATGCCCCAAGCCTGCCCAAACCCAATGGAGGCCTGCATCAGCCCAAAAAATTAACAATTTGTTGTCAAAAAATTCCCAAAATAGGGCTAGAAAACGTAGGGCTATTCCCTCTAGGTTTATGTGCTATACTGATGTTAAGTTTAGGGTTGTGGTGGGGTCACCCCACTCAAAAAACCATCTCGACGTCTGTATGGACGGAGAACATATTCTTCAAACCTTCAAAAAATTATTATGTGGTTCTCACAACATCCACAACGATGCCCGAGACCTTCTGTTGGTGCTCGTGCCCTTCTCGCGACGTTTCGGGCCTTACTGACCCTTCTTCAGGCGGGACCCAAGCTCACCAAATGACTGGAATTCTCTACATCAGTCATATTTATATGTTTTGAAGGGGGGTGGCCCCTCACACACCCAATCACCTCCTTCCACACTGTTTTGTGCTTCATAAATCAGTATAACATTTTACTTTTATAAGTTTGCGAATTTTTTGCATCAAATAAACAAATATTTGTCTGTTTACTAGCACTCCATTGGGTCAAGCAAGCCCAAAAGCACACCCTCGCACAATCCCAAGGTCCAGAGACGTGGCACGGGCTAGGATTAGGGTAAAAAAAATTCCATAGACTGGACAAAGTCCACTCCAGGCTGTGCAACAGGCCTACACTTCAACTGGCCGCCTTGGGATGTGTTCGGGCATGCCCCAAGCCTGCCCAAACCCAATGGAGGCCTGCATCAGCCCAAAAAATTAACAATTTGTTGTCAAAAAATTCCCAAAATAGGGCTAGAAAACGTAGGGCTATTCCCTCTAGGTTTATGTGCTATACTGATGTTAAGTTTAGGGTTGTGGTGGGGTCACCCCACTCAAAAAACCATCTCGACGTCTGTATGGACGGAGAACATATTCTTCAAACCTTCAAAAAATTATTATGTGGTTCTCACAACATCCACAACGATGCCCGAGACCTTCTGTTGGTGCTCGTGCCCTTCTCGCGACGTTTCGGGCCTTACTGACCCTTCTTCAGGCGGGACCCAAGCTCACCAAATGACTGGAATTCTCTACATCAGTCATATTTATATGTTTTGAAGGGGGGTGGCCCCTCACACACCCAATCACCTCCTTCCACACTGTTTTGTGCTTCATAAATCAGTATAACATTTTACTTTTATAAGTTTGCGAATTTTTTGCATCAAATAAACAAATATTTGTCTGTTTACTAGCACTCCATTGGGTCAAGCAAGCCCAAAAGCACACCCTCGCACAATCCCAAGGTCCAGAGACGTGGCACGGGCTAGGATTAGGGTAAAAAAAATTCCATAGACTGGACAAAGTCCACTCCAGGCTGTGCAACAGGCCTACACTTCAACTGGCCGCCTTGGGATGTGTTCGGGCATGCCCCAAGCCTGCCCAAACCCAATGGAGGCCTGCATCAGCCCAAAAAATTAACAATTTGTTGTCAAAAAATTCCCAAAATAGGGCTAGAAAACGTAGGGCTATTCCCTCTAGGTTTATGTGCTATACTGATGTTAAGTTTAGGGTTGTGGTGGGGTCACCCCACTCAAAAAACCATCTCGACGTCTGTATGGACGGAGAACATATTCTTCAAACCTTCAAAAAATTATTATGTGGTTCTCACAACATCCACAACGATGCCCGAGACCTTCTGTTGGTGCTCGTGCCCTTCTCGCGACGTTTCGGGCCTTACTGACCCTTCTTCAGGCGGGACCCAAGCTCACCAAATGACTGGAATTCTCTACATCAGTCATATTTATATGTTTTGAAGGGGGGTGGCCCCTCACACACCCAATCACCTCCTTCCACACTGTTTTGTGCTTCATAAATCAGTATAACATTTTACTTTTATAAGTTTGCGAATTTTTTGCATCAAATAAACAAATATTTGTCTGTTTACTAGCACTCCATTGGGTCAAGCAAGCCCAAAAGCACACCCTCGCACAATCCCAAGGTCCAGAGACGTGGCACGGGCTAGGATTAGGGTAAAAAAAATTCCATAGACTGGACAAAGTCCACTCCAGGCTGTGCAACAGGCCTACACTTCAACTGGCCGCCTTGGGATGTGTTCGGGCATGCCCCAAGCCTGCCCAAACCCAATGGAGGCCTGCATCAGCCCAAAAAATTAACAATTTGTTGTCAAAAAATTCCCAAAATAGGGCTAGAAAACGTAGGGCTATTCCCTCTAGGTTTATGTGCTATACTGATGTTAAGTTTAGGGTTGTGGTGGGGTCACCCCACTCAAAAAACCATCTCGACGTCTGTATGGACGGAGAACATATTCTTCAAACCTTCAAAAAATTATTATGTGGTTCTCACAACATCCACAACGATGCCCGAGACCTTCTGTTGGTGCTCGTGCCCTTCTCGCGACGTTTCGGGCCTTACTGACCCTTCTTCAGGCGGGACCCAAGCTCACCAAATGACTGGAATTCTCTACATCAGTCATATTTATATGTTTTGAAGGGGGGTGGCCCCTCACACACCCAATCACCTCCTTCCACACTGTTTTGTGCTTCATAAATCAGTATAACATTTTACTTTTATAAGTTTGCGAATTTTTTGCATCAAATAAACAAATATTTGTCTGTTTACTAGCACTCCATTGGGTCAAGCAAGCCCAAAAGCACACCCTCGCACAATCCCAAGGTCCAGAGACGTGGCACGGGCTAGGATTAGGGTAAAAAAAATTCCATAGACTGGACAAAGTCCACTCCAGGCTGTGCAACAGGCCTACACTTCAACTGGCCGCCTTGGGATGTGTTCGGGCATGCCCCAAGCCTGCCCAAACCCAATGGAGGCCTGCATCAGCCCAAAAAATTAACAATTTGTTGTCAAAAAATTCCCAAAATAGGGCTAGAAAACGTAGGGCTATTCCCTCTAGGTTTATGTGCTATACTGATGTTAAGTTTAGGGTTGTGGTGGGGTCACCCCACTCAAAAAACCATCTCGACGTCTGTATGGACGGAGAACATATTCTTCAAACCTTCAAAAAATTATTATGTGGTTCTCACAACATCCACAACGATGCCCGAGACCTTCTGTTGGTGCTCGTGCCCTTCTCGCGACGTTTCGGGCCTTACTGACCCTTCTTCAGGCGGGACCCAAGCTCACCAAATGACTGGAATTCTCTACATCAGTCATATTTATATGTTTTGAAGGGGGGTGGCCCCTCACACACCCAATCACCTCCTTCCACACTGTTTTGTGCTTCATAAATCAGTATAACATTTTACTTTTATAAGTTTGCGAATTTTTTGCATCAAATAAACAAATATTTGTCTGTTTACTAGCACTCCATTGGGTCAAGCAAGCCCAAAAGCACACCCTCGCACAATCCCAAGGTCCAGAGACGTGGCACGGGCTAGGATTAGGGTAAAAAAAATTCCATAGACTGGACAAAGTCCACTCCAGGCTGTGCAACAGGCCTACACTTCAACTGGCCGCCTTGGGATGTGTTCGGGCATGCCCCAAGCCTGCCCAAACCCAATGGAGGCCTGCATCAGCCCAAAAAATTAACAATTTGTTGTCAAAAAATTCCCAAAATAGGGCTAGAAAACGTAGGGCTATTCCCTCTAGGTTTATGTGCTATACTGATGTTAAGTTTAGGGTTGTGGTGGGGTCACCCCACTCAAAAAACCATCTCGACGTCTGTATGGACGGAGAACATATTCTTCAAACCTTCAAAAAATTATTATGTGGTTCTCACAACATCCACAACGATGCCCGAGACCTTCTGTTGGTGCTCGTGCCCTTCTCGCGACGTTTCGGGCCTTACTGACCCTTCTTCAGGCGGGACCCAAGCTCACCAAATGACTGGAATTCTCTACATCAGTCATATTTATATGTTTTGAAGGGGGGTGGCCCCTCACACACCCAATCACCTCCTTCCACACTGTTTTGTGCTTCATAAATCAGTATAACATTTTACTTTTATAAGTTTGCGAATTTTTTGCATCAAATAAACAAATATTTGTCTGTTTACTAGCACTCCATTGGGTCAAGCAAGCCCAAAAGCACACCCTCGCACAATCCCAAGGTCCAGAGACGTGGCACGGGCTAGGATTAGGGTAAAAAAAATTCCATAGACTGGACAAAGTCCACTCCAGGCTGTGCAACAGGCCTACACTTCAACTGGCCGCCTTGGGATGTGTTCGGGCATGCCCCAAGCCTGCCCAAACCCAATGGAGGCCTGCATCAGCCCAAAAAATTAACAATTTGTTGTCAAAAAATTCCCAAAATAGGGCTAGAAAACGTAGGGCTATTCCCTCTAGGTTTATGTGCTATACTGATGTTAAGTTTAGGGTTGTGGTGGGGTCACCCCACTCAAAAAACCATCTCGACGTCTGTATGGACGGAGAACATATTCTTCAAACCTTCAAAAAATTATTATGTGGTTCTCACAACATCCACAACGATGCCCGAGACCTTCTGTTGGTGCTCGTGCCCTTCTCGCGACGTTTCGGGCCTTACTGACCCTTCTTCAGGCGGGACCCAAGCTCACCAAATGACTGGAATTCTCTACATCAGTCATATTTATATGTTTTGAAGGGGGGTGGCCCCTCACACACCCAATCACCTCCTTCCACACTGTTTTGTGCTTCATAAATCAGTATAACATTTTACTTTTATAAGTTTGCGAATTTTTTGCATCAAATAAACAAATATTTGTCTGTTTACTAGCACTCCATTGGGTCAAGCAAGCCCAAAAGCACACCCTCGCACAATCCCAAGGTCCAGAGACGTGGCACGGGCTAGGATTAGGGTAAAAAAAATTCCATAGACTGGACAAAGTCCACTCCAGGCTGTGCAACAGGCCTACACTTCAACTGGCCGCCTTGGGATGTGTTCGGGCATGCCCCAAGCCTGCCCAAACCCAATGGAGGCCTGCATCAGCCCAAAAAATTAACAATTTGTTGTCAAAAAATTCCCAAAATAGGGCTAGAAAACGTAGGGCTATTCCCTCTAGGTTTATGTGCTATACTGATGTTAAGTTTAGGGTTGTGGTGGGGTCACCCCACTCAAAAAACCATCTCGACGTCTGTATGGACGGAGAACATATTCTTCAAACCTTCAAAAAATTATTATGTGGTTCTCACAACATCCACAACGATGCCCGAGACCTTCTGTTGGTGCTCGTGCCCTTCTCGCGACGTTTCGGGCCTTACTGACCCTTCTTCAGGCGGGACCCAAGCTCACCAAATGACTGGAATTCTCTACATCAGTCATATTTATATGTTTTGAAGGGGGGTGGCCCCTCACACACCCAATCACCTCCTTCCACACTGTTTTGTGCTTCATAAATCAGTATAACATTTTACTTTTATAAGTTTGCGAATTTTTTGCATCAAATAAACAAATATTTGTCTGTTTACTAGCACTCCATTGGGTCAAGCAAGCCCAAAAGCACACCCTCGCACAATCCCAAGGTCCAGAGACGTGGCACGGGCTAGGATTAGGGTAAAAAAAATTCCATAGACTGGACAAAGTCCACTCCAGGCTGTGCAACAGGCCTACACTTCAACTGGCCGCCTTGGGATGTGTTCGGGCATGCCCCAAGCCTGCCCAAACCCAATGGAGGCCTGCATCAGCCCAAAAAATTAACAATTTGTTGTCAAAAAATTCCCAAAATAGGGCTAGAAAACGTAGGGCTATTCCCTCTAGGTTTATGTGCTATACTGATGTTAAGTTTAGGGTTGTGGTGGGGTCACCCCACTCAAAAAACCATCTCGACGTCTGTATGGACGGAGAACATATTCTTCAAACCTTCAAAAAATTATTATGTGGTTCTCACAACATCCACAACGATGCCCGAGACCTTCTGTTGGTGCTCGTGCCCTTCTCGCGACGTTTCGGGCCTTACTGACCCTTCTTCAGGCGGGACCCAAGCTCACCAAATGACTGGAATTCTCTACATCAGTCATATTTATATGTTTTGAAGGGGGGTGGCCCCTCACACACCCAATCACCTCCTTCCACACTGTTTTGTGCTTCATAAATCAGTATAACATTTTACTTTTATAAGTTTGCGAATTTTTTGCATCAAATAAACAAATATTTGTCTGTTTACTAGCACTCCATTGGGTCAAGCAAGCCCAAAAGCACACCCTCGCACAATCCCAAGGTCCAGAGACGTGGCACGGGCTAGGATTAGGGTAAAAAAAATTCCATAGACTGGACAAAGTCCACTCCAGGCTGTGCAACAGGCCTACACTTCAACTGGCCGCCTTGGGATGTGTTCGGGCATGCCCCAAGCCTGCCCAAACCCAATGGAGGCCTGCATCAGCCCAAAAAATTAACAATTTGTTGTCAAAAAATTCCCAAAATAGGGCTAGAAAACGTAGGGCTATTCCCTCTAGGTTTATGTGCTATACTGATGTTAAGTTTAGGGTTGTGGTGGGGTCACCCCACTCAAAAAACCATCTCGACGTCTGTATGGACGGAGAACATATTCTTCAAACCTTCAAAAAATTATTATGTGGTTCTCACAACATCCACAACGATGCCCGAGACCTTCTGTTGGTGCTCGTGCCCTTCTCGCGACGTTTCGGGCCTTACTGACCCTTCTTCAGGCGGGACCCAAGCTCACCAAATGACTGGAATTCTCTACATCAGTCATATTTATATGTTTTGAAGGGGGGTGGCCCCTCACACACCCAATCACCTCCTTCCACACTGTTTTGTGCTTCATAAATCAGTATAACATTTTACTTTTATAAGTTTGCGAATTTTTTGCATCAAATAAACAAATATTTGTCTGTTTACTAGCACTCCATTGGGTCAAGCAAGCCCAAAAGCACACCCTCGCACAATCCCAAGGTCCAGAGACGTGGCACGGGCTAGGATTAGGGTAAAAAAAATTCCATAGACTGGACAAAGTCCACTCCAGGCTGTGCAACAGGCCTACACTTCAACTGGCCGCCTTGGGATGTGTTCGGGCATGCCCCAAGCCTGCCCAAACCCAATGGAGGCCTGCATCAGCCCAAAAAATTAACAATTTGTTGTCAAAAAATTCCCAAAATAGGGCTAGAAAACGTAGGGCTATTCCCTCTAGGTTTATGTGCTATACTGATGTTAAGTTTAGGGTTGTGGTGGGGTCACCCCACTCAAAAAACCATCTCGACGTCTGTATGGACGGAGAACATATTCTTCAAACCTTCAAAAAATTATTATGTGGTTCTCACAACATCCACAACGATGCCCGAGACCTTCTGTTGGTGCTCGTGCCCTTCTCGCGACGTTTCGGGCCTTACTGACCCTTCTTCAGGCGGGACCCAAGCTCACCAAATGACTGGAATTCTCTACATCAGTCATATTTATATGTTTTGAAGGGGGGTGGCCCCTCACACACCCAATCACCTCCTTCCACACTGTTTTGTGCTTCATAAATCAGTATAACATTTTACTTTTATAAGTTTGCGAATTTTTTGCATCAAATAAACAAATATTTGTCTGTTTACTAGCACTCCATTGGGTCAAGCAAGCCCAAAAGCACACCCTCGCACAATCCCAAGGTCCAGAGACGTGGCACGGGCTAGGATTAGGGTAAAAAAAATTCCATAGACTGGACAAAGTCCACTCCAGGCTGTGCAACAGGCCTACACTTCAACTGGCCGCCTTGGGATGTGTTCGGGCATGCCCCAAGCCTGCCCAAACCCAATGGAGGCCTGCATCAGCCCAAAAAATTAACAATTTGTTGTCAAAAAATTCCCAAAATAGGGCTAGAAAACGTAGGGCTATTCCCTCTAGGTTTATGTGCTATACTGATGTTAAGTTTAGGGTTGTGGTGGGGTCACCCCACTCAAAAAACCATCTCGACGTCTGTATGGACGGAGAACATATTCTTCAAACCTTCAAAAAATTATTATGTGGTTCTCACAACATCCACAACGATGCCCGAGACCTTCTGTTGGTGCTCGTGCCCTTCTCGCGACGTTTCGGGCCTTACTGACCCTTCTTCAGGCGGGACCCAAGCTCACCAAATGACTGGAATTCTCTACATCAGTCATATTTATATGTTTTGAAGGGGGGTGGCCCCTCACACACCCAATCACCTCCTTCCACACTGTTTTGTGCTTCATAAATCAGTATAACATTTTACTTTTATAAGTTTGCGAATTTTTTGCATCAAATAAACAAATATTTGTCTGTTTACTAGCACTCCATTGGGTCAAGCAAGCCCAAAAGCACACCCTCGCACAATCCCAAGGTCCAGAGACGTGGCACGGGCTAGGATTAGGGTAAAAAAAATTCCATAGACTGGACAAAGTCCACTCCAGGCTGTGCAACAGGCCTACACTTCAACTGGCCGCCTTGGGATGTGTTCGGGCATGCCCCAAGCCTGCCCAAACCCAATGGAGGCCTGCATCAGCCCAAAAAATTAACAATTTGTTGTCAAAAAATTCCCAAAATAGGGCTAGAAAACGTAGGGCTATTCCCTCTAGGTTTATGTGCTATACTGATGTTAAGTTTAGGGTTGTGGTGGGGTCACCCCACTCAAAAAACCATCTCGACGTCTGTATGGACGGAGAACATATTCTTCAAACCTTCAAAAAATTATTATGTGGTTCTCACAACATCCACAACGATGCCCGAGACCTTCTGTTGGTGCTCGTGCCCTTCTCGCGACGTTTCGGGCCTTACTGACCCTTCTTCAGGCGGGACCCAAGCTCACCAAATGACTGGAATTCTCTACATCAGTCATATTTATATGTTTTGAAGGGGGGTGGCCCCTCACACACCCAATCACCTCCTTCCACACTGTTTTGTGCTTCATAAATCAGTATAACATTTTACTTTTATAAGTTTGCGAATTTTTTGCATCAAATAAACAAATATTTGTCTGTTTACTAGCACTCCATTGGGTCAAGCAAGCCCAAAAGCACACCCTCGCACAATCCCAAGGTCCAGAGACGTG
Organism: Cirrhinus molitorella; assembly: GCA_033026305.1. NCBI lineage: Eukaryota > Metazoa > Chordata > Actinopteri > Cypriniformes > Cyprinidae > Cirrhinus > Cirrhinus molitorella. The sequence continues at coordinate 38,961,258 of CM065130.1, forward strand.
GCACGGGCTAGGATTAGGGTAAAAAAAATTCCATAGACTGGACAAAGTCCACTCCAGGCTGTGCAACAGGCCTACACTTCAACTGGCCGCCTTGGGATGTGTTCGGGCATGCCCCAAGCCTGCCCAAACCCAATGGAGGCCTGCATCAGCCCAAAAAATTAACAATTTGTTGTCAAAAAATTCCCAAAATAGGGCTAGAAAACGTAGGGCTATTCCCTCTAGGTTTATGTGCTATACTGATGTTAAGTTTAGGGTTGTGGTGGGGTCACCCCACTCAAAAAACCATCTCGACGTCTGTATGGACGGAGAACATATTCTTCAAACCTTCAAAAAATTATTATGTGGTTCTCACAACATCCACAACGATGCCCGAGACCTTCTGTTGGTGCTCGTGCCCTTCTCGCGACGTTTCGGGCCTTACTGACCCTTCTTCAGGCGGGACCCAAGCTCACCAAATGACTGGAATTCTCTACATCAGTCATATTTATATGTTTTGAAGGGGGGTGGCCCCTCACACACCCAATCACCTCCTTCCACACTGTTTTGTGCTTCATAAATCAGTATAACATTTTACTTTTATAAGTTTGCGAATTTTTTGCATCAAATAAACAAATATTTGTCTGTTTACTAGCACTCCATTGGGTCAAGCAAGCCCAAAAGCACACCCTCGCACAATCCCAAGGTCCAGAGACGTGGCACGGGCTAGGATTAGGGTAAAAAAAATTCCATAGACTGGACAAAGTCCACTCCAGGCTGTGCAACAGGCCTACACTTCAACTGGCCGCCTTGGGATGTGTTCGGGCATGCCCCAAGCCTGCCCAAACCCAATGGAGGCCTGCATCAGCCCAAAAAATTAACAATTTGTTGTCAAAAAATTCCCAAAATAGGGCTAGAAAACGTAGGGCTATTCCCTCTAGGTTTATGTGCTATACTGATGTTAAGTTTAGGGTTGTGGTGGGGTCACCCCACTCAAAAAACCATCTCGACGTCTGTATGGACGGAGAACATATTCTTCAAACCTTCAAAAAATTATTATGTGGTTCTCACAACATCCACAACGATGCCCGAGACCTTCTGTTGGTGCTCGTGCCCTTCTCGCGACGTTTCGGGCCTTACTGACCCTTCTTCAGGCGGGACCCAAGCTCACCAAATGACTGGAATTCTCTACATCAGTCATATTTATATGTTTTGAAGGGGGGTGGCCCCTCACACACCCAATCACCTCCTTCCACACTGTTTTGTGCTTCATAAATCAGTATAACATTTTACTTTTATAAGTTTGCGAATTTTTTGCATCAAATAAACAAATATTTGTCTGTTTACTAGCACTCCATTGGGTCAAGCAAGCCCAAAAGCACACCCTCGCACAATCCCAAGGTCCAGAGACGTGGCACGGGCTAGGATTAGGGTAAAAAAAATTCCATAGACTGGACAAAGTCCACTCCAGGCTGTGCAACAGGCCTACACTTCAACTGGCCGCCTTGGGATGTGTTCGGGCATGCCCCAAGCCTGCCCAAACCCAATGGAGGCCTGCATCAGCCCAAAAAATTAACAATTTGTTGTCAAAAAATTCCCAAAATAGGGCTAGAAAACGTAGGGCTATTCCCTCTAGGTTTATGTGCTATACTGATGTTAAGTTTAGGGTTGTGGTGGGGTCACCCCACTCAAAAAACCATCTCGACGTCTGTATGGACGGAGAACATATTCTTCAAACCTTCAAAAAATTATTATGTGGTTCTCACAACATCCACAACGATGCCCGAGACCTTCTGTTGGTGCTCGTGCCCTTCTCGCGACGTTTCGGGCCTTACTGACCCTTCTTCAGGCGGGACCCAAGCTCACCAAATGACTGGAATTCTCTACATCAGTCATATTTATATGTTTTGAAGGGGGGTGGCCCCTCACACACCCAATCACCTCCTTCCACACTGTTTTGTGCTTCATAAATCAGTATAACATTTTACTTTTATAAGTTTGCGAATTTTTTGCATCAAATAAACAAATATTTGTCTGTTTACTAGCACTCCATTGGGTCAAGCAAGCCCAAAAGCACACCCTCGCACAATCCCAAGGTCCAGAGACGTGGCACGGGCTAGGATTAGGGTAAAAAAAATTCCATAGACTGGACAAAGTCCACTCCAGGCTGTGCAACAGGCCTACACTTCAACTGGCCGCCTTGGGATGTGTTCGGGCATGCCCCAAGCCTGCCCAAACCCAATGGAGGCCTGCATCAGCCCAAAAAATTAACAATTTGTTGTCAAAAAATTCCCAAAATAGGGCTAGAAAACGTAGGGCTATTCCCTCTAGGTTTATGTGCTATACTGATGTTAAGTTTAGGGTTGTGGTGGGGTCACCCCACTCAAAAAACCATCTCGACGTCTGTATGGACGGAGAACATATTCTTCAAACCTTCAAAAAATTATTATGTGGTTCTCACAACATCCACAACGATGCCCGAGACCTTCTGTTGGTGCTCGTGCCCTTCTCGCGACGTTTCGGGCCTTACTGACCCTTCTTCAGGCGGGACCCAAGCTCACCAAATGACTGGAATTCTCTACATCAGTCATATTTATATGTTTTGAAGGGGGGTGGCCCCTCACACACCCAATCACCTCCTTCCACACTGTTTTGTGCTTCATAAATCAGTATAACATTTTACTTTTATAAGTTTGCGAATTTTTTGCATCAAATAAACAAATATTTGTCTGTTTACTAGCACTCCATTGGGTCAAGCAAGCCCAAAAGCACACCCTCGCACAATCCCAAGGTCCAGAGACGTGGCACGGGCTAGGATTAGGGTAAAAAAAATTCCATAGACTGGACAAAGTCCACTCCAGGCTGTGCAACAGGCCTACACTTCAACTGGCCGCCTTGGGATGTGTTCGGGCATGCCCCAAGCCTGCCCAAACCCAATGGAGGCCTGCATCAGCCCAAAAAATTAACAATTTGTTGTCAAAAAATTCCCAAAATAGGGCTAGAAAACGTAGGGCTATTCCCTCTAGGTTTATGTGCTATACTGATGTTAAGTTTAGGGTTGTGGTGGGGTCACCCCACTCAAAAAACCATCTCGACGTCTGTATGGACGGAGAACATATTCTTCAAACCTTCAAAAAATTATTATGTGGTTCTCACAACATCCACAACGATGCCCGAGACCTTCTGTTGGTGCTCGTGCCCTTCTCGCGACGTTTCGGGCCTTACTGACCCTTCTTCAGGCGGGACCCAAGCTCACCAAATGACTGGAATTCTCTACATCAGTCATATTTATATGTTTTGAAGGGGGGTGGCCCCTCACACACCCAATCACCTCCTTCCACACTGTTTTGTGCTTCATAAATCAGTATAACATTTTACTTTTATAAGTTTGCGAATTTTTTGCATCAAATAAACAAATATTTGTCTGTTTACTAGCACTCCATTGGGTCAAGCAAGCCCAAAAGCACACCCTCGCACAATCCCAAGGTCCAGAGACGTGGCACGGGCTAGGATTAGGGTAAAAAAAATTCCATAGACTGGACAAAGTCCACTCCAGGCTGTGCAACAGGCCTACACTTCAACTGGCCGCCTTGGGATGTGTTCGGGCATGCCCCAAGCCTGCCCAAACCCAATGGAGGCCTGCATCAGCCCAAAAAATTAACAATTTGTTGTCAAAAAATTCCCAAAATAGGGCTAGAAAACGTAGGGCTATTCCCTCTAGGTTTATGTGCTATACTGATGTTAAGTTTAGGGTTGTGGTGGGGTCACCCCACTCAAAAAACCATCTCGACGTCTGTATGGACGGAGAACATATTCTTCAAACCTTCAAAAAATTATTATGTGGTTCTCACAACATCCACAACGATGCCCGAGACCTTCTGTTGGTGCTCGTGCCCTTCTCGCGACGTTTCGGGCCTTACTGACCCTTCTTCAGGCGGGACCCAAGCTCACCAAATGACTGGAATTCTCTACATCAGTCATATTTATATGTTTTGAAGGGGGGTGGCCCCTCACACACCCAATCACCTCCTTCCACACTGTTTTGTGCTTCATAAATCAGTATAACATTTTACTTTTATAAGTTTGCGAATTTTTTGCATCAAATAAACAAATATTTGTCTGTTTACTAGCACTCCATTGGGTCAAGCAAGCCCAAAAGCACACCCTCGCACAATCCCAAGGTCCAGAGACGTGGCACGGGCTAGGATTAGGGTAAAAAAAATTCCATAGACTGGACAAAGTCCACTCCAGGCTGTGCAACAGGCCTACACTTCAACTGGCCGCCTTGGGATGTGTTCGGGCATGCCCCAAGCCTGCCCAAACCCAATGGAGGCCTGCATCAGCCCAAAAAATTAACAATTTGTTGTCAAAAAATTCCCAAAATAGGGCTAGAAAACGTAGGGCTATTCCCTCTAGGTTTATGTGCTATACTGATGTTAAGTTTAGGGTTGTGGTGGGGTCACCCCACTCAAAAAACCATCTCGACGTCTGTATGGACGGAGAACATATTCTTCAAACCTTCAAAAAATTATTATGTGGTTCTCACAACATCCACAACGATGCCCGAGACCTTCTGTTGGTGCTCGTGCCCTTCTCGCGACGTTTCGGGCCTTACTGACCCTTCTTCAGGCGGGACCCAAGCTCACCAAATGACTGGAATTCTCTACATCAGTCATATTTATATGTTTTGAAGGGGGGTGGCCCCTCACACACCCAATCACCTCCTTCCACACTGTTTTGTGCTTCATAAATCAGTATAACATTTTACTTTTATAAGTTTGCGAATTTTTTGCATCAAATAAACAAATATTTGTCTGTTTACTAGCACTCCATTGGGTCAAGCAAGCCCAAAAGCACACCCTCGCACAATCCCAAGGTCCAGAGACGTGGCACGGGCTAGGATTAGGGTAAAAAAAATTCCATAGACTGGACAAAGTCCACTCCAGGCTGTGCAACAGGCCTACACTTCAACTGGCCGCCTTGGGATGTGTTCGGGCATGCCCCAAGCCTGCCCAAACCCAATGGAGGCCTGCATCAGCCCAAAAAATTAACAATTTGTTGTCAAAAAATTCCCAAAATAGGGCTAGAAAACGTAGGGCTATTCCCTCTAGGTTTATGTGCTATACTGATGTTAAGTTTAGGGTTGTGGTGGGGTCACCCCACTCAAAAAACCATCTCGACGTCTGTATGGACGGAGAACATATTCTTCAAACCTTCAAAAAATTATTATGTGGTTCTCACAACATCCACAACGATGCCCGAGACCTTCTGTTGGTGCTCGTGCCCTTCTCGCGACGTTTCGGGCCTTACTGACCCTTCTTCAGGCGGGACCCAAGCTCACCAAATGACTGGAATTCTCTACATCAGTCATATTTATATGTTTTGAAGGGGGGTGGCCCCTCACACACCCAATCACCTCCTTCCACACTGTTTTGTGCTTCATAAATCAGTATAACATTTTACTTTTATAAGTTTGCGAATTTTTTGCATCAAATAAACAAATATTTGTCTGTTTACTAGCACTCCATTGGGTCAAGCAAGCCCAAAAGCACACCCTCGCACAATCCCAAGGTCCAGAGACGTGGCACGGGCTAGGATTAGGGTAAAAAAAATTCCATAGACTGGACAAAGTCCACTCCAGGCTGTGCAACAGGCCTACACTTCAACTGGCCGCCTTGGGATGTGTTCGGGCATGCCCCAAGCCTGCCCAAACCCAATGGAGGCCTGCATCAGCCCAAAAAATTAACAATTTGTTGTCAAAAAATTCCCAAAATAGGGCTAGAAAACGTAGGGCTATTCCCTCTAGGTTTATGTGCTATACTGATGTTAAGTTTAGGGTTGTGGTGGGGTCACCCCACTCAAAAAACCATCTCGACGTCTGTATGGACGGAGAACATATTCTTCAAACCTTCAAAAAATTATTATGTGGTTCTCACAACATCCACAACGATGCCCGAGACCTTCTGTTGGTGCTCGTGCCCTTCTCGCGACGTTTCGGGCCTTACTGACCCTTCTTCAGGCGGGACCCAAGCTCACCAAATGACTGGAATTCTCTACATCAGTCATATTTATATGTTTTGAAGGGGGGTGGCCCCTCACACACCCAATCACCTCCTTCCACACTGTTTTGTGCTTCATAAATCAGTATAACATTTTACTTTTATAAGTTTGCGAATTTTTTGCATCAAATAAACAAATATTTGTCTGTTTACTAGCACTCCATTGGGTCAAGCAAGCCCAAAAGCACACCCTCGCACAATCCCAAGGTCCAGAGACGTGGCACGGGCTAGGATTAGGGTAAAAAAAAATTCCATAGACTGGACAAAGTCCACTCCAGGCTGTGCAACAGGCCTACACTTCAACTGGCCGCC